>SJYQ01003989.1:0-34820 GCA_006410935.1 Redunca redunca
TTCATTGGAAGGACTGATGCTGAAGCTGAAACTCCAGTACTTTGGCCACCTCATGCGAGGAGCTGACTCATTGGAAAAGACCCTGATGCCGGGAGGGATTGGGGGCAGGAGGAGAGGGGACGACAGAGGATGAGATGGCAAGATGGCATCACCGACTCGATGGACATGAATATGGGTAAACTCCGGGAGCTGGTGATGGACAGGGAGGCCTGGCGTGCTGCAATTCATGGGGTCGCAAACGGACACGACTGAGTGACTGAACTGAATAACATATATCAGTGCTAAATGTCTGCATGATAAGATCTTCAAAATGCTCTGAAGCCAAGAAAAAAATACTTCACTTATTCCACTGGAATTCTATGATCACGACAGGAAAACTACGGCTTTGCGTCACTGAAAAACCAGACAACCTTCTTAAAGGCGTTGAGGAACCGGGAAGGGAAAGAACCTGCCATTTCAGCTTCCCAAATTATACAGAAAATCAGAGGGAGACATCTACCGAACAATACAGCAGAGCCCCCTGAGGTGCCCCGCAGAGGACCGAGTCGCTGGATTAGTTCCCTGGTTTGCCATTTACTACCTGGATAATCTTAGGCAAATCATTTAACGATTGTAAGTATCAGTTTGCTCATTTCCAAAACGGGAGCGGTAACCACACCTTCACAGTGTTGCTGTGAACATCACACAGGGCAGTCATGTAAAACCCTCAATGCAGTCAGTGCCTGCCAGAGGCACTCAATACTCGCCACTATTATTCCTTTTAAAGTAGTTAAGAAAGCAAGAAATGTTGGTTCCTGTTTCGGAGCCTGAAATTCAGCAAATGGGAAAAATCAAAATGCAAAGAGCGAAGTCGGTGGTCTCTGACACAGTAAGCGGAGTCATAGGGGATCTCGGGCATGTGTGCAGGGTCTGCCCTCTTCCGTTTCAGACAAGAATTTCTGAGCTGAGAACACCTTAGTGTGACCTCAGCAAAGCTTCACAGTGACCCTCGGCGGCAGAAGCTGCGGCCCCCAGTTTACAGAGCAGTAGAACAGGGCTTGATGATGAGCCCAAGGTCGCCCAGCAGGTCAAGCAGCAGCTGAGCCGGGACTGATGTTCAGGACCTCCTGACCCCCAAGTCCCTGCTCCTGGGAAGCCCGCTGCTGCTGCTGCAGACCCAACCCTACTGCTTCACTCGTTTGATCCCCAGGGGCTCCGAGGCCCTGGAGGCTGGGATGTTTCTCTGTGACGTGGTGAGACCTCCCGGATGCAGGCAGGTTAAGGGCCCTCGATGGACTAATATCTGTTTCTAGAAAAGACTGAGGACAACTGATGGCAAGAGTTGTTTCCAGCCAGACAACTGAAACAGGGACTGCTGCTGCTAAGTCGCGTCAGTCGTGTCCGGCTCTGTGTGACCCCACAGACGGCAGCCCCCCAGGCTCCTCTCCCCCTGGGATTCTCCAGTCAAATACCCACCAAGATGCCCGCCTGCAGGGTCTGCTCCTTCAGGAAGATGAGGTCCACCCCTCCGTCGACATGTTTCCGCCTTCCTCTCCGCCTTCTGGAGGCAGCGTCATCTCTCCTGAGGCTTCCGTTGACGATCTGTCCGGTCACTGGGTGGATCAGGCCAGCTTGCAAGATCCCCGACAAGTCCATGCCAAGGGCTCCTTGCAGTGAACCAATAGCCCCGATCTTGGGGGTGCTGGCGCTCACTGGGAAAGGGGACGTGGCCCCTGGGGACCCCTCCGACGGGCAGGAGAGGTCTATGGCTGACTCTCCATGCCAGCCATTGAGGACGATGGGGGGGTGCCCGTGGGTGGCTGAGAACTGCTCCAGGCTCCGAGTCTTCACGTCCCTCTCTACCTCGAACTCATAAGGATGCCTGTGCTTCTGTTCATCCTTTGAGAAAACCGGAGCCAAGAAGCTCTCCTGCAAACACAGAGATGTGGCAAGAGAGGTTTGAACACCACCTCTGTGGCTCAATGCCAGCTCTGTCTCGGCCCTGATTTCCTGGGGACTAGTAATCACCTTCTTGGAACTTCTTTTAACTCAAGCCTTCTCAAACTTCAGTACCTACTCACCTGGATAGCTTGTTAAAATGCAGATTCCACTTCAGTGGGCCGGGGGTTCTGCATGTCTAACAAGCTCCCAGGTGTTGCGAAAGCTCCCAGTCCATGAACTACACTTGCAATTGCCAAGATCATAGTTCAGGGAATCTCTATCTTAGCTGTACATCAGAATCAACTAGGAAGTTTAAAAAAAAGAAAAAAGCCAATACCAAGTTTACACCCTGGACCAATCCAACCAGAACCTGGAGCTTCTCAAGGTCCCCAGTGGAGTCCAATGTGCAGCTAAGAGCTAGTGAGCTAACTACCTACCCTAAACTTGAGCCCTTGAGTTTTCATTTGCATTTACAAACCTCAAATAAAACTCTTCTGCTGACTTCCCTTGTTTCTTTTTAAAAAACAGCGCATTTGTTTGGCTGCGCTGGGTCTTAGCTGCGGCTCTCAGGGTCTTTTCTGTGGCGCATGGGCTCTCCAGCCATGGCGCATGGGCTTAGTTGCTCCGCAGGATGTGGGATCTTAACGCCCTGGTGAGGGAACAAACCTGAATCCTCTGCTTTGGAAGGCAGACTCTTAACTGCTGGACCGGTAGGGAAGTGTCTACTTTCCTCATTTCTATTGACTGCTACCGTTCCCAGTCCTTAAGTATTCACCCCTCCCTTTCCTCATATAGTCATCTGTCATCAAGCCATGTCTGCCAACTCCCTCCATTTCTTTGGATCCACTCCTGCCACTTAGCTGGTTGAGAACTTACCTCGTCCTCAAGTGCCTATCTGCCTCCCCACCCCAGAGGTATGCCAGCTCCCCACCCCTATCTCCCATGAATCGGCACACTGAGCTGCAAACCCACTTTCATCATGCACTTTCCCGCTCCAAGACTTGAATGAATCACTCGATCAAAAAGTGCAAAGTGTCCTCCTGTTTCAAGGTCAGACACAGCATTCTTAGGGCCTCACCTTCTGCATCTGGGCCACCAACGCTGCACCATTGCTGAAGCTGTGCTCTGATGCCTCTGGCTCCGAGAGGCTGCTTCGGGGACCAGCGCTGCTGGTTAACACGGGGGTGGGTAGCGCGCCCGAGGGCTCATACTGCTGGCTGGAGGGCCACTTTCCCTTTAACACCACGTGACAGATGTTATCCAGGCGGTTGATTATCACGCGATCCTATAAAAAAGGATGCAAGCTCTGAGGAGGAAGTACTAAGTCATCCAAGTTTACAAAGTCCCTTGAAATCAAGCCGCATGTTTTCTAACCAGAAGGAGTTAATTAGAAGAGGGCTCACACAAAGAGACTCACTTTTCTAGTCTTAAAAGAAACGGTGTAGTCTGGACAATGAAGATGAAAAGCCACAGTACCGTAAATACGAAGATGTGCTGAACGCTTTGGTCTTATGGTCTAGTTATGGTCCTGATACCATTAAAGTCATGTAACTAATATCTTTTGAAGAGATTAAACATTTGTCTGAGTTGGTGACTCAGAAAGATTCTAAAAGGTTTAACGTAAAGGATTCAAAAGCTAAGGATGCTCTGGGTGGAGCATGCAAGCTCTGGGAGGTACCTTTGGCCACTCGGAGAATGAATAGAGCGTTTTCTCCTGGAGCAGCTGAGCAATGGTGGGAGCCCGCGCCTCTTGCAGGTCGTCCCCGAGGTCTCCTGTGATGCCTGAGGTCGAGCTCTTGCTCTCTTCCTCAGAGTACTTCCCTGGATAATCTGGGAAGAGAGGTTTTTTTTTTTAAAAAAATGAGACAGGCAGTTTGAAGACTGGAGTGATCTGAAAGATGAGGACATCTGAGCTGTTTTTTTTTTTGGCCGCACTGGACAGGGGACCTAAGTTTCCCAACCAGGATCAGACCCACAACCACCCCCGGAATTGGAAGGGTGGAGTCTTAACCACTGGACTGCCAGGGAAGTCCCTCATCTTCTTAAAACGCTGGCCTATTGTGGGCTTATTTATTTTAAACTGATTAATTACCATGTCTTCTAGTTCCAGAAACGCTCCATCAGTTAAGCCATAAAGCCACATCCTGCTCCAAGGCTACCCAAGCAAATCATCTGATAAGGGTCTGCGTGGGTAACCAAACAACACTGGATGGTCGACCGCAAAGCCTTCCCCACTTGGTGCAGCAGGGTGAGAGGGCAGTGAACACTGTGCTTTGATACAGAGGCAGAGACAGTGTGGGAAATAGAACATGGCAAGAGGCTGAGATTAATGATGAAGGAGGAAAAGTCCTGAAACTTACAACGAAGGTAAACAGACCTGATTTATGCTAAACAATGATGCAAAGACACCTAGGACAGTTAACACCACTGACAGATGTGGAAATGTGACTCATTCCTTCAGTCTTTGGTGGTGAACGCTTATTATCAGTTGTGAAATGGATCTTCAACAATCATCCGCTTCACAGTGCTGATGGAGGACGAACTAAGTGTAGGAAAAGCTGTGGGCCCCTTCCGCGGTGAGACGACACGGAGCGTCTGCCCTCTGCAGCGTGGCGGTCTCACTGGTGCCTGTGCACCAAGTTCCCCAGGGGGCCGCAGGGACCCCTCCCCAGGAGCAGGGCCTCGCCAGGCCAGGAGGACAGTTTGGCGGCTCTGGGCTTCTAGGCTCTTAAGAGCTCCTTGAGGGAAAAGGCAGCCGGGAAAAACACACTAATGATAAACGAACAGTTTCAATTATAAACCATGGTGAGGACCATAAAGGGAAAGAAGGTGCCCTGATAGGGAAGAAGAAGGAAAAAATCTGCTGGAAGGGAGGGCTGGTAGAGGGGGCTTCTCAGAGGAGAGACCACCCAGGAAGAGGCAGCAGCGGGGGAAGGGTGCGCTCGACTTGCTGAGGTTGTTAACAAGGTGGAGAGGGCAAGTATATACAAAGATGGGGGGGTTGGAGTGGGGAGCAGGACCATCGCCATCATATGGGCCGGGCCGGGACAGAAAATCCAAATTATTCTATATCCAATGGGGGCGCACCCCTGCCAGGTTTTAAACAAAGAAGGTGAATTTAAGTTTTGAGAAAAGAACACAACGCTGTGTGAGGAGTCAGGAGAGAAGGGGCTGGTCCAGCTCAGCCGGAGACTGCTTCTTCAGCCCCAGAGTGCCAGTCTGAGAAACAGGCAGGGCCCTCTCGACCCTGCTGAGCCCACACCCCAGCTTCGGAGGAACCCTTCTGGTGTCTGCCAAAACCCCTTTAAAAGCACTGGTGCAAAGGACTCCCCACCGCTGAGCATGTGAGTGGCTCACGAGAGCTTATCAAGTTCCCTGCTGCCTCCTAGCCCAGCCCCAGCCAGGAGAGGATGGAGCACCTCCTTTAACCCATCCTTGCTGGACTGCCTGTGTTCCCAGGACTGAGTAGGTGGTGATTTCCCCCACGACAGAGTTCAAAGAGCAAGGTGTACATATAACCCCGCGTGTGGCAGGGACCATTTATGGCCTGGGGCGAGGAGGGTGGGCAGGTCGGGGCTGGCTCCTCCCAGGGTGGCTGAGGCCACATGGGGTGATGCCGCTCCTTTTGGGTCCAGCATCTCTGGCCTCAGCCTGGCTGGTGGATGCACTGTAACTTGGGTTCAGAACCCCTCCCAAGAGAGTCAGTAATCACAAGGCAGAAGCCAAAGGTGGGAGCTCAGAAATAAAAAGGAAGTTGGACAACCCAGGGAACAGAGCAGGATTCCTCTCTCTTTCCCACTTTAGAGCAGCAGTCCCCAACATTTTTGGCCCTGAGGACCAGTTTCATGGAAGCCAATTTCTTGGCGGTTGGGAGGGGCGGAGGATGTTAACATGAGCGATGGTGGGTGGCGGGGGCAGGCATGCGCTTGTAAAATACACATGAAGCTTTGCTTGCACACTGCTCGCCTCTGGCTGTGTGGCCTGCGGAACCTCAGCTTTGGAAGAAGTCACTGTCCTATGTGGGAGGGGGTGGCCCACCTGACTCCCTGTGTAATACATGGGCCCTGGCACCAGACCAGCCACCAACAGGGTATTCTTTTTTTTTTTTTTTCTGACGAGGATAAATAAGAACTATTTTTTGTTCACCCGTAAAGCATCTGTCTACAATGCGGGAGACCTGGGTTCAATCCCTAGGTCGGGAAGATACCCTGGAGAAGGAAATGGCAATCCACCCCAGTACTATTGCTTGGAAAATCCCATGGACAGAGGAGCCTGGTAGGCTACAGTCCATGGGGTCACAAAGAGTTGGACACGACTGAGAGACTTCACTTTCACTTTTCACTTTCAATACGCCCTCTCGGGTTTGAAGACATAAAAACAACAGTGAAAAAGTTAAAATCCATTTGTTGTTGCTCAGGATCTCTAATCACTCTATTCATATCCTCGTAAAACATACGCAAATCTCAGGTCACCTAGATTCTTAACATTTTCAAACCCTTTCCTTACCTAAGATTTCCCTATTGAAAAAGTTCAAACCTATTTGGAATTTTGTCGAGTTGCATGTAATTTGGTTTTTTACTTTTTTTTACTTAAAAAACTACCTGTTTATTTGGCTGCATTGGGTCTTAGCTGTGATAAGCGAGATCTTTAGTTGCAGCATGTGGGATCTAGTTCCCTCACCAGGGATTGGACCAGACGGCCCTGCATCTAGAGCATGGAGTCTTGGCCACTGGACCACCAGGAAGTTCCCTAATTTAGTTATTCTTATTTCTGTTGAGTCACTCAGAGGACTCTCAATACAGTGCACTGACATTACAACACAGGTTTTGACAATTAAGGAAATAAACGGCAGGATCTTTGTTAACCTTACTAAGTGTTAGTTACTCAGTTGTGTCTGACTCTTGGGAAGGGCTGTAGCCTGCCAGGCTCCTCCTCTGTCCATGGAATTCTCCACGTAAGAATACTGGAGTGGGTTGCTTTTTCTTTCTCTAGGGAATCTTCTTGACCTAGGGATTGAACCCAGGTCTCCTGCACTGCAAGCAGATTCTTTACTCTCTGAGCCACCAGGGAAGCCTAACCTTACTAAAAAGTTAAGTCAAAGTTGCTCAGTCATGTCTGACTCTTTGTGACTCCATGGACTATACAGTCCATGGAATTCTCCAGGCCGGAATACTGGAGTGGATAGCCTTTCCCTTCTCCAGGGGATCTTCCCAGGGATGGAACCCAGGTCTCCCACATTGCAGGTGGATTCTTTACTGAGCTGAGCCACCAGGGAAGCCCAAGAATATGGGAATGGGTAGCCTATCCCTTCTCCAGGGGATCTTCCTGACCCAGGAATCGAAATGGGGTCTCCTGCATTGCAGGCAGATTCTTTACCAGCTGAGCTATCGGGGAAACCCAACCTTACTAAAGATCATAGTTATTTTTGTGGAGTTCCTGAAAAATGACCTGCATCTCTGTTAAACTTCAGCTTCCTGGCGTTCCCTGGTTGTTCTCCTTTACCCAGTTTCAGCACCCTACCTGGTGGAACAACAAATTCTTTCCCCTCGACGTCCTATATGGCATCTCATGTATACCAGCACACAGCCCCTGCCCAGACCACGAGGCTGATGCAGCCAAGGTGCTACAGTCGTCCTTATCTTTCTGGAATGATCAGACGTAAGCTACTCTACCCCATTTTCAGAATAAGCCCTGTAGCCTTTGCGTTTAAACACGCGGTGGGTGTAAGAGGTCGGTATCAGAAGCGGTAGAACTCTCACCAGCCCCCACGCACTCGCCCTCCCTGGCCTGGGAGAACTGGCTCATCCAGGACCAAGGTCCCACACACGGTACCTTGACTCTGGCAGTTCCCGTCTTTATCGAACTCCTCTTTACTCTCATAATCCATGTCTTCCGGCTTGAGCTCACTCCCTTCAGCATACGGAGGGAGACCTTGGTTCCCTTCTGTGCTTTCTTTCCAGGGTTCCTTCAATAGTTCCTGCTTCACCTGGAATAGCTCGGGTGGGACAGCAGTGGGCTCGCCCCTCATTGTGACATTATTGGCTTTGCTTGTGAAGGGGTCTGGAGGGTAAGCCTGGGGTTTCTCCACTTCAAACTCGTCCTTCTCGAGGCCACGTGCCCACCTCTCCACGTGTCTGCAGTGACACTGACAAGCTGTGGGAAGGAAAGGGCCCTGTGGTCCAGGAGGCTGGCTTCTGGCCTCCGTGCTCCCTCTCTTGGCTTCCTCCGTGAGGAAGCTGGCCAGGCTCTGCTCCCCTGTCATGCGGGTGGTGGGCTCGCTGAGAGGCGACGCTGCCAGCCTTTCCCGCTTGCCTGCGGCCAGCTCGAGACTCTCCTCCTCGTTGTCGTCCTCGTCGTCGTCCTCGTCGCTGTGGTTCGGACCCAAAACCAATTTGCTTTCTAAGGTTTTGCTTTCTAGTAAGTCGATTAGCTGCTGGTCTGACGACACATTTCTTCTGGAGTCGCAGACACTCAGGTTGCACATGTCGACGAACCCGCTCTCGTTCCCTGGGTCCAAGGAAGAGGAGGCGAAGCAGTTGGAGGCCAGCTGCCCGATGCTTTCAGGTCTTGGCCCTGCCTCACTGCAGCCAAGTTCCCCTTCCTTTGAAAGAGACATCAACAGGTGTTTCTCATTTTTAATGTTCATCTGAGCTACTCCTGCTTCTAAAGTTTCCATAAAAGAGGGATCTGAGGCTATTTTTGCCTGATGGCCCCGGGGCTGGCAGTTTCCGTCTCTGCCTGCGGAGATGGCCACGGTGTCTTGCTTGGACTCAGTACTGGCACCTGTGCTGCCCTGAAAAGGGCCTGGCTCATGGGTTAGCGCCTTCTTCCCATACATCATGGTCTCCAAGGACCCAGGCAGCAGACTCTCATCATGGGTGAGGGAAAGGACATCTTGAGTTTTAGAGATGAAGCTTTCACAGGTCATGTCAGATAAGCTGCCCCTGGGCGGACCAAGGCGGTCGTCTCTACCTTCGATTTTCATGAGGTTCTCGGGTTCGTTTTCAAGGGACTCAGAAGTCCGGCTCATGTGCGCATAGGCCAGAGACTCATACAGTTTGGAGTTGGTCTGGTACAGGCAACAGAGACTCTCTGGGGCCGGGGGGTCGGGTCTTTTGTGCTGGGCGTAGTTCCTGTAGGCGTCCAGGAAGGACAGCTGGGGGTCGGTCATGACGTAGTAGTCAGTGCGGTTCAGGCCGTGCTTGGCGGTGCCGACCAGCAGGTCACGGTCATGCTTCCCACACTCCCACCAGACGGGCAGGTAGAGGCTGGGCCTGCACAGCTGCAGGCGTTCGTGCAGCTGAGGACACGTGAGCACCTGCTCCCGGACCTTCCGCAACAGCTCGACGCGGTACAGCGTTCTCGCGGCCCGCTCTTCAGTGATTGGTTCCACATAGATGCTGGGATCCGGGGGGCCTGCGAGGGAAAACACAGCGTCTGTCACTTAAGGGGAGGTCCACGATACCACTGCCCACCTGAGCCCCTGCATCCTTGACCTTATAGTTTGACCACCTGGCCCTCAGCAAGGCAGGGCCTTAGTGGCCCCTCAAAGATGAAAAGCTGAAACAGGAGGTAAAGATTTTATGAAATCTGGAGAGACCCACTGAGGGTAAAAGGAAAGCATGAACACTCCAGTTCTGGAAATGTTACTTCCTGATCGGTAAGAGTGTACTAAGTGCCTTCTCACTAGATACTTTATGGATGCTGTTGAGATCTCACAAAACCTCTAGCTACATCATCATCCTTGTGTGAGGATGAGGAAAGAGGCTCAGACAGGCCGACTCGCTCAAGGTTCCAAACCAGGATGCCAGTCTAGGTCTTGCTGGCGTGACTCTGAGACTCAGTCTATGCAGCTCCCCGGTTTTACTGAAAACTGCCCGACCGTGCCACCTGGGGACACAAGGTCGGGTGTCAGAACATGCTGCCATCAGCCCAGAACCCACGCTGAGTAGGCTCGACCTTTCTTTCCGCTTTTTCTAGAATGTAGTACTATGGTCCAGAGTGAGTGAATCCATTACGAGGAGACTGAAGAGAGGCTAGGGGGAAAGCTGGCGCAAATTCCCACCAGGAAGAAATTTCTCAGAAGGGGCCTCTACTGGAGCACAGGAAGTTTAAATGACAGTCCCATATATTCTGTGGCTACAAGTCAACACATGAGAAAACATTAAGATTTAGTTTAAGCGAAGTGCGGAGCTCAGAGCAGGCTAAATCTCTATGGGCTGAAAAAAGAAAACATTTCTGTGGCATTTTAATCTGAATTTCAATTTGTGGTGGAGTTACATCATTTTGGGAGAGAGATTTTATTTTATGAGGGAGGGCTCAATTAGAAGTTTGTGGGTTTGGGAAAACCCACTTTATCTGAATTCTGCGCATAGTCTCCATGTCTATAGCTAGGACTAAAGCAACCCTCTACCCTGAAAATAAGCTTTTGCCCTCTGTGTCCCCCTGGGAACAAGAGTGACAGGGCATCCTCACCGCCGTCCTTGCAGGCTGGCAGACGACAGGCACTGCGGCACATGGACATGAAGCTATAGAAATAGTGCTCCAGGCTCTCGTCCGACTTCTTGTCCAGACGGGAAATGACACGAAACTGTGTCCAGTCAAAGGTTTTCTTCTCTTGATCGTAAACGACACCAAAGGAAGACACTGTTCTGTAGAAGTCGGCTTGCTCCCTCCTTGTCCACCTAGAGACAGAATCAGAAAAGGAGAGGGAGCAGTTTTCCCTTTGTGCTTTTTTTGGTTGTTGAAAAGAGCTTAAAACAACTACTTACTGAGTGCCTAGTTGGAGAGTCTGCAAGGTTCACAGAGCCGGCAGAGCGTGCCTATTTTATTAAGTTGGGAGGAGTCACTTATAACAAAAACAGCCCATCAGCCTACCACTGCCTGCAAATCACGTGTGTGTGCTTGATCTCTCTTGACTTACCAGCTTCAGAAATTACCCAGTTCATTTCCTCTTGTGGGAGATAAAGATTTTTAATATAAAAATGCTCTGTAGGCTTAAATATTCTGCCCATGACCACAGAGAATCACAGAATCCTGGAGGATTATATGAGGATTCTATTACAGTCACAGAATCCTGGAGGGATCTTTTGGACCATTAAATTCGCGTCCTTCATTTTACAGACGGAGAAGCTGGTCTGGAGGGAGGCAGGGTCTCCCCTGGCCACACACCTCCCTGACTTTCATCTCACACGGGCTTCCTTCTTGGTCTTAATGTAAGGAAATGGGTGATCTTTTCTAGGACACAAAGGCTCTCTAGATTTTATACCCTGCAGGACTAAAATAATGACTTAAGGGAAATGGATTATTATTTCCCACCAGTCTTTACCAGGAGCTCTTGGGCACAGTACTTGCTGCCCCCAGAGGGACTCAAGCTAGAAGTGGGGTGAGGGGTCAGTGGAAGAGTGAGAAAAGGGAGGTGGCGGCTCTGGTTCTCTCTTTGGAGCCAGATGAGAGACCTCTTCTCCCTGAATTACTAAATTTTGTAAAGCCAGGAGTATAGATAAGTAATTGAACTCACTATGTGTTATTTCAATTCACTGTACTTTACAGTAAAAGGATGGAGATATAAAGACCCCATCCTAAAGGAAATCAGTCCTGAATATTCATTGGAAGGACTTATGTTGAAGCTGAAACTCTAATACGTTGTCCACATGATGCGAAGAGCCAACTCGTTAGAAAAGACTGATGATGGGAAAGATTGACGGCAGGAGAAGAAACAGACAACAGAGGATGAGATGGTTGGATGGCATCACCAACTCAATGGACATGAGTTTGAGCAAGCTCCAGGAGTGGGAGATGGACAGGGAAGCCTGGCGTGCTGCAGTCCATGGGGTCGCAAAGAGTCAGATACAACTGAGTGACTGGACTGAACTGACTCAAAGAACGTGAGGTTCACTCAACCATTCTCGTGGTTTCATCCCCAGTCTGTGCTGACCTTCGGCTGCCATTTTTAGCTTAATTCTCAGATGGGCAAGTACCTCCTTCCTTCCTTCAGGGCTGGTATTTTATGGTAGTCATTGCTTTCATAGGCTTGATAAGGACTGCTGGCTACAATAAGACCACTTCAATGCACGCTATTCATTTTTCTGATAAAAGAATATGACCTGATGGATATGTTTAAATCACATCCCCAAGAGACTGGGGTCCTATTCATGCAAGTCTGGGAATTGTGAAGAGAGGCTGTCCTAGATCTCACTGGACTCCTGGGCCAGCATGACACCACCACTGAGGTTGGATTTAATGGACTCTAGAGACAGCTTAACCCCACACGAGAACATCAGACACACTTGCCCTCCAGCTGTCAGTGTTCCCTGGTCACCGTCACCCAGTGGGCAGCTCAGCATGCCCTCTTGACTGCTGGCTTTTACCTCTTTTGGGCTTCTTTGTTGATGAGCTCCATCTCTGAGGACCTCCGGAACATCTCTTCCTGGACCCAGTAGCCCTGGTTTCCTAGTCCCAGGACTTCAGGCCGGCAGAGCTCCTTGCGGTTACAGCGCTGGTAAATGGTGACCAGGCGTCGGAGACGAGCAGTGAGTGCGGACGAAACTGGCCAGGGTGATTTGTCTGGGTCGGAGCCATCCTGGGCTTCAAACATCAGTGAGGATATTAGTATTTATAGACAGAACTAAGACTACAGTGACTGGGTTTTTTGGTGGTGGCTCTTCCCCTTTGTTTAGAGAAAACTAAAGCAGACTTTGTAACTTAACGGAAGTAGCTGATATCTAACAGCTTGGGAGCCAGGCACAGCTGGAAGGGCTGCAATAGTGCTTCAGAAACAGCTTTGGGTATGGTGGGCTCTGTTCTCTCTTAGATACAAGTGTGCCTGTCTGTAGGGGCAGAATGGACTCGAGGGCCTTGCTCTGAGGTATCAGAGTAGGGGGACCCACTGAGGCTATTCTAGAACTACGGGTTTTTGTGTGGCTGGGCTTTCTAAGCACCAAAGCCTCCAATTAAGTCTGGATTCAGAAAGATAATCAAAAGGACAAACCAAATACTTCTAACTTTTCTCAAAAGAGAAAAAAAAAAAATCAATGAAACCACGATTCCTTTTCATCCTCAGAATCCATCCTGACTTTCATTTCACTGCCAGGCAGAGGAAGCTGGCCGGAGTCACATTAAAGCTCCATGTGCGACTCCAGCAGAGTTTGGTGAAGGTCAACTTTATTGGCTTTTAAAAACAGCCTCCTTAAAAAAACAGCATTAAAAAATAATTACGCATGAACTCCAGGATAACTACAAATGGAGATCTTATTTCTCTTTGCCTTCAGAAGGACACAGTCTCACCTGCCCGGGTGTCATCCTTCTTTTCAGCAAAAAGGCCATCACCTCCATCACTGGAACTCTCCTAGGGATAAATGAAGTTGAGTCATCAGCAAAACTGTAGCTCAGACACCCAGTCCCTGTACAGAACGAGTGAAGACGTACAGGCAACATCTCCTTCCCAGGAACATCTCATAGATCAAGATGGTCCCTGATGAATAAAGCTTAAGTTATGCACAGTCTTCAAAGAGCCAGAAAGCAGTTTATTTAAAATAAGCATTGTTTCCCCTCTGGAACTGTGTGGAATGATTCTGCCTGTGGAGGGAATGAGCTTGAAGAACGACGAACTGGCATGCTCCCCCTGGCAAGTACATTTTACACGCACTATTTCAATTGTGAGCTTAAATATTTGCTTTACCGTCGTCGCCTGCAGTCTAATACTGTCGCTTCGTAAAGCATGTGCCTGTGTCTCTGGATCTGTGCTGTGGGAAAGTGTCACGCTCACGTTCATTATGCTGCACGTACTTCACAGCAAGCGACACTGTTTTCCTAAAACACGACTGCTCCAGACGGGAGACCTGATGGCACAGAACTCCAGCAATTTAAAATTAAAAGCACGAGCTGAGGCTCAGAAGCTCAAGTGATGGCACAGGCACGGAGCTTCTCCAAGTCAGAGTATATGTCAAGCTGATTCCTCTCCAAAGGCGTGCTCGGCCTCAGGAAACGAGCTTCAAAGGCTCCTCACACACAAGGCACGTGGGAGTTTGGGGAAGGGCAAAGAGATAGCACTAGTCTTCAACTAGACTCAGTTTTAACACGAAAATTTATTTATTTTTTTTACTGAAGTAAAGTGGACTTAACAGTATTACTCAGGTGTCCAACATAGTGATTTGATATCTTCGTACATTACGAAATGATCCCCACCGTGGCTGTATCTGTTACTACACAGTTATTCCAATATTCCTGACCACGATCCCCATGCGGTGGGTTCCTCCTATTCACACCCCCGTGACTTATTATTTTATAAACGCAAGTTTGCGCCTCTTAATCTCCTCTACGTAGTTCACCCATTTTTTCCCACCTAATGTACCGTGCTTCTGACGAGCATCTTAAGACCTGACTGATGGGTGAGAATCACCCCAAGATTCATGAATGCGGCCAAGAGGGAGCACAGGGCCAGATCAGAAGAAGGTTTAGTAATCCACAGCCTGTTGATGGTTTTTGTGTGGCCCTTGAGCTGCTGCTGCTGCTAAGTCACTTCAGTCGTGTCCAACTCTGTGTGACCTCACAGACGGCAGCCCAACAGGCTCCCCCGTCCCTGGGATTCTCCAGGCAAGAACACTGGAGTGGGTTGCCATTTCCTTCTCCAATGCATGAAAGTGAAAAGTGAAAGGGAAGTCGCTCAGTCGTGTCTGACTCTTTGCAACCCCATGGACTGCAGCCTACCAGGCTCCCCTGTCCATGGGATTTTCCAGGCAAGAGTACTGGAGTGGGGTTTACACTGGAGGAGGAGGAAGGGAGGGGGAAGGAGGAAAAGGAGAAGAAAGAGGCAAAGGAGAAGATGTGACGAAGGCTCTTCTGGCCCCCAGGCCTAAGATATTTATTGTCTGGTCCTTTACAGAAAACTGGGACCCACAGCCCAGGAGAACCGTAATCTTGGGTCAGGAGGGATGCACAGATATCGACAACTGGTGATACTTAAAAGCCAAACCTCTCTCCTGGGCCCTTAATACCGTGGAAGGAGCTGAAAGAGAAAACCCTGAGAAGGCAGAGGAGCAGGCACAGTGATAACTGCTGACGTTAATGAGAACTACATGCCACTGTGCAAAACCCTTTCCATGGCCTCTCTCCTTTAGTCATCAGAACTGCCTCCCCAGGTAGAAAGCACTAGTATCCTCACTCTACAGATGCAGAAAACAAGTTCTAGGAAGTTCTGTAAGTTGCCAAGGTCACACGGATACCAAAAGGCAGAGATGGATTTTGAGCACAGGAGTCTGAGAAGGGCCTACACTGCAACCACTGAGCTGTCCAAAAAAGAGTCCCGGCTGAAAATGTGACTCAGAGAGTAAAACATATTTAGGGCTGAAGAACACTAGTTTAATCGCTCTCCTTTGGCCATATGACATCAGTGAAGGGAGGAAGCCTCACACTGATCGACTGCACCATTCTGAAGTGTACCATCAGAGCCTTTCCCATTGTTTAGGTAGTTATAAGCAAAACCCAATCAGCCATTCCTTACATCCTTTGCTGCCACTGAGAACATTTTTGAGTATCCTCACAGTATCTATGCAAGGAGAGATAAGAAAGCCTTCCTTAGCGATCAATGCAAAAAAAATAGAGGAAAACAACAGAATGGGAAAGACTAGGGATCTCTTCAAGATGATTAGAGATACCAAGGGAACATTTCATGCAAAGATGGGCTCAATAAAGGACAGAAATGGTAGGGACCTAACAGAAGCAGAAGATACTAAGAAGAGGTGCAAGAATACACAGAACTGTACAAAAAAGATCTTCACGACCCAGATAATCATGATGGTGTGATCACTCACCTAGAGCCAGACATCCTGGAATGTGAAGTCAAGCAGGCCTTAGGAAGCATTACTACAAACAAAGCTAGTGGAGGAAATGGAATTCCAGTTGAGCTATTTCAAATCCTGAAAGATGACACTGTGAAAGTGCGGCACTCAATATGCCAGCAAATTTGGAAAACTCAGCAGTGGCCACAGGACTGGAAAAGGTCAGTTTTCATTCCCGCCCCAAAGAAAGGCAATGCCAAGGAATGCTCAAACCACAGCACAGTTGCACTCATCTCACACACTAGTAAAGTAATGCTCAAAATTCTCCAAGCCAGGCTTCAGCAATATGTGAGCTGTGAACTTCCAGATGTTCAAGCTGGTTTTAGAAAAGGCAGAGGAACCAGAGATCAAATTGCCAACATCTGCTGGGTCACTGAAAAATCAAGAGAGTTCCAGAAAAACATCTATTTCTGCTTTATTGACTATGCCAAAGCCTTTGACTGTGTGGATCACAATAAACTGTGGAAGATTCTGAAAGAGATGGGAATACCAGACCACCTGCCCTGCCTCTTGAGAAAGCCTGTATGCAGGTCAGGAAGCAACAGTTTGAATTGGACATGGAACAACAGACTGGTTCCAAGTAGGAAAAGAAGTATGTCAAGGCTGTATATTGTCACCCTGCTTATTTAACTTATATGCAGAGTACATCATGAGAAACACTGGGCTGGAAGAAGCACACGCTGGAATCAAGATTGCCGGGAGAAATATTAGTAACCTCAGATATGCACATGACACCACACTTATGGCAGAAAGTGAAGAACAACTAAAAAGCCTCTTGATGAAAGTGAAAGAGGAGAGTGAAAAAGTTGCCTTAAAGCTCAACATTCAGAAAACGAAGATCATGGCATCCGGTCCCATCACTTCATGGCAAATAGATGGGGAAACAGTGGACACAGTGGCTGACTTTATTTTTCTGGGCTCCAAAATCACTGCAGATGGTGATTGCAGCCATGAAATTAAAAGACGCTTGCTCCTTGGAAGGAAAGTTATGACCAACCTAGACAGCATATTAAAAAGCAGAGCCATTACTTTGCCAAAAAAGGAACATCTAGTCAAGGCTATGGTTTTTCCAGTGGTCATGTATAGATGTAAGAGTTGGACTATAAAGAAGACTGAGCACCGAAGAATTGATGCTTTTGAAATGTGGTGTTGGAGAAGACTCTTGAGAGTCCCTTGGACTGCAAGGAGATCCAACCAGTCCATCCTAAAGGAGATCAGTCCTGGGTGTTCACTGGAGGGACTGATGTTGAAGCTGAAACTCCAATACTTTGGCCACCTGATGCAAAGTGCTGACTCATTTGAAAAGACCCTGATGCTGGGAAAGATTGAGGGCAGGAGGAGAAGGGGATGACAGAGGATGAGATGGTTGGATGGCATCACCGGCTCAATGGACATGGGTTTGGGTGGACTCCGGGAGTTGGTGGTGGACAGGGAGGCCTGGTGTGCTATGGTTCATGGGGTCGCAGAGTTGGACATGACTGAGCGCCTGAAATGAACTGACAGTATCTATGAAGATCCTTTGAATGCTGAAAGCTGTAGTTATAGACACTTCTAGACTGAGAAATGTTCTAGCCGGGTTCTAGTGGGTGTTCCTTATGCCATACAGGTGGCTGGTGTGAGCCCCACCACACCCCGAATCCACATGGGTAGCTCCAGGCGGCAGATGGCAGACACATGACATGCAGGCTTCCTTTCCAGTCTCCCTAACGCTTTCTTGGCCTCAGGCAAACCCTCTCAAGTCAGGAAAAGCTTCTGGGATCAGTAAGTGCCTCTTTGTCTCCTGCCCTCTCCTGATGGTAGGTCCCCTCTCTGGCAATGACAGAAAGGAGATTTGGATGAGCGGCAGCCAAAGTGAAAAAGACGCTGTAACATTCAATATCATCAGTTTATTACCAGGATTGGGGGAAGCACATGGGAAGTCCTGCTTCTGAAGTCTGAGGCTAAACACTTCCTGGTTTCTGCCTCTGTGAATCAACCTGAAAGAAATACTCATCTCGGAAGAAGTGTGAATCCATTATTTCAGAGTACAGGGTCCCCTTCAGACCCTCAAAGTGCAGGTGATGGATTGGTTCCAAGCTGCAGTTTCTCCATCCTGCGCCCGCCTGTGTTTGGAGTCTGAGTGTCTACCGTTCTCTGACCTTGGGCAAGCTGTTTTGAGCTTGCTCAAGCTTATTTCTTTGTTTGCAAAATGGAGGCGACAGTACTTTATGGGGTGACTGTGGTCAAGCTCATTTCTTCATTTGAAAAACAGAGATGATAGCACTTTATAGGGAGATTGTGGGGCACAGGTAAGTTGGTGATGTGAACTGTTTAACTAAATGTTGGCACAAGGCAAATGCCTGACACGTGGCAGCTGGGACTGAGGAGCAACCCACACATGGACCCAGCTGCTGGGGGACCATCCAGTATGTCCTTCATTCAACTGAACTGTGTCCTCTAAGGAAGCTTCATGACACAGTGGAAAACAATAGTAAGAACAACTAAAGTCTATGGAGACCCAGGTAAATAAGTGAGTAAGATATCATACTGAGTACTTCATATGTGTTTTTCATTCATTCAAAATGACTAAATGACCCTTTTCAGACAGCAATTCCACAATCAGTTCAGTTCAGTCGCTCAGTCGTGTCCGACTCTTTGCGACCCCATGAATCGAAGCACGCCAGGCCTCCCGGTCCATCACCAACTCCCGGAGTTCACTCAGATTCACGTTCACTGAGTTAGTGATGCCATCCAGCCATCTCATCCTCTGTCGACCCTTCTCCTCCTGCCCCCAATCCCTCCCAGCATCAGGGCCTTTTCCAATGAGTCAATTCTTCGCATGATGTGGCCAAAGCACTGGAGTTTCAGCTTTAGCATCATTCCTTCCAAAGAAATCCCAGGGTTGATCTCCTTCAGAATGGACTGGTTGGATCTCCTTGCAGTCCAAGGGACTCTCAAGAGTCTTCTCCAACACCACAGTTCAAAAGCATCAATTCTTCGGTGCTCAGCCTTCTTCACAGTCCAACTCTCACATCCATACATGAACACAAGAAAAACCATAGCCTTGACCAGATGGACCTTAGTCGGCAAAGTAATGTCTCTGCTTTTGAATATGCTATCTAGGTTGGTCATAACTTTTCTTCCAAAGAGTAAGCGTCTTTTAATTTCATGGCTGCAATCACCATCTGCAGTGATTTTGGAGCCCAGAAAAATAAAGTCTGACACTGTGTCCACTGTCTCCCCATCTATTTGCCATGAAGTGATGGGACCGGATGCCATGATCTTCGTTTTCTGAATGTTGAGCTTTAAGGCAACTTTTTCACTTTCCTCTTTCACTTTCATCAAGAGGCTTTTTAGTTGTTCTTCACTTTCTGCCATAAGGGTGGTGTCATCTGCATACCTGAGGTTACTGATATTTCTCCCGGCAGCCTTGATTCCTGCCTGGGAAACCCTATGGACCGAGGAGCCTGGTGGGCTACGGTCCACGGGATCACAGAGTTGGACACGACTTGGCGACTAAGCAAAACAACATGCAGTGTGAAAGTGCCCTTAAACACAGCGGGAAAGTCAGAGAGTCACCAACCCTGCCAGACCCAAATCAGGCATCTAAGAGGCAACTTCTGAGCTTCAGATCGAAGGACACAAGAGTTTACGAGGAAGAGAACATAGGAGCTCTCTGTGTAGAGGTAACACGATGCAGAAAAGGAGTTAAAAAGATCCCACAGCAGTTTTCATCTGTGGAAAAATCAAGCATCCTATGACCTCCATAAATTTCATGTACAAAGTAGATATACATCAAATGTCATTAACAGAAAATTCAAGGATTTTACAACGGAAAGACTGCAGGATTTAGAAAAAGACGTGAGCAGAGAGACATTGCTCTTGGCTAGCGTGACTTTTCTTGCAGCTCATTAAAACTATTTGATCTTCCCCCAGTCTAGAATGGGGATAAGAGTAACACCCAACTGAAAGGGAAACGTGCTTGGTAAGCCTGGAAGTACTCCAGCTACAGTCAAACATCACTATTTGAGTTCAGAGACCTCCTCAAACTCTCAACTCCTAAGAATAGAGTCATTGTTCAGATCCTCTCTGAACTTTCCTTACAGTAGGATCTGACCATGTTAGGCAGTAAGTTTCCCTGCAGAAGTGTTTTCCTAGGTCACTTGGCACATAACATCACCCTCCTTTTACAGAGAGCACCTGCTGTGGGGCGCATTGCAGACTGGGGACAAGGCCCAGGAGTCAGACACACGCGCTTTACTATGAGCGGCCGTCAGAGCTGGGCCTGGCATGGAGCTGGTCTGCCTCTTCACACTGGCTGTTGCTAGGAGAAGGGGTGCGTACCTGCAGCTAGAATAAAAATCAACCCTGAATCAACTGGAAGGACTGTTGCTGAAGCTGATGCTCCAATACTTTGAACACCTGATGTGAAGAGCTGACTCACTGGAAAAGACCCTGATGCTTGGAAAGATTGAGGGCAGGAGGAGAAGGGGACGACAGAGGATGAGATGGTTGGATGGCATCACTGAATCAATGGACATGAGTTTGAGCAAACTTGGGGAGACAGTGAAAATCAGGGAAGCCTGGAGTTGCTGCAGTCCATGGGGTCACAAAGAGTCGGACATGACTGAGCAACAACAACTCTTTTGACTATGAAAACAATAGCAACAACAACTCTTTTGAATATGAAAACAATACTTGATCAGGAAAAAAAAAAAGCCATAACATCTAGTCTGAATTCTCCTGTCTAGTCTGTCTAATGTAGTTATCTAGTCTGAACTCTTCTGTGAGACTCTGGCAAAGTCCTTTACATTCCCGGTGGCAGGGGGAAAGGGGATCGTGAATCTCCTCAGCTTTCAAATGAGGGCAGTTAACACCTGAAGCCCTTACTTTACACGGCTGAGGTGAGGATCAACTGATACAAGTGGGAATAGTACTTTGGAGAAAGTACTATTCAGAAGAATCTAAGGTACTATTTTCATCTCTTTGATACTTGAGTTACTGCCTAAAACGCAGGAGACTTTCAGGAGACATGAGTTCGATCCCTGGGTCAGGAAGATGATCTGGAGGAGAAAATGGCAACCCACTCGCTATTCTTGCCTCAACAATCCCGTGGACAGAGAAGCCTGGTGGGCTACAGTCTATGGGGTCTCAGAAAAAGCGGACGTGACGTAGTGACTTAACACCACCGTGTGAAAACACATCCCACGTTCCAGACAGAAGAAATCACAGTATAAGCTAGGGAACTGAATGGCAGAGCTCGGATTTTGATTGTCAAGATCACAGCCAGCTTCCTTCTGGTCCACAGTCTGAAGCTTGAGGGTGATATGTTTCAATCCCCTGCTGCTTAAATCTTGAGGAGATACGGAAATATACCTTCAAAAAATAATTTTTTTTTTTTTTTTTTTTACTTTGGGAAAGTGATGTCTTTGTTACTGTTATAGCAATCAGAACTGATGGAAACCAAAGTAGATACCATTCTTCCAGCTAGAACTAAAAGAAGAGAACCGAAAATTTTGGGTTGGTGATCAGGAGAAGAGGAAAGATTATGCGGATAAGAGAGTTCAGTTGAGGACAACGCTACAGTAACCTCTGGTATCCAGAATCCACAAAATCCTAACAGATTTAGTTTCTCCACTCAAAGCCAGAGAAAACGTGGTCGAATAGTGCTAGGGCTGTAATAAAGCTTCGGTCTGCTTATGCAAAGTACTAGAAGCTCATTTGTAACATGCGATACAGATTTCTGCTTCTGGGAAGATGCATTATTTCCCTATTGCTCACTATAAGTACAACTAAAGCCCCTGGATACTATGTATAAAACACACCTAAGAAAACGCTGACAGGTGAAGAGAAGGGAGACCAACTAGGGACTTTGGGACTCGTGGAATGACACAGTAGTGAGTTCCTTGGGTTTTCTTTTTTGCCTTATATGCCTTAGATTTGGCGGTAAAGAAGCTGGCTACCTGGAAATGACAAAAGGATGCAGACAACAAAAAGCCTGCTTTCTCTAGCCCAGGACAAGGAAAAGGGCAGGCTAGGAATGGACACAGTGTTGAGATGAGATGTGCTCCGCTCCAGCCCAGCAACACAAGAGCAGATAGTGGCTTCCACACCCATGCCAGCAGAGGCTGGTGGGGGCTCTAGACTTCTGCCTCCGCCAGGCGGTACCAGGGCACCCGGTTCCCTTGCTGGGTGGTGTCAAAAAGTCAAGTAGGGAGCTTGGATTTTCATCCCTGACAGCTGGCAATGAGGTCCTCAACCACCCATGGTATCAGCAAAGACCACACGGAGAGCTGAACTTCCATTCTGCCCTCAGGTCTCTTCGGGGCTGACTAGGAGCGTTAACCTCTACTACAGCCAGGCAGTCAAAAGGCTGCGCACTAGCCCCTGCTCCCCTGCCCCCGCCCCCTTCCTCTGCGACAGAGGTGTCAGAGGCAGTCAGTCACAACAGAAGTTTTAAATAAGATCCCAAGTTTCATAATATAATACCCCAAATGTCCAGGTTTCAGTAAAAAGTCACTTATCATACAAAGAACGAGGAAGATCTCAAACTGAAGAAAGATAGCCAACAGATGCTAATGCTGAAATGACAGAGATCTTAAGAATTACCTGAAATAAGAATTTAAAGCAGTCATCACTGAGGAATTCTGAACACACTCCAGAAGATCTCAGCAAAGAAACAAAGCTTTAAAGAAGAACCAAAGGGAAATTTTAGATTTGAAAAATACAATGATGTAACCAAACCGAACAAAAACACAATGGATAGGCTCAACTGCAGAGGGAGGAGAAAGAGGTAAGAATCAGCAAGCTCAAAGAGGGGAAAATATAAAGTACCCAGTGGGACCACAAGAGAGGAACCGATTAAAAACAATTAAAACTGGGCCTCAGGGACCAGTGGAACTGTAACAAAAGACCTGACGTGCATGTCATCAGAGTTACGGAAGGAAGGAGAAAGGGCTCCAAGAAACAATGACCAAAAACTTCCCAAATTTGGCAAAGGACATGGATTTGGCAAATCTACAGATTTGAGAAGCTGAAAAAACACCAGATAGGATAAACTCAAAGAATCCACATATACAAAATTCAGAGTTAAACTTCTGAGAACTAAAGATAAGGAGAAAAGCCTTGAAAGCAGCAAAAAGAGAAAAGAGACCTAATTGAAAAACAACTCAAGTGACAGAAGATTTTTCCTCAGAAACCACGGAAGCCAGAAGGAGGTGGCTCAACATTTTCAAGAACTGAAAGAAAACTGTCCACCCAGAATCCTATATCCAGTGAAAATATCCTTCAGGAGTGAAGAGGATATCAACGTATCCTCAGATGAAGGAAAACTAAGAGAACTGTCACCAGCAGACCTATCCTAAAAAGAATGGCTCAAGGAATTTCTCCCAATATAAAGAAGATATCTTGGAACATCGGGAAGAAGAAAGAACACAGTAAGTAAATGTATGGGTAAAAACAGTAGATGTTCCTTATCCTTTTGAATTTTCTCAATTATATTTCATAGTTGCAGCAAAAATTACATTATCATTATTGTCAGTGTATGTAGGAGAAATATTTAAGACCATTATAAAGAGAAAAAACTAGAAGTAGGGATAAATTCCAGTAAGGATTCTATACTTCACCTGAACTGGTAAAATGATACCAGTGGACTGTGACATATTATGTATATGCAGTAAAATAGCTAAAATAATCACTAAGAAGCTTAAAAACCTAATATAGATTAGTCAAAAAAGGATCAGAAAAAATTTTCCAGTAAACCAGAGGAAAGCAGGAGAAAGAAACTAGAGAATCAAAATGCTGAGAAAACAATAACCAAAAAAGCCTGCTTTCTCTAGCCCAGGACAAGGAAAAGGGCAGGCTAGGAATGGACACAGTGCTGAGATGAGATGTGCTACGTTCCAGCCCAGCAACACAGGAGCAGATAACAACGGAGCTGCAAAATGTGAAACCGAAAGAAGATGGAAAGGAGAAACGCATAAATCCGTAAGTATAGTTGGAGCTAAACTAAAGATAAACAACAGAAAGATTACAGGAAAATCTCCAAATGCTTAGAAATTAAATAACACACATCTGATCATCTACGGGCCCAAGGAAAAGTCTCAAGGGAAAAATTTCTTAAATACGTTGTACTGAATGAAAACGAAAACACAATATAACAACTTTCACCACTTACAGTAAATGGTAAAAATTCTGGAGCATAGCTAAAGTAACCCTGAGAGGGAAATTCACTGGAAGGACTGACATCGAAGCTGAAGCTCCGGTACTCTGGCTACCTTATTATGCAAAGACCCTGATGTGAAAGACCCTAATGCTGGAAAAGATCATCCCCATAGTGGGAAACTGGGTAGAAGGTACACGGGATCACCCTGCATCGTATCTTCTGATTCCATCTAAAAGCTACAGTTATCTCAAAAGCAAAAGTTTATTAAAGTAAGACTGCAAAGCAGTTTGTGAGTTGACAATTTTCACAATAAAATGTTGGGGAAAATGCAACGCAACTGCAGCAATGCAATCAAAGACCAATACACCTCGATAGGGATTTCTCACAGTTGACTCACCATTTGTTTCTGGAGGCCGTCTACTTTGTCTTCCGTATTGTCTTCTTTATCTGTGTTGCCTCTAAAAAAAAAAAAAAAGATTAAATAAAAAGAGTAAAAAGCATCACACACCACCTAAGCGCTATCCTGCAACCAGGATGCTGGCAGAAAAGCCCCCTAAATCACTAGTAGACACCTTTCTCCACAGGTCTCAGAATCTTGATTTTTCCAGTGTCATAACTTCTACAAGCAATGACCTCCACTCAAGTGAGACTTCAGCAGGAGCCTCAGGATCTACTCAGGACAGTTCAGAGGCCTGCTTTTCAACAATGATGCTATCTTTGAAAAGGTAATTGCTGCCCATCAAGAATTAGCTGAATACGTGGCTTTGATAAAAGAACAGTCTAGACACTGACAGCTGTACAAACCAAGAGTCCTCTTGGGCCAACCTTAGTTCCCACGGTAGGGCGAGTCTCGTTGCAGAATCGCTCATGTTTGGCAGCGGTCACTTCCAGGAAAGGACGCTGCCCGATGGACCACTGGCAGCTTGCCTCTATATCCACTGCCTGATGCCTTCTCTCTTGAGCTTAACTACTGCTGATGCCTATTTGTTTTTCATGATCCCTGGAAAAATCAACTTTGAAGGATTCCTGTCTCAAATATTCTGCTCTTCAGTGCTCAGGTCCTGGAGGCAGGAGCGGTCTCCTACCTTCATTGCCTGACCAGAGAAAAAACAGCCTCCCTGCAAAGAAACCAGCTTTCAGCCACATTCAGGCACCTCCCCCCGGGGGTGTTTCTCCCAACCCCATGAGCCCAATATTAACACCACTGGTCCTCTGGACATTCGTTAACATTCCTCTAGATGGATCCTTATTTATCTTTGGGGGCAGAGAACGTTATGATAGCTAGCTCGAGTGTTTGTCAGAGGCTAAGCATGAATGGAAAAATGCATTTCATCCTTTTCTCAGCCTTAGCAGACAGTCAGCGGGGCTGGCACTGTGTACCCTTGAGTCCAGCCTGGCCCGTGACCCTAGGAAATACAACTTTGGGGAAGAAGATCAGGCCAAAAGCTCACCAAATGCAAACCAAGAGATTCTATACTATGTCTTTCAAATACCCACACACATATGAAAACCATAGCTTTGGCTGTTTATTTAGTTTTCCTATGAATTCATACATTTGGGGTTATGCCAAAAGTAAATAAAACTCAGACAAAGGGGACGCCTCCATACTTTTTTACACACATCCCACGGACAGGACCTGAATGCCATGGCCGTCAAGCAGTGGCTATTCATGGACCGTGCAGTCCCTAGAAAATGCTGGTATTTCATCTCAGGCATTTCAAGGTCAGGAAGCCTGAACTTGCTGTGCCTCTTCTTAACTTTCTGCCAAGCATGAAAAGTTAAGAGAGGTCTGAATTCCTCCTAGAGGATCCTCTGACCAAACGAGGCTGGTTAAAGAACAGGGCAGGATGGTGGGCAGCTTGGGGAACCCAGGAAGGATAGAAACGGGTATTTGGATCAAAGCGTTCAGAGTTCAAGAGAAAGGCCCCAGGTGCTGTAGGATGTAACTGAAGCAATTCTGGAAGGCGGTTCAGGCTGAAGGGAGACGCCAGGCTGTGAGAAAGAGACTGTGAGAGTGCTGGGTGCCTGTGGTCAGAGATTCGGGGCACGACAAGTCACACTGTGCTTGGTCAGTACAGCTCCTTACCTTTCGGGGACGTCTGAGGCCCCGTCTGTGACACCTTGCTCTGCAGAAAGCAACTTCTCGTCTGGCATGCCTACTTTCTCCAGGAAGCAAAGTGCTGGGTCGGCTCGCATGGCATTGTACCTCTCATAACCTGATCGGGGGTGGTGAGAAATGACAAGGTCACGAGGGGGGTCATGTCAGAACTCATTAAATCTGCCTTGCACCCTAGACACACATTTTGTTTCCCTTATTAAGTAAAAAAACAAAACAAGCCAAGAAAAAATACTTATTTAAGAATAACTGGATCCTGGAGAAGGCAATGGCACCCCACTCCAGTACTCCTGCCTGGGAAATCCCATGGGCGGAGGAGCCTGGTAGGCTGCAGTCCATGGGGTCGCTGAGAGTTGGACACGACTGAGCGACTTCACTTTCACGCATTGGACAAGGAAATGGCGACCCACTCCAGTGTTCTTGCCTGGAGAATCCCAGGGATGGGGGAGCCTGGTGGGCTGCCGTCTATGGGGTCGCACAGAGTTGGACACACCTGAAGTGACTTAGCAGCAGCAGCCAGACTTCCCGTTGGGGGAAGATCCTTGAGCTTAAATGGACTTGTTTGTGTAGTGCCTGACCAAAAAATGAAAGCTTAAGTGTACTGTGTGTCCTTGAAGACATACAAGATATAGATTCCATTCCCACTTGCTGTTTCTTTTGGATAGCAAGAGGATCAGGTAAGCTGGTTTCACAATTTCTTCCCCTCACTGCAATACCCCTGCCCCCAACTCTGGACACCCTGTTATCTTGTCATCTCCTGCCTGCACACATGCTTGTTAAGTCGATTCAGTCATCTCTGACTGTGCAACCCCATGGACTGCAGTCTGCCAGGCTCTGCTGTCCACAGGATTCTCCTGGCAAGAATACTGGAATCGGTTGCCATGCCCTCCCCCAGGAGATCTTCTCAACCCAGGGATAAAACCCTCGCTTCTTATGTCTAACCTGCACTGGCAGGCAGGTTCTTTACCACTACCACCACCTGAATGGGCTGCAATTTTCTTATGGTCCAAATTTATCCCATGTGTTAGAAAAAGAAACTGAGCAAACTGATGATGCAAAGGATGAAACATAAAGAGGACAACTGGGACTGTTGACTGGATTAAAATGGCCTTGTTGCCTCTGTGTTCAGACTCAGTATAAAATCTTAACCCACTGACTAGGGCTTTGGAACCGCCTCTCACTGTATCCCCAGAGTCAAAAACAGATGGAGAAGTTTTGAACCAGAAACAGAGATCCCAGAAGGAAGGCAAAACAATGGAACAATTTCACTTTTAATGTCATAACACCATGCGTGAGAATGCTATCTTATTGACTCTAATGTAATCCTACAATGAGACCGGATATTTGGTCATAGCTGTTGTCACACCAGACTATTTAGGGGGAACTCCTTTATGGTCCTCAAAATCCTTTTCTTGCTGCTCCTAACGAAGTCCATTTCTAGCTCTGTAGTAGGTACAGAGAGCCCATCTCCAATTAGCGTAGATGCTGTGCTGAAAACGAGAACTGTCTTGACCAAACACACTGGATTTTACTCTGCTGGGTATTTCCCTTCTAGACTGGTTTCTGTTCTGGTATCACTGCTGATGCTGGTCTAGCCTTCACATGGAGGCAGGCAGCACCTGGTACATTTTCTCTAAGGGGTTTCAGGTACTTCATCTTTTAATCCAAGTGACTCTTCTGCCTTCTCCACGACAGGTGCTGCCTGCCCGAGGCATATGCTGGGAGAAATGGGTCCCTTATGTTCCTCTTTATTCATGCATTCCTCGGGGCGATAGTGTGATTACTTTAAGTCTTTCTCAGGAGATTGAGGGCTTCCCAGGGACAGAATCTGTATCTGCTTTGGCATTAAATATTCAGTTCCTCACACAGCGCCTGACACTGTATAAACTCAAATAACAACTGCCTGGATGTGTCAGTTTGGCCCGGATCCTCTTCCAATAGTCACTGTAGGAAGAACCATTCTCACGCTCTCCCCGTTCTGCCTTAGCTCACATCAAGACAGGAATGTCCGTGACTCTCCGACTATTTTGAGGACGTGCCTGCCGGCATCTCCACCTGCCACTCCCCAGGAAAAGAGGCGCCCACTACCCAGGTGGGTTCCTCCTCTTCAGACTTCTTGTCGGGCGTAGGTAGGTATGAAGTTCGGACAGGTTCTCCACTTCTCTTTCTCAATCAGCTTCGGAGCTGGAGGTGGGTGAGAGTGACTGATCTGGTTCCCTAGAAAACCCTGACTACTAAAGAGTAGTAGGAGCTGTGTGACAGCAACATAGAGACATAAACAGTAGAACAACAGGCTGCCTGCTCCTGTCCACTTAGTCTAAAAGCTCCTCTGCAGGAATGTGAACAGGGAGACTAAAACCTGCAGCGTGATGACCTATTTCATAAGTTCAGGCTGCCCTAGAGGGGCGGCGTCCATCTCTTCCTGCGATCGAGAGCTGTCAAGAGCGTCGTTCAGAACAGATTTGCTGCAAAGTCCTTCTTGCTGTCAGTGAAAGCCCCAACAAAGATGCAGCCAATTCTTCCACGGTGGTCGGCTTCTCATCTAAGCAGGCTCGTAAGAGACTATGTCTGGGGTGGATTAAAAGAGCCACGAAACCTGGGACAATGAATCGCTGCATGTTTCCTAACAAAGAAAATGGCTACAGCCCTATGGCTTATATTTGTATCTCCAGGGCATGGAGGTGAGGCAGAGAGAGCTCCTAATGGAGCCTTGAAATATAAAACACCAGACGGCGTGGCTCTTCGAAAACGTCACATGTCCACCGGCTGCCAGGTATCTGAGAGTTTGTCACCTGGTAAGACACATTGTGTGGGTTGGATTATTCTTCGGAGAGAGCTGTTACATGGGGTGATGAGGTGTGCTACCCAGGTGAGGACAGGTCTAAGCCGAGGCCCATGGACTGTCTTGCTGGGCGGCACCCCACCAGGAGTGGAATCTGATTTGGACTCTGCAAGACACCAAAGAGGATGGGTCCATGGAGCCAACTACAGGCCTCTGTCCAGCCCAGCCTAGGTTTGCCTCCAACATCCCTGTCCAACTACATGGGTCTGGTCCCATCCAAGAGTGAGCCGGCACAGAGGCTAGGTCTTCCCCATCTTCACAGTGTGTCTGCTAAGCTCATCACATACAAAGTCTTTAAAGCCAAAAGCACGATGTGGGATACATAGGGTCATTACACAATGACGGGAGGTATTAATTCACCAGGGAAGTATGGCTGACGATCCTGACACTAACAACACCAGGCCTCCCAAAGCCTGCAAACCCCAAAATCTATGTTTTGAAGAGATTCCTCATTAAAACAGGTATATGCATTGTTGTTATGTAAATATTGCAGGCTGGCCTGCAAATGTTGAAGAATTCTACCGATCAGGCACGTGTGAGAAAGACAGTGAACCTTCCAAAGGCAGAGGAACCAGTGACGGTGGGCGGCACCCATCGCCTGTTACGTGAGAAGCACCGCTCAGGCCGCCCACGTGCCCCGTCTCAGCTGGTCCTCCAGCAACCCTCCAGGTGGGCTGTCTTGTTCTCTTTCCGGTGTGCAGGTAAGGAAATAGGTCAGAGAAGTTTCTGGCTTGCCTGAGGTCATGCACTGTAAGTGGCAGAGCTGGCAGTGAAGGCCAGGGACATCTACCTCTTCCCACTTTTAAGCCCTGCTCTCCAGCTCAAAACGTCGGCTCGTTCACCTGGCAGGGAAGGTGTGTATCAGGTACATTACAGTGAATATTTTCCGGGATTTGCTTTATTCATTTTAACAGTCGGCTGAAAGCAAGGGCAGGTACTTAGAACAGGATCAGAGATGAAGAAAACACCATTTATGTCATTTTCTCCAAGCTATTAAAAAAACCTCTCTCAATCCCCTTTGGTCTCTAGGTAACTATATTTAAAAAAAAAAAAAAAAAAGAAAGGCTATGCTATCTTCTATTCTTAAAAATTTTTTTTTTTTTTCCCAGATGTTCAAGCTTATTCTTAAAATTTTTATACCAAAGATATGTACTAGGAATTAAGTAGGTCAGCTGAAATGACCTTAGAATTCTGGATACATGTGAAATGGTAAAACCTAACATTTTCTCCATTTATTTATTGCTTCACTCCAGAAATTCTGGGGCTTGCCATGTGACAGACACCGGGCCGGATGCTGGGGCTGTGAGTGAACGAGAGCAGGGCAGTCACTCTAGTGAGGAAGACACGCCGCCCTTTCAAGGGGCCTCGCTGATACTCACATTCACTGTATTTGCATAACTCATACACTCATCTGGGCAAATTCCTCAGAGGACCGAGGGGAGGCTCTACTTTCTCAGAAACACGCGACAGGCCTGTGGGATTTTTCAGGAAAGAGAAAACACGCACTGAAATACACACCGTGTTTGAACACACCAATCAGGAGGGACTTGTCGGCCTCAGCGTCCCACCAGTCCACCGGGATCTCCACGTAGTCGATGTCAGGCAGGGGCACGTCCAGCTCCCTGTGGAAGGAAGGGCGTGAACTCAGAGTGCCTTCCACGTGGACAGAACACAACACAGGAGCTCCTGGCTGGAGCTCCCGGGGCTAAGCCACATTTCTAGGTGCATGCTTAGAGGCTGAAAGAAAAAACTGGGAGGATTCAGACAGCAGGGGGCCCAGGTGTCCTAACCAGGGCCCTGGATCTGGTTAAAATGGGGAGTGACTTCAGCAGGTGTATCTGATGTCCAGGCCCAACTCAGACTGAATGATGTAGAATCTGCAAGCACCTCATGGAGAATGTGTCGCCAGTTGGTCTGGGGTGGGGCCCGGGGCTCTACATGTGTCAGGCGATTCTAACGTGCACCTGCAGTTGACAACCACACCAAAAGCCATCAACATGTCCATTAGGTAAAGGCAGAACAACCCCAAGTGTTTGAATTCATACATGATCAAAAGCTGAAAAGTGCCCAAGCATCCTGGTCTGACACGCAGAGATCGTGAGCACTATTCCTGAATGTGCTAGTCTGCAGTGCTGCACACAGGGTAGGAAATGAGCCTTTCAGGGGACAGGGACCACAGCAGGAGGAACTTCCTGGCCAGGGTCTGCTAAAAGTCTGCTGGGTCAAACTTCTGGCCCAAAGGATGAATGTGACTCACCCCAGGGAGCAGACATGCAGGGATTGGTCCCTGTCTGAATTTCTGCGCACGTTCTGAGAGCTCACACGGACCCTCAGCTAACTGGCTTCATTTGTCTGAACACCGTCCTCACTCTTGGAAAGCTTTGGGGTTTGAGGGAGAGCATTCACCTGGATGGCTCCTCCCTCCACCTCCCAGGAGCCTGGAACGCCTCCTCTGGAACATCTCCAGCTGGTTCTTCCATCAGGTTCTTCTTGGGACGCAGGGCTGCTTGCCCCTTGCCAGGCCCGGCTCTCCTTGCAGGGGTGGGACTCCCTGACCCCACCTCTCTCCACCTGGCCCACTGCTCTGCCTGTGTGGTGCCATGTCTGAACAACTCTTTCGGGGTGAGCGGTGTTTCATTCCTCATGGCAATCTCTCCACCATAAGGTATTTAACCTGAATAGGACCAGTGAGAACTAAGACCACGGAAAGCAAAGAAAGGCGGGAGGAGGTGGGCAACGGACTTAAGTCTCCACGTTCTCACTTCCCTCCATCTGCGGGTCTAAGAAAGCAGGTGACGGGAATAAGTAAACTCAGATAGATTACTTCTGCCAGGTTAACACTAGAGATAAATAATCAGGCTGAATTCTGTTGCCTTTATGTGACTCACAAGTTGGACCTTTTTACTGGAACACCCAACCTCCCGATTCTCACTAGAAATGCCCGCAGTAACTATGAAATGCGTAGCCCGTGCTAACCGTCAACAAGCTAGCTGCTCCCGATTACAGAATGCTCAAGAGCAGGACTGCCACTGCCCTTCACCTCTCTCCTCCTTTCATGCTCCTGTGACCACTAAGGCCATGAGCACTGCCCAGTGGAAAGAAAGAGAGGGAAGGAACCATGGCCCTGGGGGAATCTCAAAGCAGAGTTCAAATGCCAACACTTGCGGTCCTCTGGGGACGACTAGCACTGTATGGGGCCAGAGCAAACTGCAGGTCTGGGGGAAGGGATGGTGAAGGAGGCATCTGGGGATCCCGCTCACACACTGTGACTATCCTACAGCCCAACCAAGTGGTAGCCTGGGGCTCGGCAGTCTCTTCCGCCACATCTTGGGCTACTGCAGGATTCTATAGCTTCGGAAACCCTAGCTTACAAGACTAAGGCAAAGGTGAGAAAGCATCAGTAACACGACTAAGTATTATCACCCAGTAAACAAAGGAGAACCATTCAAAGGTGGAAGAGGACCGAGGCCAAGAGCGGGTAAAGCCTTCAGTCTACACCTGCCATGTCAAACATCAACGTCACTCATATCCATCCACGAGTGATGATCAGTTAAGGCAGAGAAATGACTGCTTTAAAAGCAATTTTACAACACTACTGGAGGAGGGAAAAAGAACTAAGAACCTCACCAAGAGCCGTGTTTTTTTTTTTTTAAAGAGAAAGAAGGTTTATTCAGGGAGATTCTCCACAGACAGAGGGTGGGGCAGCTCAGAAGATGAGAGAGGCCCATGAGCTGTGTTTTAAACAACCACTTTTTCTTTTATTTCACTCACAGATAGCCTGGCTGAATCCTCCTCACTCTACCAGCCTGCTTTACCAGGGACTGGCCCTGGGAGGGAGCGGACATGGGCCTCGTGAAACACAGGCAGGTTTGTCCGTTTCCATCAACAGGTACTTCACAGCAATTCCTTCACACTGGGCGTTAAGGGCGACCTATTTTACCTGGCTGGAGTTCCTTCAAATGCTTTATCGGCTGCTTCTCCCAGTATTTCAGCTTTTAGGTAGTATAGCATCCGGACTCGCAGAAGTACCCTAGGAAAGGTGGACACGGTAAAGAAACACGTCAGAACCCATCAGCTGCCTGTGCGCTGCCATTCCCTCAGTGACCCAGGGCGATTCTGGGTGCTCCCAGGTCGTGAGTACTAGGAAAACAGAACATCAACAGCAGACGTTACTGTGGTCATCCCCATTTCACACACGAAAAGGTTATCTCGTCAGTTATCTGTTAAGGTTACCCTGTGAGCCATGGGAGTCGGGGTGGGGGGGGTAGAAAAACAGCATCTCCCCTGGTCCTTAAGACGACTTGCCCTGTCCACGTGGCCACGCGACCTCTAGGGCACCTTCCAAGAGGCTCATTACCAGTTTCCTAGTTAAGTGATGAGTGGGGTATGCTGAACGGTGATGTTCTCAAATAGTTTCACTTGTACACGTGCCTGCTGCATGCTCAGTCACTTCACTCGTGTCCAACTCTTTGTGACCCCACAGACTACAGCCCGCCAGGCTCCTGTGTCCATGGGATTCTCCAGGTAAGAATACTGGAGTGGGTTGCCATGACCTCCTCCAGGAAATCTTCCCGACCCAGGGATCAAACTCATGTCTCTCGTGTCTCCTGCGTGTCTCCTGTATTGGCAGGTGCATTCTTTACCACTGTGCTACCTGGGAAGCCTGTAACACCCTTAACTTTAGCCAAACAAAACCTAGTAATATTTTGGCAATGGCAACCCACTCCAGTACTCTTGCCTGGCAAATCCCATGGGTGGAGGAGCCTGGTAGGCTGCAGTCCATGGGGTCTTGAAGAGTCAAACACGACTGAGCGACTTCACTTTCACTTTTCACTTTCATGCATTGGAGAAGGAAATGGCAACCCACTCTGGTGTTCTTGTTTGGAGAATCTCAGGGACGGGGAGCCTGGTGGGCTGCTGTCTATGGGGTCGCACAGAGTTGGACACGACTGAAGTGACTTAGCAGCAGCATTGCCTTTTCTTTTTCATCTTTTTCTAAAAATGACTGTTCTCTCGCTATGAAGTGTGTTTTGCACAAATGCACAGCTTGATGAATCTTCACGTACTGACCGCACATGTATATCCAGAATCCAGATCAGGAACCAGAACATCTCCCCATAAGGCCCCCTTGGTGTTCCCTTCCGGTCACTTTACCTAACCCCATCATCACTGTCTTGACTTCTTGAGCTTAGATCTGAAGCAGCTGTTTTTTAGCTTTTTGAAGTTCTGATAACAACTTCATGCACTCTCAGTACTATCATGCTACTAACAGCAAACAGTAGTTTGAGTGCCCACTATGTGCCAGCATGTCTTAGCTCACTTGATCCTCAAATCAACGCTAGGAGGTAGGAACTATTATAAAGGAAATCAATCGTGAACATTCACTAGAAAGAGTGATGTTGAAGCTGAAGCTCTAATACTTTGGCCATCTGATGTGAAGAGCTGACTCACTGGAAAAGACCCTGATGTTGGGAAAGATTGAAGGCAGGAGGAGAAGAGGGTGGCAGAGGTTGCGATGGCTGGATGGCATCATTCACTCGGACCTGAGTTTGAGCAAACTCTAGTAGATAGTGAAGAAGAGGGAAGCCTGGAGAGCTGTAGTTTATGGGGTCACAAAGAGTTGGACATGACTTAGCGACCAAACAACAAAGAACTACTATCCTTATTTTTAAAATAATTCACCTGCAGGTAAGTAATGCGGCCAGGACTGAAATCCAGGCAGTCCTGACTCCAGAGCCTGTCTTGACCCTCATCTGATATTGGTGGTATGGTAGTTTAGCCACTGAGTCGTGTCTGACTCTTATGACCCCATGGACTGTAGCCTGCCAGGCTTCTCTGTCCATGGAATTTCCCAGGTAAAAGTAGTACAGTGAGCTGCCATTTCCTTCTCCAGGGCATCTTCCCGACCCAGGAATTGAACCTGGGTTTCCTGAATTGGCAGGAGGATTCTTTACCACTGAG
>SJYQ01003992.1:0-23371 GCA_006410935.1 Redunca redunca
TCTCCTGGTCCTATTCCTCCGCCATCTTCTCCCTCCCTTTTTTTAAAGGTGGTTGACCAGTTTTCCTAGCACCACTTGTTAAAGAGATTGTCTTTTCTCCATTGTGTATTCTTGCCTCCTTTGTCAAAGATAAGGTATTCATAGGTACGTGGATTCATCTCTGGGCTTTCTATTTTGTTCCATTGATCTGTGTTTCTGTATTTGTGCCAGTGCCATTCTGTCTTGGTGACTATATCTTTGTAGTATAGTCTGAAGTCAGGCAGGTTGATTCGTCCAGTTCCATTCTTCTTTCTCAAGATTGCTTTGGCTATTTGAGGTTTTTTTGTGCTTCCATACAAACTGTGAAATTATCTGTTCTAGTTCTGTGAAAAATATTGTTGGTAGCTTGATAAGGATTGCATTGAATCTATGGATTGCTTTGGGTAGTATACTCATTTTCACTATATTGGTTCTTCTGATCCATGAACATTGTATATTCCTCCATTTATTTGTGTCATCTTTGATTTCTTTCATCAGCGTTTTATGGTTTTCTATATATAGGTCTTTTGTTTCTTTAGGTAAATTTATTCTTAAGTATTTTATTCTTCTCATCGCAATAGTGAATGGGATTCTTTCCTTAATTTCTCTTTCTGCTTTCTCATTTTTAGTGTATAGGAATGCAAGGGATTTGTGTATTAATTTTATATCCTGAGAGTTTACATTATTCTTTGATTAGCTCTAGTAATTTTCTGGTGGTGTCTTGAGGGTTTTCTATGTAGAGGGTCGTGTCATCTGCAAACAGTGTGAGCTTTACTTCTTCTTTTCCAATTTGGATTCCTTTCATTTCTTTTTCTTCTCTGATTGCTGTGGCCAAAACTTCCAAACTATGTTGAATAGTAGTGGTGAGAGCGGGCACCCTTGCCTTATTCCTGACTTTAGGGGAAAAGCTTTCAATTTTTTTGCCATTGAGGATAATGTTTGCTGTGGGTTTGTCATATACGGATTTTATTATGTTGAGGTATGTTCCTTCTATGCCTGCTTTCTGGAGAATTTTTATCATAAATGGGTGTTGAATTTTGTCAAGGGCATTCTCTGAATCTATTGAGATAACCATATGGAATTTATTTTTCAATTTGTTAATGTGGTGTATCACCTTGATTAATTTACAAATATTGAAGAATCCTTGCATCCCTGGGATAAAGCCCACTTGGTCATGATGTATGATCTTTTTAATATGTCGTTAGATTCTGTTTGTTAGAATTTGTTGAGGATTTTTTGCATCTATGTTCATCAGTGATATTGGCCTATAGTTTTCTTTTTTTGTGACATCTTTGTCTGGTTTTGGTATTAGGGTGATGGTGGCCTCATAGAATGAGTTTGGGTGTTTACCATCCTCTGCAACTTACTGGAAGAGTTTGAGTAGGATAGATGTTAGTTTTTCTCTAAATTTTTGGTAGAATTCACCTGTAAATAATCTGGTCCCAGGCTTTTGTTTGTTGGAAGATTTTTTAATTTCAGTTTTGATTTCCATGCTTGTGAAGGGTCTGTTAAGATTTTCTGTTTCTTCCTGGTTCAGTTTTGAAGGTTATACTTTTCTAAGAATTCATCCATTTCTTCCAAGGTGTCCATTTTTTTGTCATACAGTTGCTGATAGTAGTCTCTTATGATCCTTTGTATTTCTGTGTTGTCTGTTGTGATTTCTACATTTTCATTTCTAATTTTGTTGATTTGATTCTTCTCCCTTTTTCCTTGATGAGTCTGCCTAATGGTATGTCTATTTTATTTATCTTCTCAAAGAACCAGCTTTTAGTTTGTTGATTCTTGCTATAGTCTCCTTTGTGTCTTTTTCATTTATTTCTGCTCTGATTTTTTTATGATTTCTTTTCTTCTACTAACTTTGGGGTTCTTCATTTCTTTTTCTAGTTGCTTTAGGTGTAAAGTTAGGTTATTTATTTGATGTTTCTCTTGTTTCTTGAGGTAAGCTTGTATTGCTTTGAACCTTCCCCTTAACACTGCTTTTACTGAATCCCATAGGTTTTGCGTTGTTGTTTTCATTTTCATTTGTTTCTATGCATATTTTTATTTCCTTTTTGATTTTTTTTTCATGACTTGTTGGTTATTCAGAAGCATGTTGTTTAGCTTCCATATGTTTGTATTTTTAATAGTTTTTATCCTGTAGTTGACATCTAATCTTATTGCATCGTGATCAGAAAAGATACTTGAAATTATTTCAATTTTTTTGAATTTACCAAGGCTATATTTATGGCTCAGGATGTGATCTTTATCCTGGAGAATGTTCTGTGTGCACTTGAGAAAAGGGTGAAATTCATTGTTTTGGGGTGAAATGTCCTACAGATATCTATTAGATCTAACTGGTCCACTGTATAATTTAAAATTTGTGGTTCCTTGCTAATTTTCTGCTTGGTTGATCTATCCATAGGTATGAGTGGGAAATTAAAGTTTCCCACTATTATAGTGTTACTGATAATTTCCCCTTTCATACTTGTTAGCATTTGCCTTATGTATTGAGGTGCTCCTATGTTGGGTGCATATATATTTATAATTGTTATATCTTCTCCTCAGATTGATCCTTTGATCATTATGTAGTGCCCTTCTTTGTGTCTTTTCCCAATTTTTATTTCAAAGCCTATTTTGTCTGATATGAGTATTGCTACCCTTGCTTTCCTTTGGTCTCCATTTGCGTGAAATATCTTTCCAGCCCTTCACTTTCAGTCTGTATGTGTCCCTTGGTCTGAAGTGAATCTCTTGTAGACAGCATATATAGGGCTCTTGTTTTTGTATCCATTCAGCCAGTCCTTGTCTTTTGGTTGGGGCATTCAACTCATCTACATTTAAGGTAATTATTGATAAGTATGACCCCATTGCCATTTACTTTGTTGTTTTGGGTTTGAGTTTATAAACCTTTTCTGTGTTTCCTGTCTATTGAAGATCCTTTAGCACTTGTTGAAGAGCTGGCTTGGAGGGGCTGAATTCTTTCAGCTTTTGTTTGTCTGTAAGAAAAAAGCAAAAAGTTTATCTGTAAAGCTTTTGATTTCTCCTTCATATTTGAATGAGATCCTTGCTGGGTACAGTAATCTGGGTTGTAGGTTTTTCTATTTCATCACTTTGAGGATGTCCTGCCATTCCCTTCTGGCCTGAAGAGTTTCTATTGAAAGATCAGCTGTTATCCTTATGGGAATCCACTTGTTTGTTATTTGTTGTTTTTCCCTTGCTGCTTTTAATATTAATTCTTTGTGTTTGATCTTCATTAGTTTGATTAATATGTGTCTTGGGGTGTTTTACCTTGTTTTTATCCTGTTTGGGACTCTCTGGATTTCTTGGACTTGGGTAGTTATTTCCTTCCCCATTTTAGGGAAGTTTTCAACTATTATCTCCTCAAGCATTTTCTCATGGCCTTTCTTTTTGTCTTCTTCTTCTGGGACTCCTATGATTCAAATGTTGGGGCATTTAACATTATCCCAGAGGTCTCTGAGGTTGTCCTCATTTCTTTTCATTCTTTTTTCTTCTCTGGTTTATTTATTTCCACCATTCGATCTTCCACCTCACTTATCCTTTCTTCTGCCTCAGTTATTCTACTGTTGGTTCCCTCCAGAGTGCTTCTGATCTCAGTTATTGCATTTTTCATTATTGTTTGACTCTTCCTTATTTCTTCTAGGTCCTTGTTAAACCTTTCTTGCATCTTCTCAATCCTTGTCTCTAGTCTATTTATCTGTAACTCCATTTTGTTTTCAAGATTTTGAATCATCTTTACTATCATTATTCTGAATTATTTTTTAGGTAGACTCCTTGTATCCTCCTCTTTTGCTTGGTGTGGTGGGCATTTAGCATGTTCCTTTACCTACTGTGTATTTCTCTGCCTTTTCTTTTTGTTTAGATTGCTGTGTTTGGGGTGCCCTTTCTGTAGGCTGTATGTTTGTGGTTCCTTGTTATTGTGGAGACTGCTCCCTGTGGGTGGGATTTTGACAAGGTTTCCTGGTTAGGGGAGATTGCATCTGTGTTCTGGTGGGTGGAGCTGGATCTCTTCTCTCTGAAGTGCAATGAAGGGTTCAGTAGTGAGTTTTGGGGTGTCTATGGGTTTGGCATGGCTTTGGGGAGCCTGCATTTTAATGTTCAGGGCTATCTTCCTGCATTGCTGGAGAATTAGCATGGTCTGCCTTGCTCTGTAACTTGTTGGCTCTTGGGTGGAGCTTGGTTTCACTGTAGGTATGGAGGTTTTGGGGTGATCTCTTGTCGATTAATGTTCCCTAGAATCAGAAGTTCTCTGATGTTCTCAAGTTTTGGCATTAAGCCTCCTGCCTCTAGCTTTCAGCTTTATTCTACAGTAGCCTCAAGACTTCTCCATCCATACAGCACAAAAGATAAAACATCTAGGTTAATGGTGAAACAGTTCTCCACAGCAAGGAACACCAAGAGAGGTTCACAGAGTTACATGGAGAAAAGAGGGAGGAGGGAAATAGAGGTGACCAGGAAGAGAAGAGGGGGAGTCAAAAGGGGAGAGAGAAATCTAGCCAGTAATCAATTCCCTAAGTGTCTCTACAGTCTGAAACACCCAGAGAGATTCACAGAGTTACACAGAGAATAGAAAACGGAGGAGAGAGATAGAGGTGACCAGGAGCAGAAAAGAGGGAGTCAAAAGGGGAGAACCCAATCTAGCCAGTAGTCACACCCCTAAGTGAAAATGGATACTGAAGAGATTAGATACTTAAAGGTACAGAATTGATAACAAGTACCAAAAAGCAAAGATTAAAAATCTAGAGTAGAGTTTAGACTCTCAAAAAAAAATTAAAAATACAAAACAAAATCTATCTCAAAAATTATAAAATGTATATATATATATGAAGTTTGCTTTAAAAATAGGGTCTATTTTTTGCAAAGTAATAGTAGGTTATAAAAATGAACATTCAAAGAGTACTAAAGAACTTATGTTTTAAAATTCAAAATTGATAATAGTAGAAAATATATCTAGGAATTTCTCTGGAGCTGTTGTGGGCATGTGGAGTCAGTTCAGTTTCAGATAGTTCCTTTTTCCAGCTTGCAGTTGTTCTCAAGGTCTATCGGCCCCCTCCAATGCTTTGTCAGTGTTGACCACAGGGTTTTAATCTGTTGCACCTGTCACTTCCAGAGCAGTTCCCTCTTCTTTGTTTATTTTGGCTTCCTCTGTTTGCAAGTCTCTTCAGGGTCTAATTTCCACCCTGACACAAGGGGGCAAAGGTGGTCACTTATTTTGGCTCACTTGTTCAGTTGTGCTGTGGGGAGTGAGGGACACTGCAAACAAATATTGCTGGCCTGTGTGGGGAGTGCTCACAGTGGATGGACCACACTGGGTTTGCCCCCGCTCACAGCATGTGTGCTTGCCTGGGTCTACACTCTCAGGCTCCAGGGTAGTCTGCAGGAGCACTGTCTAAAGTGAGCCCTCCATTTTGTGCACTTCCGAGGTCTAAGCCACTCAGGTTCTCGGGTACTGCACAAGGGCACAGACTCGGTTGGGCATGAGTTTTGTGCCCTTCCCAGGTCTGAGCAGCTCAGGTGATACCAGGCACTTGGTGAGCACCCTGTCCCAGTTGGGCCGTGCGTCTTTATCACCTCCCCAGTCCTGGCCGCTCAGTTTCCCAGGTGGACCGGGAGAGTACCATCTCAGTTGTGCCGTGTGTCTCCTCTGGGGAGCCCATCTCAGGCTGCGACCTTCCTGGCAGATGTCTATCATCCAGGATCCCAGGAGGATGTGGTTAGCAACTGGAAGCCTGCTCACAGTTTGGTGGAGGATGCCAGTCTCTTGGGCTGAGATTGCAGCAGCCCCTTGCATTCCGGCTCTGACTGTCACACACATGTGTCTCTACCTCCCCTGGGTGAGGGGCCTGTACACAGCCAGCTAGCTCTCCTTTGGTATTCATTTAATCCTTTGTTCTGTGAGTCTGCCAGGCTGTGCATTAGAGCCTGTCATGGGAAAGTTCTCTTTTTTTCTCTCTCTGGCAATCCCACAGTTTGGGTTGCTATCTCAGATTAGCTCCTTCAGTTTGTCCCCAGGGCACTCAGGCCTGGTCCTTACCCTAAGCTCTGATTATGCAGCCCGTGCCTCCCTTTCCAGCCCCCGCTTGCTGGTGGCAGACGCAAGCAACTGGGCTCTTTCTCCGCTGGCAGCTGCATATTCTGTAGGTTTTTTTTTCTTTCTCTCCCGGTTGTGTTGCCCTCTGAGATTCCAAAACTCCCCACAGACCCGCCTGTGAGAGGGTTTCCTGCTGTTTGGAAGCTTCTTCTCCTTCACGATTCCCTCCCCAGGATGGGTCTCTGTCCGTTACTCTTTTGTCTCTTCTTTTGTCTTTTATACTTTGTCCTACCTCCTTTCCTAGAGAACAGGCTGCCTTTCTGGGCGCCGGGTGTCCTCTGCCAGCATTCAGAAGTTGTTTTGTGGAAGTTGCTGAGCATTCAAATGATCTTTTGATGAATTTGTGGGGGAGAAAGTGGTCTCCCCGTCCTATTCCTCCACCATCTTGGGACCACCCCTCAGGGGCTCTTCTTGACCCAAGAGCTGAACCCATGGGTCTCTTACATTGGCAGGTGGATTCTTTACCATTGTGCCACCTGGCAAGTCCATGAAGGGCTCTAAAATATGCCAAATCGCTTTTAGTTGCAAGAGTCAAAAAACCAACTTGAACCTGCTTAGGCAATTAACCATTGGAACTCAGATACAGATTCAGATAAGCACATTAAGAATTTCAAGATGGGGACTGTACAGCATTAAACCCCAAGTTCAGGACCCTTCTGAGCTGGGGAGTGATGGGTGACTGTGTGAATGAAGAGGCAATGCCTTGGTTTGTGGAGAAGAAACCTACTGTCTTGGTTCAATTCTGATCCTAATTACCAGTGTGACCTTGGGGAAGCCTCTTAGATTGTTTTCTTGTGGAAAAACCAAGTATTTTGGACCAGACCAACTTTATCCATTATCCAACAAATCACTTCCTCAGAAATAATTTAAGTTTACACTCCTAAAGAAGGCATGAAAAATGACTTAACTTTAAAATGACAGTTTCTAGTCTCACCATCAAATGACCTGCTTTAAAAAAATATCTCAGTGATATCAAATACCCTTCATATTAAATATACACATACACACAAACACAATTGTGATATTTTCAATTTCAAAGAAATCCTAAACTAAAAGTTTCACATTAAAATAATTCATCTTTGATTCTGAAGCTCACTCAGAACCATCCAAATTCAAAACAGCATGTAACTTCCCCTGTTTATCAGATTTAAGACCCGAAGTTTTGATGAATCGCCTACAAAGTTGAACCCTCCTCTCTCAGAAATGAAACATGTCTGAAGAGTAAGCAAACACAAACTTAAAAACTTGAGAAAAAAAAAGTTACAGCTTTAAATGAGAAATAAATTGTGTCTTTGCAATCCAGTGCTTGATGTTAATAGCCTGTAGCAAGGTTCAGACACGAAACATCAAACATAATGGAGCATACACTCCTTCACTTCCCCTTCCTGGAGGAGCGCTTCTGACCACCACAGCTCCCTTCTGTGCAGGGGACCAGAAGGAGCTTCTGGCAGCAGAGAGACAGAAATGAAGTCCTTGATGGTGTCCCCAGTTGAGGCCTCAGGTTTTACCAGACCAGTACTGTGTTGTGAAACAATCTGTTTCAGTGTGACACTTTAGTGACAAATCAGCTCATAATGTGGAGCTGGTGATGAAAGGCGAGAGCAGGGGAATGATAATTAAAATAGAGAGATTGCAATTTCCAGCTTTTTGATTGAAATTATAACAAGAGAAAATGAGAGTGGAGCAAAAAGTTATAGAGGAAATAGCACTGGGAACTTGAAAGACAAGACAATAGCAAAGGACCTTTATGATCACGTCCCCTACTAGGTGCCCCTCACAAAACTTTAATGTATCCAGGCTCTTGTAGCCGTTACGGTTTGCAACAGAGAATAACAGGCAACATCTACAGTCTTTAGGCAGTGAAAGGAAGTGACAGTGTTGGTCACTCAGTCATGTGTGACTCTTTGCGACCCCAAGGACTGTCAGGGTCATCTGTCCCTGGAATTCTCCAGGCAAGAATACTGGAGTGGATAATAATTTCTTTCTCCAGGGGATCTTCCCAACCCAGGAACTGAATCCGGGTCTCCTGCATTGCAGGCAGATTCTTTACCATCTGAGCCACTACAATTTTAAAAAAAAAAAAGGCAAGCATTCTTAAAGCAAATATACAAGCCAAGGAAAAAAGCGCACGAGAGACCATTTTAGGACAGGTGAAGGAACATAAAATTTGAAGTCATTAGGAGCTCTGATTCTACTCGTTTCTATACATTCTTGTTTTCTGGGACATGTTATTTACAAAAGAGGAACTAAAAAGCCTCTTGATGAAAGTCAAAGTGGAGAGTGAAAAAGTTGGCTTAAAGCTCAACATTCAGAAAACGAAGATCATGGCATCTGGTCCCATCACTTCATGGGACATAGATGGGGAAACAGTCTAAACAGCATCAGGCTTTATTTTTGGGGGCTCCAAAATCACTGCAGATGGTGACTGCAGCCATGAAATTAAAAGATGCTTACTCCTTGGAAGAAAAGTTATGACCAACCTAGACAGCATATTCAAAAGCAGAGACATTACTTTGCCAACAAAGGTCCGTCTAGTCAAGGCTATGGTTTGTCCAGTAGTCATGTATGGATGTGAGAGTTGGACTGTGAAGAAAGCTGAGTGCCAAAGAATTGATGCTTTTGAACTGTGGTGTTGGAGAAGACTCTTGAGAGTCCCTTGGACTACAAGGAAATCCAACCAGTCCATTCTGAAGGAGATCAGCCCTGGGATTTCTTTGGAAGGAAGGATGCTGAAGCTGAAACTCCAATACTTTGACCACCTCATGCGAAGAGTTGACTCATTGGAAAAGACTCTGATACTGGGAGGGATTGGGGGCAGGAGGAGAAGGGGATGACAGAGGATGAGATGGCTGGATGGCATCACTGACTCAATGGACATGAGTCTGAGTGAACTCCAGGAGTTGGTGATGGACAGGGAGGCCTGGCACACTGCGATTCATGGGGTCACAAAGAGTCAGACACTACTGAGCAACTGAGCTGAACTGAACTGAAGCTTATTTCTCAAAGTTCATCTATAAATTGGAGCTGATATTAGCACCTATCTCATAAGTTTGTTCTTAAGGTATTTCATAGAAAGTGAATAAGTAGCTCCGTGCAAAGCACATATTGCAATGTGTTTAATAAACATTATTCATGTTTTTATTATTTCTGTATGATCAACCACTGTAGCAGAAATTCATGTTTCTGTCCCCAATATCTATTATCCTATTATTTTTAAATGAGCCCCACTTTTGTGTAGATGTCTATTCCTCAGAGATTATGACCCTCTCCTCAGCTCAGGCTAACTCTTAATGAACCCAGGACAATCCCTGCTTTCTCACCCTGCTGCCAGTGATCGTGTCAGACAAAAGCAAGAAAGCACTGGACCAATGAGACATGAGGAAAGTCTGTCAAGGGGGGTTTCTGGGTAAGGTTTCATCATTCTTTTAAAAGGGATACCTGGGACAAAATGACCTTTCATACATTGGATGTTGCATCTAGATGTAAAGTCTGGAATTATAGGAGCATCCTGTGACCCTGAGGGGGGTGACTTCCAAGGACAAAGCCAACAAGCCAAGAATGTCAGGAGCAGAGAGATGGAGGGGGGGGACTTATGTTCCTGATGAGGCCATGGAATTAGCTAACAATGGAAGAACCACCTTATTCTGGGATTTTTTGTTAAGATCAAAAGTAAATTTCCTTATTGATTAAGACAGTTGGGCCAGTCTTTTCCTTATAGATGAAAGTATCCTAATTGATAGAACCAAAGCACAAAAACAAAAACCAGGAAAGAAAGCGTCTTATGACCTCGATGTTGCCTCTAAAGTCAATAAAGTTATCTATTCCCTGAGAATGTTAACTATTCTCCCATTTTCTCCCTTCTAGTCTCTCCGGTTACCCATTAGGGACACCACAAGAGAACCATGAGAAGTCTAACTCACAGCATTAGGAAGGCTTCCCCCACGAAAGACTATGGTTCCCACCTGCAGTCTCTCCTCTCTGCAGGCAGCCTCACTTCCCTCCTGACTCCCGACCAGCTCTGGGAAGCAATGAGCATGCAAAGGGAGAAACCCACCAACCTCAGGGTGAAATAGGTGGCAAGGAGAAGGCTGGAGGAGAAGTGCCTGTGGGCATGGAAGAGGAGGCACAGGGACGCCTGTTGAGTGACGCCATCCAAGGGCCTCCTCACCTGCTAATGGGATTATGCGGGGGTCCTTTCTCAAACCTCAAGTAGAGCAAAGACCTAGAACCATTCAGAGTTTATGAACACCAGCTTACCTCCCCGTACAGGAAGGATTCTGTGAAGAAGTGCATGTCAGTGCAATGAAATGCTGGCAGGAAAACTAACTTTGAGTCTACATGTCTGTGTGGAAGTTCTTTGGCTTTTTTTTTTTTTTTCCCATTTGAATTCACATCACCTAGCTGTCTGCCTGAAACATCCAACCACAGAAAGTTTTTTTCTATAGGTTAAATTCTCCTGCAGGTTTTTTCTACAGGTTAAAGTCTCATCTCAGAGTAATTTCCACAATTTCTTTCTGGATTTGAGGTGGTATTCCAGTGATTGTTATAGCTTATGTCAGCTTGACTTTTTCTTGTTCCATAAATCAATTTCATTGTCAGATATGGTGAAGGTTTCTCCCCACCTCAACTTACTCTACAGACCTCAGCTCCCACAACCCAGTATTAGCCTTAATTGTGTAATTGAAATAAGAATGGGCCTCTTACCCCCTCTTTCTTTCTCTGACTTGAAGCCAATTGTCTAGTTACCTTAATAAAGAAATAAAAAAGGAAAATAAAACAGCCAACCAAAGGTTAAAAAAAAACAAAACCATAAACCGTTCACAAAAATCTAATTCAAAAGCATTGAAGGGTAATGCAGAATTTTAAATTTCTTTTTATTTTCCTTCTGTAAAAAATATAATACATAAGATGTTTTCTCTGTCATAAATTAAGGCAGTTTGGAAGTATATTGACTAAAAAGTGAACGTTCTTTGCTACTGAGATCCACTGAGATAAAAACTGCAAGAGTTAAATATAGATCTTTTCAGAAATTTCTCTTTACATTTATGCAGATAAACGTTAGGTGGGAATTGCTTAGCAGAGGAAGAAATTGGAGGGTAATCTTAGGAGTATTCTTTGTATGGAAGGGGTAAAACATCAAGTTTAGTTAGTATTGATAAAGTTAACAAGACCTTTAAAAGAGACTGAGTTACAACAAGAGGGGAACACAACCAAGGAAAGATTTGCATTTTTAAAACTACAAATGTTAAAACAGGCAGAAGCCAGGAAGGGATTTGAACAAATAGAAGGAAAACTCTTGGTAAAAGTGGCAACGTGCATAATGCATTCTCTGTGCTCAAGTTGCATGACCTGCAGTTCGTGGTAATGGCATTCTAAAGTCAACAAAGTTATCTATTCCCTGAGAATGTTAACTATTCTCCCATTTTCTTCCTTCTAGTCTCTCCGGTTACAAATGCATGAATAGTGATTAGAAGAGAGGGGCTGCTACAAACTCCAAGTAGGTTTACTGTGATGGGTAGTCCAAAGAGGAGTTAGGAAGGGGTTCGTGCCTTACCAAAAAAACAAAAAGTCAAGACAGAAAAGGACACAATGACCCCAACAGGGCTGACACACATCACAGGTCTGCCTGCTCTAAGAGCTTCTGGGCACCACTGACTTTTCATATTGGGGCTTCCCAGGTGGCACTAGTGGTAAAGAATGCACCTGCCAATGCAGGATGCATAAAGAGAGGCAGGTTTAATCCCTGGGTCAGGAATATCCCCTGGAGAAGGAAGTGGCAACCCATTCCAGTGTTCTTGCCTGGAGAATCCCCATGGACAGAGGAGCCTGGCAGGTAAAGTCCATATGACTGCAAAGAGTTGAACACAACTGAAGTTACTTAGCACGCACATGACCTGTCATATCAGCCCTCTGTTCCCCAACTTGGGTCAGAGATGGCATGAAGTCAAACACCAAGTTGTTGCACAAGGACCAGCCTATATATTTTTGTTTCATAAAAACCTGGATGTTAGGAAAAAAGGATTGGGGAAAAGCAGTGGCTCATTTCCCAATAGTTAAGAGCACTATTGTGGTGTCTGTGTATGTGATGGCTCCCTTATTTCCTTCCATTGTTTTCTTGGGGGAAAACTGTTTATAGGGTTTGACTCGTTGGAAAGTGTACAAGTTTTTTGTTCTTTTACCTTTTCTTCTTCACTTGGTTTGCAACATAGATACAACATCTGAGTACCAGAAGCTGTCTTTTATTGCTAAATGGCCTTAAAGATAGAAGTCACATGGCAGGTACATCCTCCTGAGAGGCAGGAGGCGCCCAGGTTCATGAGCGTTTTGGAGCACCCCTGTTTTGGACTCTATCCTGTTCATTATTCTGTTGTTATTTGGTGCATTTCTTAAATGTTAATTCACCATCATTTCAGGTTTTCTGTTTATATGAAGTCAAACTTAATCTTCATATACCACATGCTGTCTTCTTTTTGCTCCTTTTTTCTTTTTTGTGTTTTGTCAGATTAAAGTTTGTTGTTGATCGTGGAGTGTTTTATTTTCTCTCTAATTATGCTGAAGTCCTACACCCTATGCCTATCCTTAAGTGTTTACCATTAATATTTTGAAGCACATGTTTTTATCTTCCTGTTCAGAATTAATGTCTTATCTTTACCCTTTCATTGAACAGGTCAAAAACCTAATCATTTACTGATGTCCCTCCTCACTTAGTTACCCATGCTGACATCTTTTATCACTTTTAATTCTTTTTTGTTTTAAGTCATTTCATTAAGGTGGTATTATTGACATATAAAAAGTTGTACCTATTTAATGTATACAACTTGATGCATCTGGGGTAAGTATGTACTCATAAGTTCTTGAGTATTATTAAGTACCAAGACTCTCCCAGTATTATAAAGTTTTATTTTTAAACCTGTGTATTATGATATTTTAAGGGATATATAATGGGAAGACTGGTAAACACATATGCTCATTCTATCTTCTAGATTTAACCTATGCATAATCACATAAAATATTCCATAATCCCATAATAAGATATTCATTTAAAACACACCAAGGAAGCAGGGGATAGGATTAACAACACATCCCAGTTTTTAAAAGTTGCTCCCAATTTTTTCTTACTTAACAGCATTTCTTCAGCAGTTGTGCAAATCTCTCTGTTCTCTCTTCTGTCTTTCATCGTATCCTCTGCTCTTTCTTTCCCTCTGAAAGTCTTTCCCCTTGATTCTCCCTCAATCAGCTCCCTTCTGATCTTTCCTTCACATCTACATTCCTTTCCCAGCTTCCCACCTTTATATCTACTGGTATACCTATTCACAAGAGCTCCATGACCAAGAGATATACATGAAGGATTCCTCCACTTCAGAAAATAGGAGAAGGGTTATTGTAATCGCCTAACACCTAACATATATGTTAAAGTCACACATACTGTAAACACAATAATAAGGGAAACTGCTGCTTAAAAGATGGACTTCCCAGGCAGTGCTATTGGTGAAGAACCCGACTGCCAATGCAGGAGACATAAGAGATGCTGGTTTGATCCCTGGGTCTGGAAGATCCCCTGGAAAAGGGATGACAACCCACTCCACCATTCCTGTCCGGAGAATCCCATGGACAGAGGAGCCTGGCGGCTACAGCTCACAGTGTCACAAAGAGTCAGACATGACTGATGCAACTTAGCACACATGCATGCTGCTTAACAGAAGGCTGTATCAATTCCCATGTAAAATGAATTAAATCCTAATTTTTCTGTTCTAAATCTCTATTTCATGATTTGTGTTTCCTTAATGTATACCTATACCTACTTTCTTCAATTTTAGTCTGAATTTGTCAATAAGAAGTTCATGATCTGAGTCAGCTCCCAGCCTTGTTTTTGCTGACTGTATAGAGCGTCTCCATCTTTGGCTGCAAAGAATGTAATCAGTCTGATTTTGGTATTGACCACCTGGTGATATCCAAGTGTAGAGTCTTATCTTTTGTTGTTGGAAGAGGGTATTCGCTATGACCAGTGCATTCTCTTGGCAAAACTCTGTTATCCTTTGCCCTGCTTCATTTTGAACTCCAAGGTCAAGTTTGCCTGTTACTCCAGGTATCTCTTGACTTCCTACTTTTGCATTCCAGTCCCCTATGATGAAAAGAACATCTTTTGGGGGTGTTAGTTCTAAAAGTTCTTATAGGTCTTCATAGAGCCGTTCAGCTTCTTCAGCATTACTGGTTGGGGTGTAGACTTGGATTACTGTGATACTGAATGGTTTGCCTCGGAAGTGAATAGAGATCATTCTATCGTTTTTGAGATTGCATCCAAGTACTGCATTTCAGACTCTTTTGTTGACCATGATGGCTACTCCATTTCTTCTAAGAGATTCTTGCCCACAGTAGTAGATATAATGGTCATCTGAGTTAAATTCACCCATTCCAGTCCATTTTAGTTCCCTGATTCCTAAAATGTCAATGTTTACCCTTGCCTGTTTGAACACTTCCAATTTATCTTGATTCATAGACCTAACATTCCAGGTACATATGCAGTATTGTTCTTTACAGCATTGGACTTGACTTCCATCACCAGTCACATCTACAACTGGGGATTGTTTTTGCTTTGGCTCTGTCTCTTCATTTATTCTGGAGTTATTTCTCCACTTGTCTCCAGCAGCATATTGGGCACCTACTGACCTGGGGAGTTCATCTTTCAGTGTCCTGTCTTTTGCCTTTTCATACTGTTCATGGGGTTCTCAAGGCAAGAATACTAAAGTGGTTTGCCATTCCCTTCTCCAGTGTACCATATTTTGTCAGAACTCTCCACCATTACCCATCCATCTTGGGTTGGCCCATGATATTGCTCATAGTTTCAATGAGTTATACAAGGCTGTGGTCCATGTGATCAGTTTAATTAGTTTTCTATGATTGTGGTTTTCATTCTCTCTGCCCTCTGACAAATAAGGATAAGAGGCTTATGGAAGCTTCTTGATGGGAGAGAGCTGACTGTTGGGGAAACTGGGTCTTGTTCTGATGGGTGGGGCCATGCTCAGTAAATCTTTAACCTAATTTTATGATCTGATGGGTGGGGCTGTGTTCTCTCCCTGTTTGACCTGAGACAAAACTATGGTGGAGGTAATGAGGAAAATGGCAACCTCCTTCAAAGATCCAGCAGCCCACCACTGACCCACGCCTCCACTGGAGACTCCTGGACATTCACAGGAAAGTCTGGGTCATTTTCTTTTGGGGTCACTGCTCCTTTCTCCTGGGTCCTGGTGCACACAATGTTTTGTTTGTGCCCTCCAAGAGTCTGTTTCTCCAGTCCTGTGTAAGTTCTGGTGGGGTTAATGGTGACCTCCTCCAAGAGGGCTTATGCCACACCCTGGTCTCTTGCACCCAGAGCCCCTTCCTATGCAGCAGGCCACTACTGACCCATACCTCCGCAGGAGACACTCAAACATTCAAAGGCAGGTCTGGATCAGTCTCTGATACCAAGTAAATTATTAAAAGGTATCTTGTTCAGAGAGTGTTGGCAATTAGTAGTTGGACATATAGATCAAATAATTCAGAATAAGAGAGTAAGGCAAGCATATATCCACTCACCCACCATATCAAATGCATATTTATAAAGCCCAACTGGTCTGAATACCAAAAGCAACACAGCATGCAATTCACAAAAATTGTCATTTTAAATAAATATATGTATATGACATGGAAGTTATTGCAAAGTCATAAGATAAGCTATCAAACCTAACTACAAATATGGATATAAATGTCACCTCCAAAACAAGGTTAGTAACATTCTAGAAAATAGTTTTCCAAATAAATGTTATAACAGAAAAAGTTCCAGTTTAAATACCTAAGGAACGGCTCTTTGAAAGATAAAAATTAATATCAGGGCCACCCTGTGGAACTTGTCTGAGTTGGGACCTTAAAATGGAGACATCAATGATAGGTCCGTTTGAGAGTAATGAGTATAAGAACCAGTGAAGAGGCAGCAATGTAGTCGTTAGACCCAGGGGTAAAGTTACATATACATGTGGCCTTGCAATACCGTTAGACACACACCACCCTCTTAATCAGTGCCAGTCATGAGTCAGGATTCCAAGCGCAGAGTGGCATGTCAGAGTACATTGTGAGCTCTTTGAGGGTAGGGATGATGTTTCATTCATGACTGCACGGAGTAAATGATAAATGTTTGATATGCAAGAAAGGAGATATCAAGATGCCCAATAAACTCTTTCGTTATTTACTTAGGTCAGTCTAGAATGGATAATTGCCCAAATTAGGTAATGAACATTAGCCATCTCTAAGAGGCAATAAAGGGACTTCCCTGACAGTCTAATGGCTAAGACTCCACACTTCCAATGTAGGGTGCACAGGTTCAATTCCTAGCTGGGAATAAAGATCTTGTGTGGTATGTGGCAAAAGAAAAAAGAAAACCCAGAAAAGAAGAAATAGAGAATTTATATTCAATTACAGTTTTATAGGGCAAGAAGATCAGGTTTAATTTATATGTTTGCATTTATAATTTGTTCTTGGGATGGTGGTATGGCAGGAAGGTACAAATTCTTCCTCCCTTATGTGTATCCATGTGTGTTTTTATGTTAATATGCACATCAGGGCCCAATGTCTATTTAAAATGAGGCTTTCCTAGAAATCTGATTTTATCCCAAATGCCTGCCACTAACCTGGCAGTTGTATTTGCTACACTGGTAGGGCCCTGAGGAGTAAATTGGGAAATGAATGAAAATCCATTCCTCATTCATAAAAAGGCTGTGCTTAAGACTATCCCCCTTATACCAGCATTTCTGTTTTAAAAGTAAAAGACATATGAGACAAAAAGGAGAAAAAAAAAAAACTAAAAGAAAACTGTACCAGGATAAGAGATGAAACAGTGAAAGTAAACTTCTAAGGGTCAAATACATTAAGCCAACAACCCAGAACAAAAAAAGAACATACAAACTCAAGGCACAGATGAGACTGGTTATCTGAATCAAAGTGGCTGAAAGTAGTTATAAGTCTTTGGTGCAAATTTGAAGACAAGATGGGGAAACCTCACAGGACATGCTTGGAGACAAAAGTTCTCAAAGATCATGGACCCTTAACCCTTTTTACAGCAGTGGCCCTTCTGATCATCTAGATTCCTGGAAAAGCATACTTGTGTAAAACATCTTGTACTTTAAGGGAACTCTAACCACCTCATGCGAAGAGTTGACTCATTGGAAAAGACTCTGATGCTGAGAGGGATTGGGGGCAGGAGGAGAAGGGGACAACAGAGGATGAGACGGCTGGATGGCATCATTGACTCGATGGACGTGAGTCTGAGTGAACTCCGGGAGTTGGTGATGGACAAGGAGGTCTGGTGAGTTGCGATTCATGGGGTTGCAAAGAGTCAGACACGACTGAGCAACTGAACTGAACTGAACTGAACTGAGCATCCCCTGAAGCTCATCTGTGAACTCGTTAAAGCCTTGGGCCTACCCTCTTAGCAAACTGCCCAAGTCATCTCCCCTGGGCTCGGCACCCACCGAGCACACATCCTTCTTTGTGCATCTGTCTCCTAAGCGGGGAACTACTGCAACTTTCTCCAGCCTCACTGGCACCACTGTGAAGTGTCTTGTTTCAGGCTTTCAACAAAGTTGACACAAGCTGCATTTGATCATCTATAGCTCAAGGGGATGAATTCAGATCATAGTCTTTCTGTGCTAATCATATACATACAAGCTACTACAGGTTGGGTTCCCAGGGAAGTGGATTGAGATGCTGAGATGGAGGATAGCGTGCAGATTGTTCATCAAGGAGAGATGGAGATGAACACCTGTGAGAAGGAGGGAAGGAAGCAAATGTGGGCACGGGAGAATGGCACTTTGAGCCAGCCCTGAGGACAGCCTCTGCTGACCTTCTCTTGCTCCAGAGCCAAGACAGCTCTTTGGAGTTGGCCTGCATTGGAATGCAATTGCTTTGTCTCTGTATGCCAGTGGATGTGGGCTCCCCCAAGAAGGACTGACTTTAGTCAAGGTGAGCCCTTGCAGTTGTAGCAATTCCTGAAATGACTGACAGCAAAAGGCCATCCGCTGACATCTTTCCCAGTGGCACACACCCTTTCTGAAGGCATTTCTGGGTGGTGTACCTCCATGTCTGTCCCACAACCCAATCTACTTACAATAAGCTTTAGCTGACACAAGTTTGATAGGCTTTAAAATGGAACCCACTTCAGAAAAGCAGGATGTCTACTCTCAGAACTAACTCAAATTTTTGTTCAGTTGCTCAGTTGTGTCCGACTCTTTGCGACCCCATGGACTGCAGCACACTGTCAAATAGTATTCATTAATGTTCCAGGCACTGTTTTGGGTGCTAGCAATACGTTGATGAAAAGTCACTACCCTTGTTGTAGAGAGATATTTAGATTAAAAAGGCAGTCCAGTAAATTAGTAACATATTTTGGTAATAGGAAGTGACTTGAAGACAGCCAAAACAGGAGAGAAGATGGAATGACTGAAGAGCCAGTGAGGTAGGTACAAGCTTAGGATGGAGGTCAGGACGGTCTTCTCTGAGGAGGTGACAATTCAGGAGAGACTTGTTAATAGGCAGGGGGAAGTGGCACGAAACTCTGGAGATAAAATTATACTTCAGGTAGAGGAAAGGAAGTATAAAGACCTCGAGCAGGACTGGGCTTTGCACATTTAGGGTCCAACAAGGCTAGTATGGCTGGAGCAGAGAGAATAGGAAGTGGGAGGGACAGGGTCAGGACCTATAGGACTAGGAGCCCTGGAAAGAAATCTAGATTCCACAGAAAGTACAGTGGAAAGTTTCCAATAGAAAAGAAACACAACTGACTTTGTACTTTTTAGAAGTGTGGAGAATGAACTTAAGGTTACCAGGTAGAGGGATAAAGGGACGGGATAGTGAAGGGGTTTGGGATCGACACATACACATTGCTGTATTTAAAATGGATAATCAACCAGGACCTACTGTGTAGCACATAGAACTCTGCTCGATATTATATGGCAGCCTGGATGGGAGGGGAGTTTGGGGAGAACGGGTACCTGTGTGTGTATGGCTGAGTCCCTTCGCTGTTCACCTGAGACTGTCACAACACCGATAATTGGCTATACCTCAATACAAAATAAAAAGCTTTTTAAAAAGTCTGCTCAGTAGAAAATGAGCTAAGAGATTATGGAAATAAAGACTACAGGTTCAATTATTTTAAAGACTCTGATAAGATATATAAAACAAAATTTACCATTTTGAATCTTTTTTTGAGCGTACAATTTAGTGACATTAGGTATTTTCACGCTGTAGCACAACCATCACTACAATTCATCTCCAGAAGTTTTCCATTATCCCAAAGAGAAACTCTGTACCCAGACAATAACTTCACATCCCCCTCTCCTTCCAGGCCCTGGTAATCAGCCTCTCACCACTCTTTTCTTCCTGCACACATTTACCTGTTCTAGGGTTGCCCTAATGGTCCAGGAACAAGCAACGAGAATGAAGACAGAACATGAAATCTGGTGCAATGGGTCAGGGGACCTGCAGCCTCTATCAGACTGAGGTGCAGAGTCCACTCTGAGTCCAGCTGTTATTCCTGATTGCACACTACAAGACTTTCTTAGATCTTATCTTTCTCCAGACACTACACTACATACAGATCTCCTTGTTTTCACCCCAGGCCGTTCCCTTCTGGGCTAGTCTCAGGGACAATTAGCAAGTGCGTAGGCAGCATTCGGAGAAGGCAATGGCACCCCACTCCAGTACTCTTGCCTGGAAAATCCCACGGACAGAGGAGCCTGGTGGGCTGCAGTCCATGGGGTCGCTAAGAGTTGGACACGACTGAGCAACTTCACTTTCACTTTTCACTTTCACGCATTGGAGAAGGAAATGGCAACCCACTCCAGTGATCTTGCCTGGAGAATCCCAGGGATGGGGGAGCCTGGTGGGCTGTCGTATATGGGGTCGCAGAGTCAGACACGACTGAAGTGACTTAGCAGCAGCAGCACCAGACAGCATTCATGCCTGATGGCAACCTGGTGTTCCAAGGTCCATGCTTTCATGATCCCAGTCATACTCCCTTCTGGGTCTGGCCTTGGGGTTTGTAACAAGGCAATTATTCTAAGAAAAACATGAAAGATAATCATTAATAGTTTCTTAATATATGCTGGTTTTTCAGGTGTTATTTCTGTGAAATTTCTCAAGGCTGTGAGATTTCTCAAGTATGTTATTAGGAATTCCCACTACATTCTAGGTGCCTCATATAAATGGGATTATACAATATTGTCCTTTTGTGTCTAGCTTATTTCACTTAGCACAATACTTTCAAGGATCATCCATGTTGTAGCACATATCAAAATTGCATTCCTCTTGAAGGCTGAATAATATTCCATTATTTGTGTATAATACATTTTGCTTATCTGTTTATCCAGCAATGAACATCTGGGTTATTTTTACATTTTGGCTATTGTGAATATTGCTTCCATGAACACCTCTTTCATTTGTTGCATTCGACGCTTTTGGGTATATGTCTAGAAGTGAAATTGCTAGGTCACATGGTAATTCTATGTTTAATTTTTTGAGGAACCACCATACATTCTATCTTTGACAGACTATCGTTTATATTCCCATCAGCCAACGCACAAGGATTTCAATTTCTCCACAACATCATCAATACTTTTTTAAAAAAAGAATAATACCCATCTTTATCAATGTGAGATTTAAACGTGTATAATATCCAATATGCAGGAGGGAGAGGGAGAGAGACTATGCATCTTACAGGTAGATAGACCTACTTTCTCAACTCTTCAATACTTTGAAATTTAAAATGGTCTTTTATATAATTTCATGTGCAACAAATAAATGGAAGTAGAAACTTGAACAAGCATCAAGTATCTTTTACTGACACTAGTCCCCTTTAAGTTTAGAAGTCTTTTGCAACACAGGTGAGTGGATATAGGTGCCTTTAGAGGAGCAGTAAGTGGGGATGTCATCAAGGGTCAACAGTGAGAACCCTTAGGATGTGCTGCCTTAGTGAAGGTGAGAGATGATGATATGATTGGGACCAGGGTACCAGCAGACAGCTTAGAAAGAAGGAGCCAGATTTGAAATTTATCTTGAGAGTAGAACCAAGAGAACTTGATGATGGATTGGTTATGGGAGATGAGAGGAAGAATATTTAACACAATCCCTAGGGTTTTGGCTTGAATGACTGAATGCAGAATGCAGCTAGCTAGAGAAGGAAGACTTCGGGGGCAAAACGGAGTTGCTGGTAGAAACGGCTTGTTTTCTTTAGAACATGCTACATTTGAGAGGTCCCTGAGAGCACCAGTTGATTGTCTCAAGTAAGCAGGTGACATAAAAATATGGATGAACAGAAAGCTTGGGGCTGACTTGAGCATCGAGAGCAGTTATGTGGTATGGGGTGCTCTGGCACTTAAAGAGGTCACCTAGTGATCTAATATTTAGCTAAACCCCACAGCAGGAAACAGGGATGTACAAATTCATCACTGTGGCTGTTAGAGGAGGAGTCTACTTGTGAAATCACACAAAGTATCTTTTTGACCAAAATGGAATGAAACTAGAAATTAACAGCAGTAAGCAAGTTGGAAAATTCACAAAATGTGGAAACTAAACAACACACTCTTGAACAACCACTAAACTAAAGAAGAAAAGGAAAGGGAATTTTTAAAAGATATAAAGACAAATAAGGGGTGGTCCAGAGATGGTGGAAGAATAGGATGAGGAGACCACTTTCTCCCCCACAAATTCATCAAAATATCATTTGAATGCTGAGCAACTGCCCCAAAACAACTTCTGAATGCTGGCGGAGGACACCAGGCATCCAGAAAGGCAGCCCATTCTCTAGGAAAGGAGGTAGGACAAAATATAAAAGACAGGAAGAGAGACAAAAGAGTTAGGGACGGAGATCTGTCCTGGGGAGGGAGTCGGAAGGAGAAGTTTCCAAACAGTAGGAAACCCTCTCACAGGCGGGTCTGTGGGGAATCTCAGAGGGCAACATAACTGGGAGAGGAAATTAAAAAACAAAAGCAAAAACCCACAGAATACGCAGCTGCCGGTGGAGAAGTAGCCCAGTCACTTGTGTCTGCCACCAGCAAGCGGGGACTGGACAGGGGGCCGCGGGCTGCATAATCAGTGCTTAGGGTAAGGACCGGGCCTGAATGCTGACCACATCTTCCTGGGATCCTGGATAGTAGGCATCTTCCAGGAGGGTCACAGCCTGACATGGGCTCCCCAGAGGAGACACATGGCACACCTGAGATGGTGCTCTCCTAGTAACCTGGGAAACCAAGCGGCCAGGACCAGGGAGGTGATTAAGATGCACGGCCCAACTGGGACAGGGTGCTTGCCAAGCGCCTGGTATTGCCTGAGCTGCTCAGACCTGGGAAGAGCACAAAACGCATGCCCAACTGAGTCTGTGCCCTTGCAGAGTACCTGAGAACATGGGTGGCTTAGACCTCGGAAGTGCACAAAATACAGGGCCCACTTTAGACAGTGCCCCTGCAGACCACCCTGGAGCTGAGAGTATAGACCAGTGTAGACCAGACATGCCGTGAGCGGGGGCAAACCCAGTGTGGTCCATCCACTGTGAGCACTCCCCACACAGGCCAGCAATATTTGTTTGCAGTGTCCCTCACTCCCCACAGCACAACTGAACAAGTGAGCCAAAATAAGTGACCACCTTTGCCCCCTTGTGTCAGGGTGGAAATTAGACCCTGAAGAGACTTGCAAACAGAGGAAGCCAAAATAAAGAAGAGGGAACTGCTCTGGAAGTGACGGGTGCAACAGATTAAAACCCTGTAGTCAACACTGACAAAGCATTGGAGGGGGCCAATAGACCTTGAGAACAAGTACAAGCTGGTTAAGAAAGTTGTGATACATATGCACAATGTAATATTACTCAGCTATTAAAAGGAACACATTTGAATCAGTTCTGATGAGGCGGATGAAACTGGAGCCTATTACACAAAGTGGAGTAATTCAGAAAGAAAAACACCAATACAGTATAATAAGGCATATATATGAAATTTAGAAAGATGGTAATGATGATCCTATGTGCAAGACAGCAAAAGAGACAGAGAGGTAAAGAAGAGATTTTTAGTCTCAGTGGGAGAAGCTGCAGGTGGGATGATTTGACAGAAAAGCATTGAAACATGTATATTACCATATGAGAAATAGATGACCAATCCAAGTTTGATGCATGAAGCAGGGCACTCAAAGCTGGTGCATGGGGACGACCCAGAGGGATGGGATGGGAAGGGAGGTTCGGGGGAGGGGAGGGGG
>SJYQ01003992.1:23403-35710 GCA_006410935.1 Redunca redunca
AGGGGGTGGGATTTGGGATGGGGGGACACATGTACACCTATGGATGATTCATGTGATTGTGTGGCAGAAACCACCACAATACTGTAAAGTAATTAGCCTCCAATTAAAATAAATTAATTTTTAAAATATGTTTTTTAAAAAGAGCCCTGGAGAAGGAAATGACAATCCACTCCAGTACTCTTGCCTGGAGAATCCCATTGACAGAGGAGCCTAGAGTCCACAGGGTTGCCAAAAGTCGGATACAACTGAGTGACTGAGCACGCACACACACATAGGCCTTTACGGGCTTATGAAATACTCAATTAGAATGCAGCCTAGGTAACCCTAGTTATCAAGTACTACTCCTGTTATGTGTCAGAATTTGATTTGAAGACAGTGTATCCTATGAACTTCATTTGCATCAAATTTTAAACCTCAAGATGGCTTCCCTACACTGTATAGCACATTGGCTTGAAAACTACTTCATTGTTAAATATACAAGAATTTATGGGTTGTAATCTTTTAGAGAAAGAAAGCACCAGAAAGAGTGCTTTCTTTCTCCAAAACCTCATAATTTATTCAGAACAAAAACAATGGAATTGTCTGAGGGAGATGGATATTTGTCTTAAATACTGACAATTAGGAGAGATGCAATTATAAGGAAAGTGGCTTCCATTTGGAAAAGATGATGACACATACCACCCTGTTAATCCAAAGGAGATAAATAGTACATTGTGATGAAGAAAACAAAGTATATGAAATCTTGACTATTTTTTCTGCAAAGAAAGTACACACATTTTTATCAAAGTTAAGATGAAGCAAAATAATGTCATTTTCTTAGTGAAAGAAAACTATGCTAGTTTTGTCAGATTTCCGAATTCGTGCTGTTATCTGTGTTGGCATTGGGCTCACAGGCCCTGGGGCCTTTCCTTGACTTGGATGAGAGCCTGTGCTTGGCTGTAGACCTTGCTAAGCAGCGTTTGAGGAAATCCCACCCTGGTACTCCACAAAGCCTCTGGTTCTCATCTCATCCAAGTTTCCACTAACTAAGCTTGTTAAAGTTGCATTTAGCATTCCTCAGCAAGCAACGGCCTGCATTTCTCCAGAGTTCAGCCTCAGACGGAGCTGCCTGCACCTGCACTTTCTGTTCTTGTCTCTGAAGTGTGGGTGGTTTTTTCCCATTACATCCAAATTGAAAAGATTTCTTCCCATTTGAGAAAGAAAAAATAAATCACTTCTAGCTCATCTACCGTAGTTCAGTACTATGCTGCAAGTGCTTATAAAATTTTCTCTAGAACAAATGGAACTGTTAACTCTTTAAATGTTATGAAGGTACAAGGAAACACAAAATTTCCTTCCTGGAATTTTCCAGAGACTCTATTGAACATAATTGCAAGTCAACGCATCCTTTTTGTTCAGTAACTCAATCCCAGGTGAGTAAGTGTTAGGAAGACTCCATTCAGTGGTGAAAGTGAGATTCGCTCAGTCATGTCAGACTCCTTGCAACCCCATGGACTATGCCACACTAGGCTTCCCTGTCCATGGAATTCTCCAGGCAAGAATACTGGAGTGGGTAGTCATTTCCTTCTCCAGGAGATCTTCCCAACCCAGGGATCGAACCTGAGTCTCCTGCATTGCAGGCAGGTTCTTTACCATCTGAGCCACCAGGGAAGCCCCCAGTCAGTGGTGTTTGTTTAAAAAAGCAAAGTAAAGCTGTAGATATAGTATCCAATCTCATGTAACAGTTTAGTCACTAACTTAATGTTGCTTGCTGCTGCTAAGTTGCTTCAGTCGTGTCTGACCCTGTGCGATCCCAGAGATGGGAGCCCACCAGGCTCCGCCATCCCTGGGATTCTCCAGGCAAGAACACTGGAGTGGGTTGCCATTTCCTTCTCCAATGCATGAAAGTGAAAAGTGAATAACATTGCTTAACAAGTCCTTATTGACCAACTAAGGAAAATTATATTTTTTGTGGGTACTGTAGAATTTTTATAGTACTCCTACCTAAGAGTAGGATGTTCCACTGAAGTCATTCGGAGTTTAAGTAGACTGTACATGCAAATGTGGAGGCCAGAGGTCATGTTTGTCTTTTATATATGTTGGACGTTAGCCAACGTTTCATACTCCAAGAGAAGCAGATCACAAGAACACTTTCTTCTGTGTTCCTCACTGCTCACATGTTACATCAAATGTCAAGAAAAGTACACAAGCTTGAAGATTCATTATATTGTACCTGCAAGTTTCAGAGATAAGACGTATTCTGATTTTTGTTAAAAAATTTTTAAAAAAAAGCCTTCCATATTATATATGACTGGCTCCAAGACGAAAGCCAACCCCAGACCTTGAGTAAAGGTTTGCAGAAATAGTGATATGATAAATAATAATTCTAGCCTGACTTTGACTTAGTATTCAAGTTAGATCTAAAATGACTTTGTAAATCAGTCAACAAATATTTATTTAGCATTTACAAGAAAGTGCATTGCACATGACACTGTCAGCTGGAAATCTGACACATCACTAAAGGCTCTTCTCTGTTATCGTTACTTTGATCGGGTGGGGAGTCAGCTCATAAACACAGTGTACACATTGCCAAATCACCTGAAATGCAAGCTATGTCCAGGAGAAACAAAAAGCTTCCTAGCTGATTCAAATGGCAGCCAACTCTAAGCATTACTACTTTTCTCCAAGTCCAGGCAGGGACCAAAGTCAAAGGGTTTTAAGCAGAGATGAAAAGTTTTGTTTGTGTATCCAAGTTCTGGCTGGAATGAGGAGAAGAAATTTGAGGGGAGCATTTACTAAAGCTAGGAAGACCTGTGAGAGGGCACTTGCAGTAGCTCTACCAAGAAATGCTAAGGGTTTGAGTGCATATCACAACAAAAACAAATAACAGGTAATTACTAGGGAAAGTCAGCAGGATTTGGTGATCAGGGGGACGTATATGAGGCAGTAGAGAGGAAGAAAGAAATGCCTGTGGTTCCCAGGTTTCCCACCCTTGTACATTGCCCATGGATTTATCCTAAGTTTTCTTAGGACTAGATGGAGCCTTCAACAGCCAACACATACACTCACACTAGAGGAAGGACTTTGGCTGTTTTGTCTGGGAGGGGACACACTTGGTCTCAGGGGAAAGTTAGAGGAAGCCATGGGGGAAGATGGAGACTTTGGTGCCTGTGCAGCCTCCAAGATTGGGTGCCTGACAGATGGTTGAAAAGCTATCTGAGCTTAAGTCTAACCTGAAAATAAACAGTCATTAACAAGCAGCCATCCATCTTGGTAATACAAATCATGATGTTCCAGAATGCCCTCTGTTTGTATAAGTTAGTTTCTTAACTTCCAATCCCAGCAAAATGGTCTGGACTTGTTAAGAAAAAAGATTTTTTTTAATTCAACCACAATTTTTCTTGTCTTGTTACAAGTTCCCTTTTAGAAATATGAAGAGTACATCTAAATATATATACTGTAATCCATTAAAAAGTGTCCACTTATGAATCATGTGTTTCTGGACTTTTTTCAATAAACCACAACCTATAGGATACCTTATATGTAGATGGCACTCTTTTTTTTAATTGTTTTACTATTACTATCTAGCGGGGTTTTTTATAAATTTAATTTTAATTGGGGGATAATTGCTTCACAATATTGTCTTGGTTTCTGCCATACATCAGCATGAGTCAGCCACAGGTATACATATGTCCCCTCCCTCTTGAACATTCCTCCTACCTCCCACCCCATCCCACCCCTCTAGATTGTTACAGAGTTTGAGTCCCTGAGTCAGACAGCAAATTCCCATTGGCTATCTGGCTATATGGTGGTGTCTGTTTCCGTGCCACTCTCTCCACTCACCCTACCCTCTCCTTCCCCACTGTGTCCATAATTCTGTTCTCTACATCTGTATCCATTGCTAGATGACACTCTTTAGTTTGCTACTATTTTCTATACATCATGTGTCATCCAGTTTTTAGAAAAGTTCTTCCAAATGAGGAAACTCAAGCTCAAATTGCTGAGACGACCTGACCAAACTGATGCTGTTATTAAGTGACGGATGCAGGACTCGTGTTCACTTCTTCTGACCCCTAAGCTAGGGCTCTTTACCAAGTGGTAACTGGGCTTCAACACGTCCCATCCTGTAACCACCACCACCACCACGTCAGGCTCGCAGAATCAAACTTTGTAGACTCTGATTGCTTCAATATTCTGAAAGGCTGGTGAAAACTCTACTTAAATGGCAGGGCATTATGGGAAAATGGATACTCCCAAGAATTTAAAGTTCAATATCAGAGTTGGCTCCTGCTCAAGACCCAGAGAAGAAAGCCTGGCTCTGAGAAATTCTTTCATCCCTCCATGATTTAATTTTGATCAAAATTTTGTCTCATGTATATGAGAAAAGCAATGCCTGCTGCAGTTCTTTTAACTGCCAAGCATATTCATTTTCGTTCATTTGTTCTCTCTTTTAGCAAAAGGTCAGAGTTAATCAAAGGAGATGGTATCCATGCTCAGTCTAAAATTATTAAAGACCTCAGAGATCTGCTGCTGCAATCTCTGAACTGCAAAGCCCCCACTTGTTCTCCAGGAACAAAGAAAAGATGAGTCAATCGACCCTGTACACAGCTTCGATTGTTTTTGTGGAGAACAATTTATTATTATCTCCAGTCTCGGGTAGCCGTCATCTGCCTGGGGGTTATGATGAATAGAGTATGTGGAAGTGTGGGCCTCAGGGAGTTAGCCAGTGATTCAGATCTATTGGAAGGTCACATCTCATTTTTCATGCCTCATTGAAAATCTGAAGTGTTAACAGTGTAGGCTTACCCCAAACAGCCTTGCAGGCCTTACCACAAGTTACATTTTTATTATTAAATTTAGTACAATATTTAATAATAAAACAAGTATATTCAGAACTCAAAGCCTAGTTTCTTGAGAATTTAAGTTACTTACAAACTTTATTATATTACAAATACAGAAAAGTTTAGAAATAATGTTAAGAGGTTTCTTTTTTTTTTTTTTACTTTGTTTTGCTTTACAATACTGTATTGGTTTTGCCATACATTGACATGAATCAGCCACGGGTGTACATGAGTTCCCAATCCTGAACCGTCCTCCCACCTCCCACCCCATATCATCTCTCTGGATCATCCCCGTGCACCAGCCCCAAACATCCTGTATCCTGTATCGAACATAGACTGGCGATTTGTTTCTTACATGATAGTATACATGTTTCAATGCCATTCTCCCAAATCATCCCACCCTCTCCCTCTCCCACAGAGTCCAAAAGTCCTTTCTATACATCTGTGTCTCTTTTGCTGTCTTGCATATCGCATACAGGGCTATCATTACCATCTTTCTAAATTCCATATATATGTGTTAGTATACTATATTGGTGTTTTTCTTTCTGGCTTACTTCACTCTGTATAATCGGCTCCAGTTTCATCCACCTCATTAGAACTGATTCAAATGTATTCTTTTTAATGGCTGAATAATACTCCATTGTGTATGTGTACCACAGCTTTCTTATCCATTCATCTGCTGATGGACATCTAGGTTGTTTCCATGTCCTGGCTATTATAACCTCTTACACTGTTGGTGGGAATGCAAACTAGTACAGCCATTATGGAGAATAGTGTGGAGATTCCTTAAAAAATTGCAAATAGAAAAGCCTTATGACCCAGTAATCCCACTGTTGGGCATACACACCGAGGAAACCAGAATTGAAAGAGACACGTGTACCCCAATGTTCATCACAGCACTGTTAAGAGGTTTCTGACTAACGATTGGACCCTCTTACAAGCTAATTTGATTTACATTCTTTATTTTTAACCTTCATTTATAAATTTAACATTTTTGAGTTCCATACATAGAATACTTTCATTCAAATCCTATGAGCCGTGCCCAGTATGAGGGAACCTGGGAAATGCATTCTCTATGTAGGTGACTATGGGTTCAACTAAAACTTGCGTAGATCTATTTTTAAAAGGAAAACAAGAGACTGGGTGCTAAGGAGACATGAGCGTCTCTGCCACATCTGTGCTGCCTCTGATAAGTTAGGCCCACAGCTGATCCTCCCAACCTTCTTTTTTCCCAGCATCTTCTTGGAGTCCAAGGATCTCTTTTGTAATTACACAGGAGCCTCAAGCACATAAAAACTCAAGATACAGCCCTGGCCTCAGTGCAAGTTTCCTAGGTGATTGCATCTTTCTGGTCAAATGGTTATGTAGAGGTTCATGCTATAAGAATGTACTGCCAAGGGATACAATTCTGTCATGTGTTTCAACTCTATGTAATAAACTATAGTGGTTTTGTTTTTTTTTTTCAGAGATATCTCTGTATAGGTTCTTGAATGCTAAGGATTTTCATACTCGTTCCTCTGTGATCCTCTGTATTCAGAACATTGGTTTAGGGGAGCTAAGAAGAGGAAAATTAGAAAATCAAAGTGAGATCACAGTTCACTTAAAAAAAAACTCTGCATTAAAGTATTTTTGATTCTCTTTTTTTTTTACTTTGTTTTTTTTTTAACTGAAGTATATTTGATTTACAGTGTTGTGCCAGTCTTTGCTGTACAGCAAAGTGATTCAGTCATACACATATAGACTTTCATTTTTATATTCTTTTCCATTATAGTTTATCATGGGATGCTGAATATAGTTTCCTGTGCTGTACAGTAGGACCTTCTTCTTCATCCATCCTATATCTGATTGTTGTTGTTCAGTAGCTTAAGTCATGTCTGACTCTTTGGGACCCCATGGACTGCAGCGTGCCAGGTTTCACTGTCCTTCATTATGCTGGAGTTCCTCAAGCTCATGTCCATTGAGACAATGGTGCCATCCAACCATCTCATCCTCTGTTGCTTCCTTCTCCTCCTGCCCTCAGTCTTTCCCAACATCAGGGTCTTTTCCAATGAGTTGCCTCTTCATATCAGATGGCCAAAGTATTGGAGCTTCATCTTCAGCATCAGTCCTTCTCTTGAATATTCAGGATTGATTTCCCTTTGGATTTACTGGTTTGATCTCCTTACTGTCCAAGGGACTCTCAAGAGCTACTTAACATGTACTAATCCCAAATTCCCAGTCCTTCCCTCCTCCTGCACCTTGGCAAACATGTCAGTTTTCTATGTCTGTGAATTTGTTTCTACTTTGTATATATGTTCATTCAAATGAACACATGTAAGTAATATCATGGATTAGATTCCACATATAAGTGACTGTTCATTGTTGTTCCGTCATAAAGTCACATCCAACATTTTGCAACCTTGTGGACTGCAGCATTCCAGGCTTCCCTGTCCTTCTCTATTTCCTAAAGTTTGCTCAAATTCATGTTCATTGAGTTGATGATGCTATCTAATATATGGTATTTGTCTTTCTCTTCCTGGCTTACTTTGCTTATTTTTGATGAAGGCTATTTCTGCCTGCTTGACTCAGGCTATGGAAGGAAAATTTGCATAGACTATGATTGAGTTAGGTTCATAGCTATATACATTTAACAATAAATCAGATTTGAACCAGAACAATCAGCTTATCTTATTAAGGTCTTCAATATTTTCTGAAAAATCACATTTCCAAACACCTACTTAGCTTAAGGGATTTTTTTTCTCCCATAAACATTGCTTGACATTTGAAAAAGTTATTTCTTTTTGATAGCTTAATAAATCTTTAGTCTTTCCTGTATATAGCCTGAGCTCACATGTAGAAAGGATGATTGAGAAAGGCAGGAAGGAATAATGTGAGGGTAAATGATAATACCACAACCTCATTTCCTTGCCTTTATCACAAATAAGTTTTTGTTTTCAAAAATACAGATCATTTTGTACTACTTTCCATTATCCCTGCAAATTCTTGAAACTATCTACCAGGTAAAAGTCATGTTTCCTGTCATCATAGAAATAGGTATTTTATATTAGATTATTCTCAGAGGTTTTGCCACTATTTTAGAATTTTAAATGTCATACAATTAAAATTTGCAACTTGCTCTGTTAAAAAATCCTTTTTCTGTTAAAAAAAAAAGTATTTCTATGTCAAGCTAGAGATAGAGAGCCATTACTTTTAATGTTTTATTTTGTTTCCTTCCCAGGTAGTTGAGCATGAGTGTTTAGATTTGTTTCCTGTGTCCCCTTGCTGGTTTTCAGGAGCTTTTTCATTTGTGTAGTGAGCACAGAAGGAGGAAGAGCCATTAGTGCTAGAAAAAGAATGGATTCAGCTTTTGCCCTGGGGGAGTGTCAGAGGAGTCTAGAAATTGCTCATAGGATTGTCTGTAAGAACATGTTTCTATTTTCTTTTAATATTTGTTTGTTTGGCTTTGCCAGGTCTCAGTGGCAGCATGAGGACTCTTCCCTTGCAGTATCTAAACTCTTAGTTGCAGCACGTGGGATCTAGTTAACAGCGCAGAGTCCCAACCACTGGAACACTAGGGAAGAATCCTATGTTTCCATTTTTTGAGGAGAAGCTCCAAAAGTTTTCATTACTACCTGTGACCCAAAACAGGTTGAAAACTGCAGTTCCTGTTGCTTCTCTCAGTTCTTGAGGTTGTTACTGCACCTCTAAGGAAGCAATGTCTTTGTTCCATGTCTCCCTTCTCTACCTGTGGGGGTGTGGTGGAGGCTGGGAGAAGGGCCAAGACAGGAGCGGTGGCTGTGGATAGAGAAGGGTGTGGTGGTCCATTCTGCTCAGCCGGGGCCCCTCCATGACATTTCTGTACTCAGTCCTGAAGGGCCTCTCTTTGTTAACAGTGTGTGTTTGCAGTAGGAAAACTCCACCTTGCCCTCTTCCCATCAAGATGTCTATTTTAGATAGCAATTTCATATAGTAATATGTACAATTCCTGAAATCTTAGCTTCCTGGGAACAAAAGCCATCTTTCCTCCTTTCAGGACTCTGCAGGCCTGCAATGTGCCTCATCTCTAGTAGGTCCCCATGAATGTGAAAGTGAAAGTGAAAGTGAAGTCACTCAGTCGTGTCCAACTCTTTGCGACCCCATAGACTGTAGCCTACCAGGTGCCTCTGTCCACAGGATTTTTCAGGCAAGAGTACTGGAGTGGGTTGCCATTTCCTTCTCCAGGGAATCTTCCCAGCCCAGGGATCAAACTCAGGTCTCCTGCATTGCAGGCAGACACTTTACCATCTGAGCCACCAGGGACCTAGTAGGTTCCCAAAGAGGTTTATTAAATTAAGCCTAAGAATAGATTTTTTTTTTATACTGTGTGTTTATCAAGTCACTTGGGATTTATATAAAATCCTGTTTCTCCAACTTGCTAAACAAGTGAAATTTTCCTTGGACTTCAAGTACTGTACAAAGCAACAATTCAATTAAATCTAGCAGCACAATTCCCCCTGGACAAAAAGGAAGTTCATTTCCACTAACATTCTTTTCACCTAACACAAGAATTAGCCCTATACATGCTAGGTTTATTTTTCTAATTCCACATATGTGGACATGTCCAGAAAAAAGAATAACCCACAGAAAATGGTCAGCTCTTGATCTGTAAAGATTTGAATGAAGAGATATTTATATTTTATTACTGGTTGTAGTTGATGTTTAACATGATACATTCACCTAAGTTTACATATTTAATTGCTTTTATTCTTGTAGCTTCTTCTAAGAGTGCAAAGACTTTGAATAAGTGAAATTTAAATAAAATATCCTAATCCTGAGTAATTGACAAGGAAATAACAAATAGAAGGAAATTAAATGGGATGAAGTATATGTAACCCAATGCTTTATCTTATCTCCAGGACTTTTATTTATTCTATTTGATGTCACCACAAATATTTGCTGAGCTCCTGTGGAGAGCTCTGTGCCAGGCACAGAAGCACAATGATGGATAAGATGGATTGTGTCCCCAAACTGGGGGACACAAATAACTAAGAATATTGAAACCATAGAAATAGAGAATTGAATGCCAGTTGCCAGAGGCTGAGGGGTGGGGGACATGGCAAATGTTGGTTAAAGTTTGCAACTTCCTAGTGCACGAGGAATAAGTTCTGGGGACAAGTGTAAAGCATGGTGACTATGGTTGGTAACACTGTACTACACACTTGAAAGCTGCCATGATATTAGAGCTTTAATGTTCTCACCATGACAACAACAGAATGGTAATTACATCAGGTGAGTGATGTGTTAATTAACCTTATTGTGTCAAACACTTTGAAATATATACAGATATAAAAGCATCACACTATATATCTTAAACTTACATATGTTACATGTTAAGTGTATTGCAAGAACGCTGTGGGAGACAAGGATTTATCCAAGTCACCTGCAAGCATTTTGATTCTGTTCTGAATAGCTCGTATTTACCACCAACTAACCCCATCCCACTTGCCAAACATACACATACCTTGAAATTCATGTACTCATAACTTGGCCTTCTAAATATTTCAAGCATTAAGATTTAATTTCATGACTACCTACTAATGAAAACCACCCTCACTCCCCTTGCCACCCGATGACCCCACTCCCCCCATCTTCCTCTGGAAAACAGTCTAGGATTGTTCAGTTCTCAATTCAATCGTTCAAGTCAATCCTCTTCAATTCTCAGGAATGTCAAAAAAGGTTTCTGCCTTCAGGAAACAGCCAAGAGATGTTTTGGAAGTTTAATGGGTTAAAGTTTTAGGAAGAAGAAATTAAAACTTTATTCTAAAATGCATATGTATTTTTTAATTTCTATTTAAAATTTAAGAGCACATTTACATTGCAATAGAAAGGACATTTAAATGTCAATCTCCAAATTNCCAGCAATAGGAGAACAGTTAAATAAATATTGATACCTGTATATATTAAGAAACTAGGTCACAGTTTAAAATTATTTAGAAAAACATATAATGATGTAGGAAAATATAAAATACATGAGAAATTAAGGAAAGAAGCAAACCACAAAGCAGGATATATGGTATAATTGCATTAATTTAAAAGTATGTATACAGAGGGGGCGGTCCTAAGATGGCAGAGGAATAGGATGGGGAGACCACTTTCTCCCTCACAAATTCACCAAAAGAACATTTCAACACTGAATAAACTTCACAAAACAACTTCTGAATGCTGGCAGAGGACATCAAGCACCCAGAAAAGTGGATCATTGTCTTCAAAAACAAGTAGGAAAAATATAAAAGATGGAAAAAAGAGACAAAAGAGGTAGGGAGGGAGCTCTGTCCTGGAAAGGGAGTCTTAAAAAGAGAGAAGTTTCCAAACACCAGGAAATACTCTCATGGCTGAGTCTGTGGCAAGCCTTGGAAGCACAGAGGGCAACATAACAGGGAGGGAAAACAAATAAATAAATAATTAAAACCAACAGATTTCGAGCCCAACGGTAACTCCCCCAGTGGAGAAGCAGCGAAGACGACTGCATCCGCCACTAGCAAGCGGAGGCTGGGCGGGGAGGCATGGGCTGCAGTGCTTTTTAAGAATTGGGCTGGAATGCCCCAAGGGTAACCAGAGTTAACTAACTTGGGCTAGCAAACCAGACTGTAGGATAGCTACCACGCGCAAAGCTCTAAAATAAGACACTGCCAGGACCGCGCACAGAGCAAAGGATGGAACAGAATTAGCCCGCTGCAGACCATCCTCCTCTGGTAACAGGCAGCCAGAACCGGAAGGGCCAGGAGGGGGCAATCGCAGCCCCAGAAAAACTTTGAAACTGCAAGCAAGTTTCTTTGCTAACTAAGACTTCTTGGGGTTCTGGACAGTCACCATCTGCCTAAAAAGGGGCGCCAGTTGTACACCCAGAAAACTGAGCAGCAGGGACGGGAAAGGCGATAAGTCGCAGTGACCCCACTCACCAAACTCCCGAGCTGCTTGGACCTGGGAAGGGCACAAAACGCAGGCCCAACCGAGTCTGTGCCTCTGAGGACTACATGAGTGCCTGAGCTTGAGCAGCTTAGACCGGGGAGGAGCATGCAGCCCAAGGCCAGCCTCAGATGGTTCCCGGCGGAGCAACCTAGAGCCTGAGCGGTGTGTGCCGTGAGCAGGGACAGGCCCAGCAGGGCTGAGACAATATGAACACACACCAGTGTTATTTGTTTGCAGCATCCCTCCCTCCCCACAGCGCTACTGAACAAGTGAGCTTAAAAAAAAAAAAAAAGTGTCCACCATCATCCCACTTGTGTCAGGGAAGAAAACAGACACTGAAAAGACCAAACAGAGGAAGCTAAAACAGAGGGAACCTCCTTGGAAGTATAGATCTTAAGAAATATAAGCCAGACCAAGGAACTATCTGTAAATGGACTGACCCCACACTGCCCACACCACCACCAGAGAAAGTCCCAGATATACCTTTACTATTTTTACAATCATTCTTTTGTTGTTGTTTGTTTTTTCTTTTCTTTCTCTTCTTCTTTTTTAATCTAAAC
>SJYQ01003992.1:42811-67159 GCA_006410935.1 Redunca redunca
ATCTCTTCAAGAAAATTAGAGATACCAAGGGAACATTTCATGCAAAGATGGGCTCGATAAAGGACAGAAGTGGTATGGACCTAACAGAAGCAGAAGATATTAAGAAGAGGTGGCAAGAATACACAGAAGAACTATACAAAAAAGAGCTTCATGATCCAGATAATCACAATGGTGTGATCACTCACCTAGAGCCAGACATCCTGGAATGTGAAGTCAAGTGGGCCTTAGAAAGCATCACTACGAACAAAGCTAGTGGAGGTGATGGAATTCCAGTAGAGCTATTTCAAATCCTGAAAGATGATGCTGTGAAAGTGCTGCACTCAATATGCCAGAAAATTTGGAAAACTCAGCAGTGGCCACGGGACTAGAAAAGGCCGGTTTTCATTCCAATCCCAAAGAAAGGCAAGGCCAAAGAATGCTCAAACTACTGCATAATTACACTCCTCTCACACACTAGTAAAGTAATGCTCAAAATTCTCCAAGCCAGGCTTCAGCAATACGTGAACCATGAAATTCCTGATGTTCAAGCTGGTTTTAGAAAAGGTAGAGGAACCAGAGATCAAATTGCCAACATCTGCTGGATCATGGAAAAAGCAAGAAAGTTCCAGAAAAACATCTATTTCTGCTTTATTGACTATGCCAAACCTTTGACTGTGTAGATCACAATAAGCCTAGGTAGTTCAGTTCAGTTCAGTTGCTCAGTTGTGTCTGACTCTTTGTGACCCCATGGACTGCAGCACTCTGTCCATTACCAACTCCCAGAGTTACCCAAACTCATCTCCATTGAGTTGATGATGCCATCCAACCATCTCATCCTCTATCATCCCCTTCTCTTCCTGCCCTCAATCTTTCCCAGCATCAGGGTCTTTTCAAGTGAGTCAATTCTTCACATCAGGTGGCCAAAGTATTGGAGTTTCAGCTTCAACATCAGTCCTTCCAATGAACACCCAGGACTGATCTGCTTTAGGATGGACTGGTTGGATCTCTTTGCAATCCAAGGGACTCTCAAGAGTCTTTTCCAACACCACAGTTCAAAGGCATCAATTCTTCTGTGCTCAGCTTTCTTTATAGTCCAACTCTCACATCCATACATGACTACTGGAAAAACTATAGGGTTGACTAGATGGACCTTTGTTGACAAAGTAATATCTCTGCTTTTGAATATGCTGTCTAGGTTGGCCATAACTTTCCTTCCAAGGAGTAAACTTCTTTTAATTTCATGGCTGCAATCACCAACAGCAGTGATTTTGGAGCCCCCAAAAATAAAGTCTAGGTAGTTAACAGTGGACAGTTATCAAGAGGGCTGTGCTCATACCCCAATAAGCATAATAGAATGTGTGATGTTATTCAGTTACACAGATTAGGTTATTCTTTTAGGCAATGGAGAGTCTAGGTACGAGCCCTGGGGCTCTTCCTTCTGGGGGCCTGGTTTTCCATTTGGTATGTGGTTTCCGTAGATACTGGGCATATAGCTCAAAGTCCACAGTCCAGCCCAAGATGGAGTCCTGCTTTCAAGATGGAGCCTGTTCTGTTTTTTTCTTCCTTCATCACAACAAACTTAGGAGGTCATTTTTATCTACTTTTACAGAGAAGAGCTCCACATTTACGGAAGTTGTGTGAGCTGCTAGAATCACACAACTAGTAAGTAACAGCCTGGATTTGAATCCAGATGTATCTGGAGACCACTTCCTAACTCCCCACCCCTATCCAAAATCCAGAGGAACTTGAAGCTTGTTGTGCAAATGGCAACGTCAAGTTTAGAGGGCTGTGAATGAATAGGTGTCTGGAGTAATGCTGTTACTGAGTCCAAGTTTGCTCTGCTCACCACATGATAGACCAATAAATGTAAGAGACAAGATGTTGAGGCAAAGAATATGACTTTATTCAGAAAACCAGCTGACTGAGAAGATGTCAGACTAGCATCTCCAAAACAACCATCTTGTCAGACCTAGATGGCAGGTTCTTTTATGGATCAGAGACAGAGAAGTAAGGAAACAAAGTAAAAAGACCATTTAATTCTTGCAAATATCTCCTAGAATGGCAAGCCTCAGGCAGGGGGATGTGTTAGTTTCACTTCCTCACAATCTCCTACACGTGAGCAGGCTCAGGTTATCGCCCTGAGACAGGTCATTAGGGATGCACTTAGTGGTAAAGAACCCACCTGGCAATGCAGGAGACATAAGAGGCCTGAGTTCGATTCTGTGTTGGGAAGATCCCCTGGAGAAGGAAACGGCAGTGCATTCCAGTACTCTTACCTGGGAAATCCCATAGACAGAGGAGCCTGGTGGGCTATGGTCCATAGGGTTGCAAAAGGTCAGGCATGACTGAATCGACTTAGTACACATGGACAATAACAGAAGCATCGAGATAAAGGCTAAAGTCACAGAAGCAGATCCAGTTCAGAATTAACCCTTACGGTTTCAGTGACTTTCTATTGGTACAGAGCCAGTGATGAGCTGGGACCCACTTTTCCCTGCTGCCAGCCAGAATTTGTCTCAAGACACTCAAGTAACCTGGTAGAGAGAGCAGGACAGAGGGCGTCTTCCTGGGAGGCAGGCAAGACTCAGCCCCACGCTTCAGGCCTCCTGGGGATTCATGGGGACAAGTAAGAAATCAGGACACATCCATGTGACAGGCCTTTAACCTCAGGGGTTAGTTTCTCTTCTAACAGCAAAATCTTTCAGAACGTGAAACAGCCCACACATAGGCATTCCTTCTCTAAACTTTCCATTTTGTAATCAAGTCCACTTCTCAGTACCTCTTGCCTCTCAGCTGCCTACATGCAAAAGCCCAAATGGAAAAGCATAAAATATGGCTAAAGGTGCTTATTCTTCAGAGAAATCATCTTGCATGATTACACTTTTATGAAAATAGTGAGAATGAAACACCAAAAGCTTCTTAACTTGAGTAGCTAATTAGTAGCCCAGAGTCTTCACTCTCAAGTAACATTACAAGATCCTAAATTATTCATAGATGACTTCCTCAGATTAAAGGCTGAATGCAAGCCCCAAATAACTTCACTATGGACTTGGAGTGATTTGCTGTCTGAGAAAACACATTCCACATTTGCTCAGAAAAGTGTTCTGGGAGGCAGAAGTTCAGTAATACAATTCAAAGCCCCCACTATCTGTTTTGTCATCCACCACCCTCCCACCGCCACCCCAAAACGAAAAGGGCAGACTGTTGATGCCAGGAGAAAAATGGATGCTGAAGGAACAAAACAAAAAGTAAATAACCTGTAGCTTATGCATCTTCAAGAATAGAAATCAGTTGCCTCAACAGGAAAAAAAAAATCCCCAATGTTTGTGTTCTAACAAAGGCCCATGGGCTGCAGAAAGTCCATCAGCACAGCAGGACCAACCCCTGCCCACATACCTGTCCTCCTAGCTCAGCCCCTTCCCAGTGAGCAACAGAGTCAACAGATGAGGCCCGTGACTTTTCATAGAGAAGGCTGGAGATGCCTTTGGGTCTAAAGTCTTCCTAACCATTTTCTCAAGCCATTTCCATGGCTTCTGTTCCATTTACACCTCAACCAGAATTTACCACAGTTCAGTTCTGGCGCTACCCTGAGTCACTGTCAGACTTCACAGGGTTTTTAAATTTATTTTTAATTGGAGGATAATTGCTTTACAATGTTGTATTGATTTCTGACTTCACGAGTTTAAGGACAGAGTCCTCCATGAGACTGCCCTAACTTCAGATGGCAGCCACAAGTTCCAAGAACCCCCAGACTACCCCCACTTTTGACCAACTTAACTGCCTATTTGAGGGTTCCCATGGCACCCCCTCAGGTTGACAATTTGCTAAAACAACTCTTAGAACTCAAGGAAGTGCTATACTGGGGATTAGTTTGATAATAAAGGATACACACAGAGGAGATTCTGGAAGGGACCTGAATGCAGAGCTTCCATGCCCTCTCCCTATGCAGCTCAAGGACCTGTCACCCTCCCAGCAAATCCATGTGTTCACTAACCAGGAAGTTCCACCAAGTCTTTGTGTCCAGAGTTTTTAACTGACATTTCCACTAGTTTTCTTTATGTTGATTTGATTGATTAAACCACTGGCCATGTGACTGAATATCTCCAGCCCTCTTCTCTTCTTTGGAGGCCAAGCTGACCCAAAGATCACATTATTTTTTTTTTAAATTTGTATTGGACTACAGTTGCTTTACAATGTTGTGTCGGTTTCTACTGTACAACAAAGTGAATCAGCCATACGTATACGTATATGCCCTCTTTTTTGGATTTCCTTCCCATGTAGGGCATCACAGAGCACCGGGTAGGGTTCCCTGTGTTATACAGTAGGTTCTCATCAGTTACCTACTTTACACATAGTCTCAATCATGTATATATGTCAATCCCAGTCTCCCAATCTATCCCACACACCTCCCTTCTTCCTTAGTATCCATACATTTTTCTCTACATCTGTGTCTGTTTCTGCTTTGTAAAAAGATAGTCTATACCAATTTTTTCAGATTCCACATATATGCATTGATATACAATATTTGTTTTTCTCTTTCTAACTTACTTCCCTCCGTATGACAGTCTCCAGGTCCATCCACATCTCTACAAATGAACCAATCTTGTTCCTTTTCAATGGCTGAGTAATGTTCCATCATATACATGTGCCACCTCCTCTTTATCCATCCCTCTGTTGATGGACATTTAGGTTGTTTCCATTATCCCATGCAGGTCTTTCTGATGACCAGCCGCCCTCCTGAAACTATCCAGGGGCCCACCAGGAGTCACCTTGTTAACATAAGAAAGACATTCCCATGCTGTGTGCTGTGCTTAGCCGCTCAGTCGCGTCCAACTCTGTGACCCCATGGTCTGTAGCCCACCAGGCTTCTCTGTCCGTGGGATTCTCCAAGCAAGAATACTGGAATGAGTTGCCATGCCCTCCTCCAGGGAATCTTCCCAACACTCCTTGCACAAAAGAAATCCCAAGGGCTTTTGAAGCTTTGTGCTAGGAACCAGAGAAAAGGGCAGATACATATTTTATTTTACCACAACCTGCATTACTATCTATATGATTCCTGAATTTGCAGTTATCTTTGATCCCCAGACATGAACATCCTGCTCCCTATTTTATACCCCTATTTGGCTGCCTCACAGGCTGCTCAAATTCAGTATGGAACAAAGTAAACTAATCTTCCTCTAACACAGTGCATCATCAGTCAGCATTCAATTATAGAAATGGAACCATTTCATGTGACAGAGAGTAAGATGTTCATGACAGAGACTCCAACTGATGCAGTGTGTGAACGGGTTAAACCATGTGTGTAAGGCTTTGTGCCTGATGGTACAGCCTCAAGTCAGCAGGGAAGGGAAGATGGGTGGGAAGGAAGAGAGAGCAGAAGGAAGACTGAAAAAAGTGAAAGTGAGCTGGAACCCACCAGGACTGTGTGGACTGACTCTGGTGTCTCATTGCTTCAAACTTGCATGACACAAGAGCCCCGCAGTAGAAGCTGGCACCTTTCATTGTAGAGCTACATGTATCCCACCCAGCAGAGAAGCTAAAGGGAGATGCAAGCTCGGCAGCTGCCTCCAAGCTAGACAAGCTATACCTGTAGAAGAACGGCAGTGCGCATGAACTGAGAGAGCAGCTGCTGCCACACCAACCTTCCTGCACGAAAACAGAGTGGCTGCTGCTTCACTTCTGCTTTCCAAAAGCACTTAGTTGTGTCTGACTCTTTGCCACCCTTTGGACTGTAGCCTGCCACGCTCCTCTGTCTGTGGGATTTTTCAGGCAAGAATACTGGAGTGGATTGTCAGTTCCTTCTCCAGGGGATCTTGCCAACCCAGGGATCAAACCCACAACTCCTGTGTTTCCTGCACTGCAGGTGAATTCTTTACCCACTGAGCCATCACGGAAACATCTGCTTTCCAAACCTCCTGCCAAATGGTTCCCACTGCTCTGCTGATTTGGGATATTCAGGGAAAGGGAAAGATTCAGCCAAAATTGGAGAAGCTCCGCACAGTCAGCAAAAATAAGACCAGGAGTTGACTGTGGCTCAGATCATGAACTTCTTATTGCAAAATTCAGACTTACATTGAAGAAAGTAGGGAAAACCACTAGACCACTCAGGTATGACCTGTTTCAAATTCCTTATGATTATACAGTGGAAGTGACAAATAGATTAAGGGATTAGATCTGATAGAGAGCCTGAAGAGGGTGGAGGTTCATGACATTGTACAGAAAGTGGTGATCAAGACCATCCCCAAGAAAAAGAAATGCAAAAAAGCAAAATGGTTGTCTCATGAGGCCTTGCAAATAGCTGAGAAAAGAAGAGAAGTGAAAGGCAAAGAAGAAAAGTAAAGATATATCCATCTGAATGCAGAGTTCCAAAGAATAGCAAGGAGAGAAAAGAAAGCCTTCCTAAGTGGTCAATGCAAAGGAATAGAGGAAAACAACAGAATGGGAAAGACTAGAGATCTCTTCAAGAAAATTAGAGATACCAAGGGAACATTTCATGCAAAGATGGGCTCAATAAAGGACAGAAATGGCATGGACCTGACAGAAGCAAAAGATATTAAGAAGGGTGGCAAGAATACACATAAATACTATACAAAAAAGATCTTTATGACCCAGATAACCATGATAGTGTGATCACTTACCTAGAGCCAGACATCCTGGAATGTGAAGTCAAGTGGACCTTAGGAAGCATCAGTATGAACAAAGCTAGTGGAGGTGATGGAATTCCAATTGAGCTACTTCAAATCCTAAAAGATGATGCTGGGAAAGTGCTGCACTCAATATGCCAGCAAATTTGGAATACACAGCAGTGGGCACGGGACTTGAAAAGATCAATTTTCATTCCAATCCCAAAGAAAGGCAATGCCAAAGAATGTTCAAACTACCACACAGTTGCACTCATCTCACAGGCTAGCAAACTCATGCTCAAAATTCTTCAAGCCAGGCTTCAATAGTCTATGAACCAAGAACTTCCAGATGTTCAACCTGGATTTACAAAAGGCAGAGGAACCAGAGATCAAATTGCCAACATTCGTTGGATCATAGAAAAAGCAAAAGAGTTCCAGAAAAACATCTATTTCTGCTTTATTGACTATGCCAAAGCCTTTGACTGTGTGGATCACAACAAACTGTGAAAAATTCTTAAAGAGATGGGAATACCAGACCACCTTACCTGCCTCCTGAGAAATCTGTATACAGGTCAAGAAGCAACAGCTAGAACTAGACATGGAACAACAGACTGGTTCCAAATCAGGAAAGGAGTACGTCAAGGCTGTATATTGTCACTCTGCTCATTTAACTTATATGCAGAGTACATCATGAGAAATGCTGAGCTGAATGAAGCACAAGCTGGAATCAAGATTCCCAGGAGAAATATCAATAATCTCAGATATGTAAAGGTTCTTCATGGCAAATAGATAGGGAAACAGTGAAAACAATGACAGACTTTATTTCTTTGGGCTCCAAAATCACTGCAGATGGTGACTGCAGCCATGAAATTAAAGATGCTTGCTCCTTGGAAGAAAAGTTATGACCAGCCTAGATAGCATATTAAAGAGCAGAGACACTTCTTTGCTAACAAAGGTCCATCTAGTTAAAGCTATGGTTTTCCCAGTGGTCATGCATGGATGTGAGAGTTGGACTATAAAGAAAGCTGAGCACTGAAGAATTGATGCTTTTGAACTGTGATGTTGGAGAAGACTCTTGAGAGTCCCTTGAACTGCAAGGAGACTCAACCAGTCCATCCTAAAGGAAATCAGTCCTGAATATTCATTGGCAGGACTGATGCTGAAGCTGAAACTCCAATACTTTGGCCACCTGATGCGAAAAACTGACTCATTGGAAAAGACCCTGATGCTGGGAAAGATTGAAGGCAGGAGGAGAAGGGGGTGACAGAAGATGAGATGGTTGGATGGCGTCACCGGCTCAACGGACATGAGTTTAAGCTCTGGGAGTTGGTGATGGACAGGGAGGCCTGGTGTGCTGCAGTTCATGGGGTCACAAAGAGTCAGACACGACTGAGCAACTGAAGTGAACTGAATTGAACTGAACCACATCTTCTTTTGTCATCTGTTGGTTGACATTCAGGTTGCTTCCATGTCTTAGCTATTGTAAACAGTGCTGCTACAAGCATTGCAAATATCTTTTAATTAGAGTTTTCATACTTTCTCTGCATATATGCCCAGGAATGGCATTTCTGGATCCTCTGGTAACTCTATTTTTGGTTTCTTAAGCGACCTCTATACTATTCTCCATAGTGACTGCACCAATTTAAATTTCCACCGACAGCATTTATTTTTTGTAAACTTTCTGATGATGGTCATTCTGACTGGTGTGAGGTTGTAACTCATTGTGGTTTTGATTTGCATTTCTCTAATAGCAGCAAGGAACAACTTTTCATGTGCCTATTGCCCATCGGTATGTCTTCTTTGGAGAATTGTCTGTCTTCTGCCCATTGTTTGATTGGACTGTTTTTTTGATATTGAGTTGCATGTCCTGTCTGTATATTTTGGAAATTAAGCCCTTGTCTGTCACATCATTGTCAACCATGTCTGTCCATTGAGTCTAGAAGGAGAGCTGACTCATGTCATGCCACCTCTTGGTATGGTACTGAAGGCAGTTCAGGAACTAGATTTTGGGGGGCTTAGAAAGCCCATCAGTGACGCCACACTCCTACGTGTGCGTGCCCAGTTGCTCAGTTGTATCTGGCTCTTTGTGACCCCATGGACTGTAACCTGCCAGGCTGCTCTGTCCATAGAATCTTCCAGGCAGGAATACTGGAGTGGGTTGCCATTTCCTACTTCTGGGCCACACTCCTAATCTGTGGCTATTTCTTTGACCCTTCAAGAATTGGCCAACCCTTGATATTTTGGCAAGTATCAAAACAGGTAAGATTTAGGAATGAGTGAAAAACCTTCAACCTTGAAGGTTATCTTTAGATGTTTTCATGTCATTATGATTATAATAATAATAAAATCTAAAAATGAATAACAAAAAAACTTACAAGTCAAATTCAAAAACTGTTTAATTAGTTTTAAAAATATTCTATAATTTATGACCTTAACTCTGTGAAGATACTGACTAAAGATGAGTCCTCTGGTAAAAATTAAACCCATAAAACTTACTAAATGAGATATTTATTGATTGTCTGTAATTTCCAAGGCACTATTCACATTACTGAATTGAGGGACCCTGTCATTTACTGGCAGGCACTAAGATTGATACAAAAATTAGAAATGGTAAATCTGATATGATTGTAGCTGACAATCTAAGTGTAACATACTCTTAATTAAATCACTGGACTTCAGCCCTTAGGATGTTGTCATGGAAATTTAATGAAGTCGTTTTATTCTGAGTCACTCCAGCATATACTGTTTTGTTTTTTTTTTAATTAAGAAAGCCCATAATTTTCTCTTCTCTCTAATTATTCTACCAGGTTTCCTTTTCTCATCAATATTTTTCCAGAATATGAACCTTATACTTAATAAAATTGCTGAACATGGATTCAGAGCTACCATAACTTCTTTTTCCCTAATATTGCTCCCAAAACAACCGAAATTACCAACTGTGAAGTATTAATCACAGCTAATTTCATGTTTTGGATGTAACTGCACAATCTGTCAAAATAAAGTCTCTAGCAGCCATTGACGAGAAATCTTGAGTGACAGCCTGGGAGATACATTTTGGCAAATTGTAAATATTTATTCAATTTACTGAGAAACTAAAAACCAGCCCATCTCTATAAGTGTTATTAATTCATATTCAGGTTTACATCACCCCAGGCTTTCAGCTTCCCTGGGAAGTGGTAGCAGCTGTTTATCCAGCTCATGCTGGGGAAGCCCCCTTGCTATGCTCCCATTCCTGCTCTCTGGCAGTTCCCCTCGAGCTCACCATCTGCTGTATTCTAGGGAAGGCTCTCAAGAAAGGAAAGCACTCTCCTGAGCCTCTCCTTCAGATCTCTAGGGTAGCTCAGGGCTGTGAGGCTAGAGCAAAGGACCTGTGCCCTGCATGTTTGCAGCAGATGCTGAAGAGGGAAGCGATCCTGGGCTCCTCTCAGGATGCACGTGGGCTTCATGCAGCACTGACTCCAGATCTGGATCTGGGGACCCAGGGCTGCTGCTCCAAGTCAGAGGCAGTACAAACAACAGAAATTACTCTCCAGGAGCCCTGTCTTGCGCCAGGCACTTTACTAGGCTGTTCCCATGCCCCTTCACATTGAATAGTGCCAACAACCCTATGAGGGAGGTGTGATTATTATGTCCACTTTACAGATACATAAACTGGGTCAGTGTCAAAGTAATGTCCCCAAGACATCAGAGGGTCTCTTAGTTACCAAGTTCTCTGCTTTTGATTGCTATACCATATGTGTCCTGTGTAATACTAACTATAAAAGTGAAAATAAGTCCCCACCTGCTTAGTCATTCACTGCTTCAACATGTATGAAGCACATGTAGGCCAGCCCCTCCCCTGTGCACAGGCTCTCATCTCCTCATGTACTTCAGCAGGATGTATTCCGGTAACTCTCTCCTCTCTCTTCTGTAACATCAACTTTCTCTCTCTACTGGATCATTCCAGTCACCCTGCAAGTATCCTGTTATTTCTTCCATCTTAAAGTAATCATGGTTGGATGGCATCACCAACTCAATGGACATGAGTCTGAGTAAGCTCTGGGAGTTGGTGATGGACAGGGAAGCCTGGCGTGCTGCAGTCCATGCGGTTGCAGAGTTGAACATGACTGAGGGACTGAACTGAACTGAAAGTAATCATTTCATGGCTCCAGATCTCCTCCACCTACCAGGCCATTTCTCTGTTGCCCTTGAGAGCATAACTCACCAAATAATTCCTGTATTCTCCCTGGAATTCAGTAATCCAGGTGGCTTTGTACTCCTTCTGTAATTCTCTATCAGAGGTTTACAACCATGGAGACGCCTTCAATGCCTTTTACTTCAGGACATTTCTTTGAGCAGATTGAGCTTTAGGTTGTAGCTTGCATTTCAAATGTGGCTGGTTCTTTTTTGGCATTAAATTGAAACTTAGCAGTAAAAAGACATGGAAATCGATCCTGGAAGGGACAGTAGAATTTCATGAACTCCTTGGCCACCTTCTACCATGTGGCCAGCATTGTATGGCTCCAGAGTTGGGTGTGATCTATGGAAATCCATCAGAACAACTGAGAGAGAGCACTGAAAGGGACTCCCTCCCAGGGATGTCCGATAAGTGTTCATTTTCTACAGATAGATCCTATGTGATACAATATTTTGACATAGGTTTATGTATAAATCATTTTCTGTACATAAAATTGTGTCTTAAGCATTGTTGGAGAGCTTGCTATGTAAAAAGATGAAACACAGATGCAAACTATTATCTACAGAATGGATAAACAATAAGGTCCTACTGTAAAGCATGGGGAGCTATATATTCAAGACCCTGTAGTAAATCATAATGGAAAAGAATATGAAAAATAATATATATGAACATGTATAACTGAAGTACTTTGCTGTACAGTAGAAATGAACAGAACACTGTAAATCAACTATACTTGAATAAAATAAGTATTTTTAAAAGGATGAAACAGAATGAGCAAAAAGAACATAGAGATGCAAAAGAGCACAGTGTGAGTTATTGTGGATCCTTTGGTAATCCAGGGGATGCTTCCGTGAGGAAGGCATCTGTCTTTCCTGCAGCTCAAATGTTCATGTATCACGGGTGCTTTAGCAAGCTCACATGCACGGGAAGGACAGCATTACTTGTTACTCTGTATTTTAGAGATATTCTCTTTGAATTCTGTGATTCGTTTGAAATTCTATATGTTTGGGAATCTTCTCTTTCTCTCTCAAAGGAATTTTAAGTGACTCTGATGGAATATATACTCAGAAAGGAACATCATCCTATAATTCTAATATGGCTATTTACATAAACTGAGTCTCGGCTGTTTACACAGCATACTCAGAAAACAGGCTGGGGACTATGGAATGAGACCAAACTCTCTAAAAGAAACTCAGCATAAAGGTGGGAAGAAAGAAAGAGTGGGAATGAAATAAGGAAGAGAAGGAGGGAATGGGATAGGGAGAGAGAGAGATGAAGGGAGGGGAATGGAGGGGGAAGAGAAAGGACAAGATGTTTCCTAGAAAACTATCTTGTCATCACTGAGTACAGAAATGTCTTATGTATGAAAGAGGCAAGGTCTGGGCCCAGACTGCTAAATGACAAGTTTTTTTTAACAATTAACAAAGTATTAAATAGTGTTCTTAGCTTTGGATCTGGAGAAGGGAATGGCTACCCACTCCAGTATTCTTGCCTGGAGAATTCCATGGACAGAAGAGCCTGGCAGGCTACAGTCCAAGCGGTCGCAAAGAGTCAGACACAACTAAGTGACTAATACTTTCATAGCTTCGGATATGAAAATAGATATTTGGCTAATTATATCTAGATTTTTGTAAATCCTTGCAAAATACATTCATGAGATACATTTGCAAGACAATCTAATGTTTTCTTTGTTCAATTTCTTCCAATTTTTATTTTTTTCAATAGAAAAAAAGACAATCCAATTAAAAATGAGCAAAAATCTTCAATAGTCGCTTCACAAAAGTGGACATGCCAAGTACTAGTAAACAATGGAACTCAACATCATTAATCCTGAGGGGACTGCAAACTAAACCCACCGTGAAATACCAAAATGCACCATCAGAATGTAAAAGGATGAGAGCGCCACTGTGCACTGACCAGAGTGCGCTGGTCGTGCTGGTGGGAGTATCACTTGGTCTGGAACTTTAGGAAATTGTTCGGTATCATCTACTGAAGTGGGCATAGCTCAGCTGGTGGCTCAGCTGGTAAAGAGCCCGCCTACAATGCAGGGGACCTGGGTTCAATCCCTGGTTGAGTTGGGAAGATCCCCTGGAGAAGGGAAAGGCTACCCACTCCAGTATTTTGGGCTGAAGAATTCCATGGACTGTATAGTCCATGGGGTTGCAAAGAGTCAGACAAGACTAAGCGACTTTCACTTTTCACTGAAGTGGGCATATGCATAGCCTATGACCCAGACATTCCACTCCTCTGAATATACCCAATATTTTTATATACATGACATGCATGGGACATGACATGTACAATGAATGTGCCACCAAAAGACATGTACAGAACTGTTTATAGACGCACAAGGCATAGTAGCCAAAAGCTAGAAACAGCCCATCAGCCGCAGAGCAGACAAGTAAATCATGGTATGTTTAAGTATGGAGTATTACACAGCAATGGGAACAAGGTGAGTTATTGCTGTCTTAAACAGCATGGGTGAATCTAAGAAATAAGAGACTGAGAAACATACATCAAACAAAAAAAAAGAGTAAATATACATGATCCCTTTTATATAAGCTTCAAAAATAGAACAAGCTAATCCATAAATCTAAAAAACTTCAGGATTGTGGTTGCCTTTGAGGAGGATAGTGTGAATAAGTGAGAAAGGGTGTAAGGGGGTTTTTGGGGTACTGGTGATTATCCAGTTTCTATCTGGGTGGTCTTACACGGGTCCGCTCTCCTTGTGAAAGTGTGTCAAGCTCTGTGCTCGAGCAGTTTCATATATATATATCAATTAAAAAGTTAATTTTAAGATGGATGGCAATGGGGAGACAGACAACCACACGTTGTATCCTACCATCCATACAGCGACATAGACAAGGGCCACCACTGCCCATCTCCTGGCCTTTCCCTGGTACTGCTTCCCAAGGGAGTTCTACACACCTCACCCCCTTTAGATGGCCTGTCTGGCCATGCTCAGAACTCCAACTGATCTTACAGCACGTCCTTTAAGAAAAAAGATTCCATCGGACCACCTCTGTTTAAATCCCACCCCCCTGCCACTTTGCACCTGTGTGACCTCAGACAAGGGATTCAAACTAAGGCCCTGGATTCCTCATCTGGAAAGTGGGATTAGTAGCACACAGGTTTGTTAAGGACTGAATTCTAGTCCGCATGCAGAGCAATGCCTCGCTTGCAGTGAGCACTCGATAAACGTCAGTTGGTTTCATTATTGGAGCAGCAGGCAGGGTCTAATCATACAGGCTCTTCAGGCCTTGGCAAGAGGCTGGGTTTATTCAGCATGTATGGCAAAAGCTGTGGGAATAAGCCCAGAGCGGGAGGCCTGCCCGAGGGAGAAAGCAAAGGTGATGGTTGTTAGCTCTGCCTCTCCTGTACCCAGGACTCAGGCTTGGATGCCTTGATAGGGAGAGCTTTGACGGACCTTCACTGACGCCCTCTGTTGGCACCAAATTTCTTGCTAAAGTCAAGATAATTTATAGATACCACTCCACCTCTTTTTCTAGCAAATATCTGGCTTCCTTCAAAGCTATTCCACCTCCATCCTCTTGTCTCAGATTTGACCATTATTTTTTTAGTGGTGTCTCTTAGTGGGGGGAAAAAAAGCCCCTATAAAATGGATAGCTGGGTTGAAAGCAGGTAATAGGCAAGGTGAGGCACTGAATACCAACAATGGAGACATAGTCATTGAGAAGAAAAGTACAAAGATGTTAAAGACACTCTAAGACTCTCATGCAAATCTTGCCTTTTAAGGAAGTTACTGGCATAGTCCACAGTATATACCATAGTCCTGAGAACTCAAAATATGCTCATGTGATCAAAATAAATACAGGTGATCAAATCTCCACACAGATCTAACAATTCTCAAATATGGAAGTATAGATTTTTCCAGGACTCATGATGTAAGACAGAGTGAATTTAGGACTAATCCAGCTTGGAAGACTGTAAACCTATTTCAGGTTTACAAAACAATAGTGCCCTTTTTTGGCCATGTGTAAAATATCTTGATTTTCATATGGCTAGCAATTCTACCTTCAATACTCAATTTTGAAAATTTCAGAGTTAAGAAACACTCTACATATTGAGCAAATCAGGAGTGACCTCTAGTTACATGATTTACAGATTACCTCATTTTATCACCATACTGTCTTGGTGTATGCACAAGGGGTCACTGTTAAATTTCCAGGAAACTTGTGAGCCAGTCCTCTTGCTAACTTGAGGTCTGACATGATGGGTGTACTGACAGGTCAGAAATTGGAAAATACCACAAATCAGCCTCCCTTCCATACCAGTACCCAACTGATAGATTATTATCCTAACCTTATAAACAAGGAAATTTATTCATGCTTTGACCTTACATGTCTTCTCCAAAGTTATCCATCTAATATTTCAAAGTCAGATTTTAGACCTAGTCCATGCTTTGTCAGTGAAATCTAGCTCTATGATTTGAAATTATCACTAATGATCCACTTCATTAGAGATATAATTTGAATGTAATTGAAAAGCCTAACTTGTAGTTTAAACAATCATTTTCTTAAATTGTCTTACTACCTTATTATTTAAAAAAAGTTATAAGGACCCTTCAAACAGCACAGATGAGGGAAACTTGCTTAATTATACTCTCATTAATTTTGCAAAGCCAGGCTGATGCCAGTGACAGCATAATTTGGTCCCAGAAGCGAAATCACTTGGAATGCAGGACTTGCTCAGAATGAAATGACTCCCATCTAACAAAAACAGAGCAATTCCCTGGGAACAATCATCTTGTTTTTATTTAACATCAGGAAACCAGTAACTTCAGTGGTGATTTTTTTTTTTCTTTACCATGAAGGATACCTGTGGACGGCAGAGCTGTGAAATCAGTGATACCAGATCCTAGTGTCCAGGAAATAAAGTGAAACCTTGGGACAAGGTTCCTCAAGCTTGGCTGCACCTTACGTTTCAGAATATCTTAAGGCTCATCCCCCCAGACCAGTAGTATAATCAGTCCCATCTGGAGAGGGGACCTGGATATTGCTATTTTCTTTTTTACCAGTCACTAGGTGGCGCTAGTGGTAGGGAACCTGTCTGTCAATGCAGGAGAGGAGACGCGGGTTCGATCCCTCTGCCGGGAAGAGCCCCTGGAGACATAGCACCCACTCCAATATTCTTGCCTGGAGAATCCCATGGATAGAGGATCCTGGTGGGCTACAGTCCATGGGGTCACAAAGAGTCGGACATGACTGAAGGACTGAGCAGGCACATGCACGGTGATTTGTTCACCCACAACCAGTTTCCATCAAAAGACTCTTTCATATTGTCAGGCAATACAGTTGTGTCCACAGTTGGGTCTCCATCCCTATCAGTTCAGGTATAGAACGTCCAGTGGCCCCACCATAGTCTGGACACCTAACTGCACATCCCATGCTCTGGCACCCCCTGCCAAGCAGACCAAAATTTTCTTCCAAAGAGCTCAGAGATGGACAGAAGAGTTCCTTGCCTACCTTCCTTCCACCTCTAGAATACACGGACTACAATATATACATGATTAAAATCTCACTCTTCAGCTAAAATGTTACTCACCTTTACCCTTCCCATTCATTCACTCATTCATTCATTTCCCTGTTCTATCAGTAGTGAAAGAGTACATCTTTTGAGTCAGATGATTCCCAATTCTACATGTTTTTTTGCCTCTGCTTTTTAGTAGCTGTGTGATTATAGGCATATTCAAACTTCAATACCCTTCCCTGAAATGTGTGAATAACAATGCCAAACTTATACTAGGCTTATTAAACCAAGTGCAGTGTTACATACAAAGTACCTAGCATAGTATCTGACATATAAGGTATACTCACTGATAAATAAAGTCAATTGATTCTTTAAACAAGTGTTTTGAGTCCACCTATGTTCATAGCCATTTCCCCTGGTATCTCAGCTGGTAAAGAATCCGCCTGCAATGCAGGAGACCCTGGTTCGATTCCTGGTTGGAGAAGAGGAGGAGGAGGAGCCTGGCAGGCTACAGTCCATGTGATTGCAAAGAGTTTGGACAAGACTGAGCAACTTCCTCTATGATCATAGCAGTATATGCGTGCGTGCTCAGGCATGTCCGACTCTTTGTGACCCACCAGGGTCCTCTGTCCCTGGGATTTTTCAGGCAAGAATACTGGAGTGGGCTGCCATGCCCTCCTCCAGGGGATCTTCCCCACCCAGGGATGAAACCCCGCATTGCTTGTGTCTCTTGCATTGGCAGGTGAGTTCTTTACCACTAGCACCACTTAGAAAGCCCATTCAGATAAATACCCAGTAATAAAATAGCTGGACCACATGGTAGTTCTATTTTTAACTTTTTAAGGAACCTCCATACCATTTTTCATAGCAACTGCATCAATTTACATTCCTAACAACAGTTAACAAGCGTTCCCTTTTTTCCACATTCTTGCCAACATTTGTTACTGTCTTTTTGATAATAGCCATTCTGACAGGTGTGGGGTGCTATTCAATTGTGGTTTTGATTTGCATTTCCCTGATGATTAGTGATGATGGAAATCTTCTTATATGACTCTTGGCCATCTGTATGTCTTCTTTGGGAAAATGTCAAGTATTTACCGAATATCAGTGCTTCCGGTCTTCTCAGTGCATCCTAGCATGACCTCAGGACAATCTCTCCTCATTGACCCTTCTCAGTGGGACCATTGCTACCTCCAGGCCTAGCTTTTTGGCTATCTGTGGAGAAATGTCTATTCAGTTCTGCCCATTTTTTGATTGATTGGGTTGTTTGTTTTTTGACATTGAGCTATATGAGCTTTTTTTTTAGAAATTAATCTCTGATTGGTTGCATGGCTTGCAAATATTTTCTCCTATTCATGTTGTTTTTGTTTGTTTTGTTTATGAGTTCCTTCACTGTGCAAAAGCTTTTAAGCTTAATTAGGTCCCATTTATTTATTTTTGCTTTTATTTCCATTACTCTAGGAGATGGATCCAAAAAACTATTGTTGTGGTTTATGTCACTGAGTGTTCTGCCTATATTTTCCTCTAGTAGTTTTATAGTATCTGGTCTTACATTTATGTCTTTAATCCATTTCAGGTTGATTTTTGTATATGGTATTTGATAATGTTCTAATTTCATTCTTTTGCATGTAGCTGTCCAGTTTTCCCAACACAACTTATTGAAGAGACGCTTTTCTCTGTGGTACACCCTTGCCCTCTTTGTTGTAGATTAACTGACCATAGTTGTGTGGGTTTATTTTTGGACTTTCTACTCTGTTCTATTGATCTATGTGTCCGCTTTTGTGTCAGTACCGTACTGTCTTGATTAGTGTAGTTTTGGAGTATAGACTGAAGTCAGGGCAGTTGGTTCTCCAGCTCCATTTTTCTTTCTCAAGATTGCTTTGGCTATTTGGAGTCTCACCTTTCTTTGAAATCTTCCCTGACAGATATTTGGCCTAAAATAGCCTTTGTTAGGGTATTTAATAAGCTCCAATTGTAGTGTTCCTCCAAATGAATAACTTGGGGCGTTTTCAAAAGTTGCATATTTCTAGGCCTTAAATCTATTGAATCTGAATCTCTTATGGAAGGGGCCTGGAATATACATTTTTACATACATGACAGATTGACCTATATGCACACTAATGTTTAAGAGTGCCCCACTATTATATTTTATTTCTTTTGTTTATGCTGTTGATTCCCCAATGATGAAAATTTTGAACCACAAAAAGAGTCAGTTTTTTATGACTTTCAGCCCCACAACAGTTTATTTCCACTACCAGCATCCCCAGCAGCTATTACTGTGCCAAGTACATAGCAACCGAAGGACACACAGGTATGCTAATCCTGTGCATGTGCCCTTATGCCTTAGGTTGTCCACAGGCAATGGAAGGAACCTGGGGGCCTTGCTTGACCGACACTGTTGGGAGTAAAATTGCTCCAATGTTAGGCAGAAGTAATTTATAGGATGAAAATATCCCATTTGTCAAATACAATTCATGTAAATTTTAGAATTATGATGGCATTCTCCTTTGCTCTTAGTAAGTCATGAGATGAATTTTTGGAAATAAATGGAGCTAGGATTTGTTTAAACAAGTATCTTGATCTTGTAATTTCTCAGAGCTTTTTATCTTCCAGGCTTACTGCTGCCTTAGCATTTTGACCTCTAGCTGCCTTAACCTGTGTGGGATGTTTTTACTCAGGAACGAGTCTCTTGAAACAATCGTTTAATTTACCTACTTCTCCAGTGGAAATAGATAACTATAAGCCTAATGTTTTTAACTCAGTCTTGGCTAGAAATACAACCGTGGTAAAGGAACTTCAATGGCGAGCCTCTTGAAAGAACGAAACTTGACACAGGGCTTTGAGAAGACACATTAGGCTGCTTAGCGTCTTGTTAAATGAGGAACAGTTTAGAAACACATACACACTAATTCCCATAAACATAAAGTAAAATTTGGGCTTCTTAGATTGTTTTTTTTTTTTTGGAAAGACAAAGTGTTTCTCTGCAATGTGGAAAGTTTTGTTTTAGTATTTCCAAAGACTATCAAGTTGTAAACTTGAAGCTAAGGATGTTTATCATAGGAAACACTGATTACAATATTATTGCAAAAGTAAATTCACTTAAACTAAAACTTCACCCCTCAACTTTATCCAGATTACCCATTAACTAATACATTAGAGTTCTTAGCTCTAATTAACTTCTCAACCATAGTAAAAAGAGGAGTTGATTCCCTTAAAAACAGGAACATAGTTAGCTAAGTCACTCCTCTTTATGCAAATTTTAAAAGTTAATACCTAGCGCAGAAACTCAATTTTACATTTCAAACTGTTGGCTAAAAGGTATATATTTCTATACAATTCCAACCAGAATGGGTAGAATGTTTAGAAAAAAACAACACTAAATTAAGTATAGACCTCAGAATTTCTTTTAACAGTTTTATTTATGTATTTATTTTTGGCTGTGCTGGGTCTTCGTTGCTGCACAGGCTTTTGTCTAGTTGCAGCAACCAGGGGCTACTCTCTAGCTGCAGGGCGTGGGCTTCTCGTTGCAGTGGCTTCTCTTGTTGCAGAGCACGGGCTCTAGGGCACGTGGCTCAGTAGGTGCAGCTCAGGGGCTTTAGAGCACAGGGTCAGCAGTTAAGGCACAGGAGCTTAGCTACCCTGCAGCATGTGGGATCTTCCCAGATCAGGGATCGAACCCATGTCCTCTGCATTGAAAGGCTGATTCTTGACCACTGAATCACCAGAGAAGCCCTGGATTTCCACCACCACCACCCCCCCCCACCCCAGCAACAAGATACCACAGTGCACCCTGGCTACAAAACAGTCAAAAATGCAAGGGGAAAAAAAAATGGGTAAAATCTTGTAAACCAATGGAAGAACTTGGAAGACAGGTTTTAAAAACTCATCTGAAGGCAGGATAACATGTCCACCTCTAGAACACAGGGCCTAGGAGGAAGAGTGGGAATGGGGTGGTGCTGAGACTAGACCTGAACCCACGTTGCTCGTGTTTGACCAAAGAATGCTCCACTAAAAGCTAGGAATGAGGAATGGCTATCAGTTCAGTTCAGTTCAGTCGCTCAGCTGTGTCTGACTCTTTGCGACCCCATGAATCGCAGCACTCCAGGCCCTGTCTACCACCAACTCCCTGAGTTCACCCAAACCCATGTCCATAGAGTTGGTGACGCCATCCAGCCATCTCATCCTCTGTCGTCCCCTTCTCTTCCTGCCCCCAATCCCTCCCAGCATCAGAGTCTTTTCTTCACATGAGGAAGGAAATGCTCAGCAGAGGCAGAAAGCAAACTTTATCATTACTGTTACATTTGTTTCAGTGACCTGTGGTCAGTGATCTTTAATGCTGTTACAGCTCACTGAAGGCTCTGATGATGGTTAGCTCTTTTTTAGCAATAAAGCATTTTTTAAAATTTAGGTATACATTGCTTACTTAGACACAGTACGATTGCACACTTAATAGACTGGATGTGCCTGCGTGCCAGGTTGCTTCAGTCGTGTCCAACTCTTTGCAGTGCTATGGACTGGAGCCCACCAGGCTCCGCTGTCCATGGGATTCCCCAGGCAAGAATACTGAAATAGGTTGCTATGTCCTCATCCAGAGGACCTCTCCTACCCTGGGATTGAACCCACATCTCTTATGTCTCCTGCATTGGCAAGTGGGTTATTTACCACTAGTGCCACCTGGGAAGCCCAATAGACTGTATAGTATGGTGTAAGCAGAAGTTTTATATTTACTGGGAAGCCAAAAAATTCATGTGAGTCACTTTATTGTGATAGTCACTTTATTGTAGTGGTCTGGAATTTGACCTACTGTATATCTCTGTATAAAGATAATGTCTCACCCTAGAGCAAAGGGCAGATGGGTTTAGTGTCCATTAGCGAGATCTGTGTCCCCTAACTCAGGATTCTTCGCCTGTAACTCAGTCTACCATATGTGCAGCTGCCATCTGCTCTCCTTTGCATCCCTTGATAGGGTTAAATCTCTGGAAATCAGCTCAAAACAAACAGAGAAAATGACTGGTAGCTGAAGGCTACTGCTATGGCTGTGAGTAATAAACCGTTCTTTGTCTGCGGCTCAGGAGTCTTGTGTCTTCTGTCAGCACCCATGAGTGGCATCAGGATACCTCATGAGCTTGCAAGTAGGGTAAAATCTCAGATTCTTAATATTTCTCAACAGAGAACTCATTTCTTCTGCTCTGGTCTCCCTTCAGGAGCCAAATGTGGCCCATGCAGACTTAGAAGTGAGAAATAAAGAACATGGTTTAGGTTGCTCTGTTTTGTAAAAGTGAATCACAAGTTCAAAGCTAGCATGGGAGAAGGAAATGGCAACCCACTCCAGTGTTCTTGCCTGGAGAATCCCAGGGACGGGGGAACCTGGTGGGCTGCTGTCTATAGGGTCACACAGAGTCGGACACGACTGAAGTGACTTAGCTTAGCTTAGCTTATGGGAAAGGAAATGAACTTCTGACTCTACTAGATGAAGGCTCTGAGGAGACAAGAGTGATGGTTTACCATAGTCTAGTTTCTGCTTTCCTGGGAGCTTGCAGGAGCCCTTCATAAAATAGGGGCCAAAGTCAAAGAGAGTGCTGGGAAATGGGACTTACCATCCCTGGGTATCTGGCTGCACACTGAATCAGGTAATAGGGAGGAATTTTGTATATTTTTCTGGATTTGGTACATTTAGTGATAGAAACATCATTTTAAATTTACTGATTCAAGATAAATCCTACCACAGCTCCATCATCCTCAGCTTCCTCATGGGGTAAGAGTGTAGCAGATTGACAGCAAAGTGGTGTGTATGATCTGATAATTATTGTGTCCTAACATAAACATCTCAGTTCTAGAAAGAGTAAGATACTTAAGTATGTAAGGAGCTGTGTATCTGTTTTACAAGGTACATACTTAAGTATGTGAGAAGCTGTGTGTCTGTCTGTTACGTGTAAGTAACATTCTGACATTAATTTTGAATTCTAGAAAACTGCTAAACTGTAATAATGTTGCTTCTGGCCCATCCCTTCAAAACTGAATAATGGCAAGATGAAAAGTTCAGTGGAATATCTCCAGTAGGAAACCAGTTAAGTGGGTCTGCTGAGGGACTTAACGCTTACTTTGAAGACCTTATGTGTGATACATTAATGAAAATAACTTATGTGAGAATAATATAGTTTTGGATGGAAGAAAATATGAAAATACAGTTATTGGGTACAACATACTGAGGGAAAACCTGAAGAGAGAAGTGAAACTTTCTAAGTAACTCCGAGGAAAAGAACGCACCTGGGCCGATGACAGTTATCAGCACATTGTCAGCACTTCTCTCCTTCGTGACTTAAGTTTGAGGATACAATTTTGTAATTCTTCAAAATACTTACCATTAGAGTTGGATTCCACAAAAGATGAAAAACCCTCTATAAAACAAATCAGAATATGAGATAATTTCAAAGTTTTCCGCATGGTGGCAGTATCAATCACAGAGATGTATTTGGAATGTTCTTGTAAAATGCAATTTTGTAAAATGATAATCTTTCCTAGTACATGGTAATGTATTCTAAATGGATATTAAATCTTTTGAAAAAATACATTCTGCATTTATAATCTTTTAAAGCAAATATGACTCACTGATACTGTTATAAACGTATTCTACAATTCCAAGGAAAAAAATTAAGGCTGATTTTTGTAATGCTATTCCATTTTAATGGTTTACTTGGTACCATCTTCTTAATATGAATTAAGAATTAATGTGAACAAAAGAATTCAGTTCGCTTCTCGAGCTTGTTGGGTTATTCCAACAAAGCATACTGGGAAACATCATTGATTCAACACGTTTGACCATTTGTAGTTGTTATGTACTGAGGTAAGAGCCACAGGGCAACACTGATGAACTGTAAAATGAGGCTCCCATCAAGCCATTCACTGTGTTGTAGGAGAGTAAAATGTTTACAAATGACAAAAATGTACTGAGTGTCACTGAAGAAAAAACATAAAGGAAGATCTGTGAGGACAGAGATTACTTACATCCTACTTTCTGTTGAATCTTATGCACCATGAAAATAATTTTGGCACTTAGTATGTATTCCTGAAAAATAAACCAAAAGGTAGCATTTGCCTTGTTCTTGAAAAATGTAATGGTGTGTGCAAGAAATGATAATAGGGGCTTCCCTAGTGGTTCAGGTGGTAAAGAATCTGCCTGCAATGCAGGAGACAAGGGTTCAATCCCTGGGTCAGGAAGATCCCCTGGAAAGGGAATGGCAACCAACTCCAATATTCTTGCCTGGACAATTCCATGGACAGAGGAGCCTGGAGGGCTACAGTCCATGGGGTTGCAAAGAGCTGGACACAACTCAGTGACTAATATACACACACAAACACACACAAGACATGATAAAGCACATTTGTAAAAATCAGAATTATATTTGTGGGTTTTTTCACTAATTCAGTTCTTTTCCAGCTGTTGATAAATGGCATAGCATGATTTCAAACTTTCCTCTCCACATTTCCCTGTTGTTTCGAACCAGGAAATCATCAATCGGCCTAAGGGTACTGCAGGCCCAGTAGGAAGTACACTGAATCATGGTTCATCCATCCAATGACTGTTGTTTCTCTCAAAGGAGTCACTTTGAAATACACATGGCTCAATTATGCTACCATCACTCAATATATGCTTGAAATTCTTCTTTGTAAATTACCTTCAGAATCTGTATCAGTTGCTTTCAAACATCTTCATCCTCCTCTGTGTTCACAAAAGATGAGAAATCAGAATGACCTCAGATCTCTCAACAGGAAAAAATGGAAAATAAAAAATGGTAGAGCAAGGGCTGCACAATTTTGAAGAAATTGTCTTATGAGACATATTTACCTTCTGTATTACAGATTTCTTTATTTAATCTTTATAACGATTATGAAATATGTTAGCTTTTAGGGGGAAAAATTGAGAATAAATCCCTGTCTTTCTCTACCTCAAATCACTATTAGTATGTCAGAAAATGCCCTTTTCCTTAGAGCCATAGAATCAGGATTCAGAAAAAACAACAACAACAACAACAACTTGGTTTATAAAAGAAGGCAGTGGTGAGAAGAGCTCTAGTCTGG
>SJYQ01003992.1:71557-109425 GCA_006410935.1 Redunca redunca
CACCTCATGCGAAGAGTTGACTCATTGGAAAAGACTCTGATGCTGGGAGGGATTGGGGGCAGGAGGAGAAGGGGACGACAGAGGATGAGATGGCTGGATGGCATCACGGACTCGATGGACGTGAGTCTGAGTGAACTCCAGGAGTTGGTGATGGACAGGGAGGCCTGGTGTGCTGCGATTCGTGGGGTCACAAAGAGTCGGACACGACTGAGCGACTGAACTGAACTGAACTGAACTTCACTCTGTAGACTCTAGGTTCATCCACCTCATTAGAACTGACTAATATGCATTCCTTTTTATGGCTTAGTAATATCCCATGGTATATATATGTGTATATATATACTGCAACTTCTTTCCCCATTCATATGTTGATGGACATCTAGGTTGCTTCCATGTCTTAGCTATTATAAGTATTAATGCAATAAGCATTGGGGTTCATGTGTCCTTTCAATCATGGTTTCCTCAGGGCGTATGCCTGGTAGCGGGACTGCTGGGCCATATGGTAGTTTTATTGCTAGCTTTTTAGGAATCTCCATACCGTCTTCCACAGTGGCTGTATCAATTTACATTCTCACCAACAGTGCAAGAGGTTCCCTTTTCTCCATACCCTCTCCAGCGTTTATTGTTTGTAGATTTTTTGATGATGCCCATTCTGATCAGTATGAGGTGATATCTCATTGTATTTTTGATTTGCATTTCTCTAATAATGACTGATGTTGAGCATCTTTTCATGTATTTATTAACATCTGTGCAAACATCCTATTATTATATACTACCATGCCCAAAACTCTTCCAATTTATGATCCTATTATGCTGCTCTTATCCTTAGACTTGCTGAGGTAATTATCAGAATTTTGAAATTATATCACTAAGGCTTTCATAATATTTAAGAAAGAATGCCAGAAGGATAACATAAGTAAAATGAAAATGAAAACATTTCTCTTTAAAAGTCCCAATATTCCAGACTAAATACTACTCATAAAATAATATTTCAGAATATATGAATAAAATAAATTATCTGGTGACTTCTTAGGCTGAGCAACTTAAACCATGCCCCCATTTCTGTTTTATAATACAAGAACAATTTTGTTTTCCATGGCTAAGTAATTAAAATGGCAACTATCATAAAAATGTTATTTGTTAGTTTAATAAATGGTTATCTTACTTGGCACTCCATGTATTTCAAACTGAAAACAGCCCTCTGGGGGACTCCCCTGGTGGTCCAGTGGCTAGGACTCTCCACTTCACTGCAAGGGGCAGTGGTCGGGAACTAAGATCCCAAATGTGGCACAGCATGGTCAAAAAAAGAAAGAAACTAGCCCTCTGGCCAAATAAGAACATATGTAACTTTCAGAAAAATGATTACACGGGAATATTTTCTCATAGCTCCAAAGTAATTCTCATATATGTTTTTAACTTACCTAATGTACAAAGATAATTTTTCTGATAATATTGTTGGTCTTGAGTTTTATGACTATCCTGGATTTCCAAGCCTCAGATATTCAGTATCCCGATAGCCTTCACAGAGTCATAGAGTCAGTATTCAAAAAAAAGAACAAAAAAATCTTGGTTTATAAAAGAAGGCAGAGATGACAAGAGATCTGGTCTGGTTAGGAAGGGTATGTGAACTTGTAAAAATGAATAATGCACTAGATATCTGTATGTGTATGTGTAGTTTGTATGTATAGTTTTATACATATATATCAGTTGTATAATAGCAAACCATCATAGAATAATAAACTATTATAGATAGAGGGAGCTTGTCTTTTTCTTCATCTCCTATTTTCTTCCCCTATTTTTACTTGATAAAGAGAAGATCTTAAGGCAAGAAAAAAGAACTTTTCATATTTTATGCTACAAAGTTCTAAGGTTTGCCTCAAAAGATGTTTGATATCAGGAAGAGAAAGGTGTATAAAAGCTATTCCATTGTGAGAAATAAAGAGACTTTACTTCATTCGCAGGAAGGCCCTCCCAGGGACCTTGCAATGAGGGAGTCTGGAGCTTGTTTTGCACCTTGGAGATTGGGCGGGGGGTGGGGGGAGTGCTTTCTCAGGCTGCAAAAGACAAAGGAACCCCTGCAGGAGTAGGAGTGGGAAAGAACTGAGTGAGCAAAAGCCACTCTTGGGGAAAATGAGGAAATAGTTTATACCTCTCTGTTCTTTATTCATGCCTGCGTGCTCAGCCCAGAGAAGGCAATGGCAACCCACTCCAGTACTCTTGCCTGGAAAGTCCCATGGACAGAGGAGCCTGACGGACTGTCGTCTATGGGGTCACACAGAGTCAGACATGACTGAAGCAACTTAGCAGCAGTAGCAGCGTGCTCAGCCACTCAGTCATGTATGACTCTTTGAGACCCCATGGACTGTAGCCTGCCAGGCTCCTCTGTCCTTGGATTTTTCCAGGCAAGAATACTGTAGTGGCTTGCCATTTCCTTCACTGGGGATCTTTTCAACCCAGAGATGGAAACCAGGTCTCCTGCACTGGCAGGCGGATTTTTTAGCAGTGTGACACCTGGGAAGCCCTTGTTCTGTGTTCTGTGTGTCTCACTTGACTGGTGATGAGAGTTTTTTTCCCTTGGTAATGGAGTGTATGTACCTCAGTACTTTTCCAGATGCTGTAGAAAACACGAGTGACGTCTATCTGTCTGTCTTTCTACCTATTGAAGGAAAGATTCAAAGATTATGCCCTGAACTGTCAAATAATAATAGGGGAGAGTACAGAATTTTTTTCTACTTTATTCACTTCTATATTTTTTGAGTCTTAAGAATTAAAACATAAATTATAGGGGGAAACTGTTGCCAATATTCTTTTCTCTGATTGTACTTTTTCCTTAAGGGAAGAATTTCAGAAAGATGAAGGTTTGGTTTTCAGTCTTTAATTATGTTCATCCATCTTTAGTCAAAGGGTATATAGCAATCAATGTGACTTCCTGGTGGCTGGGTGATAAAGAATCCATCTGTCTGGGAATGCAAACTAGTACAGCCACTATGGAGAACAGTTTGGATATTCCTTAAAAAACTGGAAATACAACTGCCATACCACCCAGCAATCCCACTGCTAGGCATACACACCAAGGAACCAGAATTGTCCCCCAATGTTCATCGCAGCACTGTTTACAATAGCTAGGACATGGAAGCAACCTAGATGTCCATCGGCAGATGAATGGGTAAGAAAGTTGTGGTACATATACACAATGGAATATTACTCAGCCATTAAAAAGAATACATTTGAATCAGTTCTAAGGAGATGGATGAAACTGGAGCCTATTATACAAAGTGAAGTAAGCCAGAAAGAAAAACACCAATATAATATATTAACACATATATATGGAATTTAGAAAGATGGTAACAATGACTGTATATGCGAGACAGCAAAAGAGACACAGATGTAAAGAACAGACTTTTGGACTCTGAGGGAGAAGGCAACAGTGGGATGATTTGAGAGAATAGCATTGAAACAGGTATATTACCATATGTAAAATAATGACCAGTCCAAGTTCGATGCACGAAATCAGGGGACTCAAAGCCGGTGCACTGGGACAACCCTGAGGGATGGGATGGGGAGGGAGGTGGGAGGGGGGTTCAGGATAGGGGACACATGTACACCCATGGCTGATTCATGTCAATGTATGGCAGAAACCACTACAATATTGTGAAGTAATTAGCCTCCAATTAAAGTAAATAATTTTTTTTTAATAGTAGCCACAAGCAAAAAGAATCCACCTGTTGGGAAGATCCCCTGGAGGAAGAAATGGCAACCTGCTTCAGTATTCTTGCCTGGAGAATCCCATGGACAGAGCAGCCTGGCGGGCCACAGTCCAAGGCGTCAGAAAGAGTTAGACGCGACTGAGCGACAGTACACACACATGTGGGTAGCATTCTGCTCAGGAACCTGGAGGGAAAAAAATGTTCAACTTCAGTTTGGAGGGGTGAGGCTCTGAACACGAGAAGCAAGTGAGGGAATTTCCTGGTGGAGTCAGGGTTCAATCCCTGCTCAGGGAAGATCCTGCAAGCCACACAGTAAAGCCAAAAGAAAAAGAAGAGTTGTGAAAATTGGCTGAGATAAAGCAAAAGTTATACACCTGCAGGCAGAAACATTTATTGAATGACCAGACTTGGAAGGGAGGTGATTCCTCACTTAGTCAGATTAGTCAGAGAGAAGAATCAAGAGAACCCGGAGAAGGATGGTCAGGTCACTTGCTACAGACCCACAGTTGACGACTAACTTTTTAGTGTGTCATGTCAACGGAGTATTTGAAAATTAGCTGTGGGAGAGTCACAGAATGATGAGAATAAGCTACAAGGGAATATATCATGCAACATAGGGGATAGAGCCAGTATTTTATCATAACAATAAATGGAGTATTTGCTCAGTCTCATCTGACTCCTTGTGGCTCCCAGCAGGCTCCTCTCCCCATGGAGTTTTCCAGGCACGAATACTGAAGTGGGTTGCCATTTCCTCCTGCAGGGGGTCTTCCTGACCCAGGGATTGAACCCACATCTCTTGTGTCTCCTGTATCAGCAGAAGGATTCTTCTCACCACTAGCGCCACCTGGGAAGCCCTAAATAGAGTATAACCTTTAAAAATTGTGAATCACTATATTGTACATCTGTAACATATAATATTGTACAACAGTTATATCACAATTCAGATAGAAGACTGAGTCTAATTTAGAAAGAAAAAGTCCAGAACTTGAAACACAGTAAAAGAAAAGCTAAAAAAGAAAAAATGAGAAAATATGAGTAGAAAGAATAAAGTCTAAATTGGAGGCATGTAAAGAACTTAAAAGAAGCTCTTCTCTTCAGAGTCCAAAAGCTTTAACTCTGGCAGAAATTTGATGAGCCAATCCCTTTCACTTTACACGTGTCTGTAAATGAGGCTTAGAAAGGCTCAAATAACCAGACCGAGGTTATACAACCAGTTTGCTGCAGAGTAAAGGCTAGAGTCCTGATCTCTGGACTTGTGACCCTTCACAAGAATTATATCCAGTTATAGTCTTGTATTTTTGTCTAAATAAAAATAATGTTCACATATGTACCATTTTTTGGAATCTATAGTAGTGTTTCAGAGCATAACCATGAAATCCAGAAAATTATACGTGGTAATTCTAAGCTTTCTTTGCATGGAATTTCCTGAGAATGGAACTGAATTCCAAAGACTGTGAGCCACCCAGTAAGTTACTTGAGTGCCTCTCTGACTGTTCATTTGGATAACATTTGGATGTTCTGAAGAGCTGAAAATACCTGAAGAGCTGAAGATACCACCAGGGCCTAACCCTTCTTTCTAGGGAGGTTTTCTAGCCCCAGATAGATAAAGATTCTCAAGGTGAGGGCAAGCATTTGAGAGACCATTTTTACCTTGCCCATGGGATTCTCCAGGCAAGAATACTGGAGTGGGTTGCCATTTCCTCCTTCAGGGGATCTTCCTGACCCAGGGATCGAGCCTGCATCTCTTGCGTCTCCTGTACTGGCAGGCATATTCTTTACTCCTGCACCATCTGGGAAACCCAAACTCGAACATAGAGAATTATTCACTGTGAGAGGAAGCTGAAGAAACAGGGGATTCACTAATGAGCAGCGAAGAGAAAGAACAGGTACAGGAGGAAGCCCGACCCCTGGGGCTGAGGCACAGAATCAGGAAGGGACAGACCTGGAAGAGGACTTCACCAGGGACCCAGACCTCACTGGACAGGACACAGCCCAGGATGGCTGAAAAGTAGCCTGAGGCCATGTTCACTGGGGGCTGTGGGGAAAGCTGCTCATGGAGGATGTCAGACTGGTAGTGCTGAGCTGTGAGGGGAGGTGCTGAGGGAGTGCCCACGGGGAAATTCCATGTGCTGCTGCCCCCTGGTTGCCAGGAGAGCCTGGGGCTGCAGGAACGCACCCTCTGCAGAACCTTCCCAGAGGAACACACAGTTGCCAGAAGAAAAAAATTCCTTCCTCCTGAGAGTCTCTCCTGACAAAGCTTGATAGCATGCCCACTGGCAAGGGAGAAATATTTTTAGGGCCCATTGTAACAGAGAAGAAAATAAGGGGGAAATCAGAGCTGACAGGAGCTTCCCAGGTGGTTCCATGGTAAAGAAGCCGCAGGAGCTGCAAGTTCAGTCCCTGGGCCAGAAAGATCCCCTGGAGAAGGAAATGGCAACCCACTCCAGTATTCTTGCCCAGAGAATCCCATGGACAGAGGAGCCTGGCAGGCTGTGGTCCATGGGGTTGCAAAGAGTTGGTCACAATTCAGCAACTAAACAACAGTTTGTCACTGTAGGGGGCACACTTTTCAACTTGGATCTGTTTCTTACTTGTCTTATTATTTTCCCTATCATACTTTACTTCTACTCCCATTCCCTCCTCCCACCTTGATTGTGGCTCCCATATGGTTGTATGTGCTTTGGAAATATACGTTACCTCTGAAAATAATACGATTTTATGTAGAAATATAGAGACAGTGACATAGCCTTGTTTATAGTGTTCAATTGAATCTTACATAAATATAAAATAGATTTTTCTTTTGCTCTGTAGAGCTTGTTCTTTCTTGACCTGCATGAATGATCTGCACCACAGACATCATCCCCTCTTACTTAATTTAATACTGTTGCAATACCCATCCTTGTTGCCATTCAGTATGCGTGTAGCTGATTTCTACTGGCTGACACAGGGCACTCCCTGCTTGCATTCTCTAGGACACACTAAACCTTTTCCCTGGAAATGGACAACTGCTGCTGCTGCTGCTGCTGCTAAGTTGCTTCAGTCGTGTCCGACTCTGTGCGACACCATAGACTGCAGCCCACCGGGCTCCCCCACCCCTGGGATTCTCCAGGCAAGAACACTGGAGTGGGTTGCCATTTCCTTCTCCAATGCATGAAAGTGAAAAGTGAAAGTGAAGTTTCTCAGTCGTGTCCAACTCTTCTCGACCCCACGGACTGTAGCCTACTAGGCTCCTCCGTCCATGGGATTCTCCAGGCAAGAACACTGCAGTGGGGTTGACAACTAGCAGCCTTCAACTCCCAGTGGTGCTGTGATAAATAAATATCCGTGTTCACATCCCAGATATTCTGACTCGGTTAACTGAGGGGTCAAAAGGTCAATGCCCATTCAGTTTCACCAACCTCCAGAAAGGCTGCATCAGTTTAAATGTCCACCAGCACTTTGGAGGTTAAAAGTTGTACCTTGGGACCTTGCCCTTTCTTCTCAGGGCAAAGAATAACATTCATTTGGTAGAGGTTTAGGGCAACATTGTTACCTACCATGTCCTGACTTTAAGAACAAAGGCTCTGACACCAAGAAGTTGCAACTAACCATAACTCCCCCCCCCAACCCCCATCAACCTTTTACTTTTAAAAGTGCTTTGATGAAAGCTTTCAGTAACTTTGGGGTTAAGCTATGAGCCACCCATCTCCTTGCATGGTCTTGTAATAAACCTTTCTCTGTTCCAAAAAATAAATAAATAAAAGTCCACCAGCAAAGCATGAAGAGTCCTATTTTTTCGTATGATTCCCAGTACTGCACATCATCCAGTGTTAAAACTTTAGTCAGTCTGATGGATAAGAAGTCTCTCTCTCATACACACACACATCCTTTCTTAGGACAAACCGTGTAATTAAAATGTTACTAAGAATAACCAACCAGTTGAGAGTAAATACATAAATAGCAAGGTGGGAAGGGAGGGTGGAAGGAGCTGGGAGACTGGGACAGACACATGGGCCCTACTGATACTGTGTGTAAAACAGATAACTGATGACCACACTGTCTGGCACAGGGAACTCCACTCAGTGCTCTGTGGGGACCTGATGGGGCGGAAGTCCAGAAGGGAGGAGATACGTGTATATGTGTGGCTGATTCATTTTGCTGTACAGAGAAGTCAATGGCAGCCCACTGCAGCACTCTTGCCTGGAAAATCCCATGGATGGAGGAGCCTGGTGGTCTGCAGTCCATGGGGTCTTGAAGAGTCGGACATGACTGAGCAACTTCACTTTCACTTTCCACTTTCACGCATTGGAGAAGGAAATGGCAACCCACTCCAGTGTTCTTGCCTGGAGAATCCCAGGGACAGGGGAGCCTGGTGGGCTGCCATCTATGGGGTCGCACAGAGTCGGACACAACTGAAGCGACTTAGCAGCAGCACCAGCAGCAGCAGAAGCTAACACAACATTGTAAAGGAATATACTCCAAAAAATTAATTTAAAAAAAGGAATGAATAACCAAAGAAAAGTTCTTGGGATCTACAAAGGCTTTGAAGAGATGGTGTGCCCTGAAAGACTGTATTTTGACTGGGTGAAGAAACTAAAGTTAACAGAGCTGTGAGTTAAGACAAGTAAGGTGCTGAGTGAATTTAAGAGTAAATCTATGTTTTTGCTTTATTTGGTGCAAAAATTAATAAATCATGTCAAAATTTCCCCACTGTATTTAAATAGCTGCAATGCAATCTTTAAATTTTAAGCCTGAAAGAATGGCTAAGAGTCAAGAGTAACCGTTTTTTTTTTTCCTTATTGCAAAAGTGTATAATAGCTTATAAAATACATTCCCGTTAGCCTTCATGTAAGTTTTAAATGACATCACCAGTATATTTTTCCATTTCAGTTTTCCCTTCTACAAAAGACCTATTCATCTATTTTGCCAATTTTTAATTGGGTTTTCTTTTTTCCCCTTGATTCATTGGAGCTGCTTATATGGACTAGAATAATGTTTATTTCTTATTACTTTCAGATATTATATCTTTCCCCTTTCATTTCGTAATTATATCTTTGGTGATGTCACATAAAAAATCCAACTTTCAGCCACATGGCTTATGCTTTGAGGTCTGGTTTAAGCAATCATTTCTCATATGTATGCCACAAAGATATTCCCCTATATTTTCTTTAATAATAAGCTTTATAATCTTACCTTTCTTATTTATGCTTTTAAAACATCTGGTATATTATTTTCTATAGGACAGTAAAACAATTTGTTTTTTTCCAGTGCAAAGAAATTTCCTGATTGATTTATGAGGCTACCTCTATCATAATATCAAGATGGACCACTTATAAGGATTATCTCTGGGCCTTTGTACCTTTGGTTTACTTTTCTATCCTCATGTTAGCTCCAAACTCTTTTTTACAGTTATGTTCTGAAGTGTGAGAGGGCAAGTCCCTCACCTTTATTCTTCAAGATAATTTTCAAAATTTTCAAAATTATCTTAGCTGTTAAGAGACCTGTGTTCTTCCATGTTGTGCTTATTATTAAGCTGCGTCTTTCAGCTTCTAGCCTACCTTTTACAAGTCTCTTTGTGATGCTGAAGCTGGGGTCAACAAATCACATTTCCCCTTTACTGAGCGGCTACCTGTCACCAAAGGAGGGCTGGAGGAGAACAAGGGTTTGTTCCTTAACGTCTGCCTTTTGGTTGCTGTCTGTGTTGCCCTGGCCCAATTTCTTCACCCCAACAGCAGCAACTGACTCCAATTTGCGGTGCTTCCTGTTCTCCAAAAATCAGCCTCATCACACTGCCTTTGGTTTTCTGGAATCGGTTGGCTCGGCTGAGCCTGTCAGCGCTCTGAGCATGAACTGCCCTCCGCCCCACTGTCTGAGTCCCAGCTCCAAGAGACCAGACCTCTAGCCCCATCCCTTTGTTTCTCCAGCCCTAGAGAAACTCATTGCTTTCTTTTTGCCTCTTAGTTCCGCAATACCTGCTTACAATTATATATATATTAATTTACCTCTGCTATATAACTGGTGTGGTTTTAAATTTCCGACTATATCTTGACTGAGACAAATAACAAGTTCAGAATCAATCTGTCAAATTCAGAAAGAAAAATTCCACAATATTTGTATTTCTTTTTTTCCCCCCAAACTTTATAAACTTTTTATTTTGTACTGGGGTACAGCTGATTAACAATGATGTGGTAATTTGAGGTGAACAGCAAAGGGACTCAGCCATACATATACATGTATCCATTCTCCCCCAGACTCCTCTCCCATCCAGGATGTCACAAAACATTGAGAATATTTGTATTTCAATTGCTCTAAATGTGCAGATTAATTTTGAAAGAATTTATTTGGAAATAAAATTAAGTTGGCCACATATTAACATGACAGCTCTTCATTTACTCAGATCATTGATATAGTTCAATAGGGTTTTAGAAACTTTATTCATTTAAGACTAGTGTGCTCTCTGGGAAAAAAGGAGCTGATTCAGGTTTCGTGGGGCCCAAAGCATATGCTTAACTTAGAGAACTATTTTAGAAAAAGAATATAAAATTACACATAAAGAGTTAAGTACACAAGTAAATTGATTTAGAATGAGAACAGAATAAAAATAAATTACACCTTTTTTAAACTTTACAATAGCAATGATGTAAACACAAATCCAGAAAGATAACAATGCTTTTATTAACTAACTACACAGCACACCTCTATACATTTTGACTGCACATTCATTGATCACATATTCACATGAAAACAATTTTATAATATTTTATAGAATAATGCTAATTCAGTCTCTTTTGAGAGTAGATTGNGAGTATAAGATTTTAGGACATTTCAATAACTAACAAGTCTTAAGACAGACTTTGAATTGGTGATATTCAACCAGTTTGCTGTTGATGTGTATTATAAATCTTGTGATATAAATGTAAATTATTTCATGGCAAACTAGCAGAAAATTTTTTTCAAATTTTTCATATGATTTACTGTTCTATCATTTTCTAACAAGGCTGTATAAAGCCTCTAATGAAGAATAGTTATTTATTTTTTCTCCCCATAGATCTATTCATTGTTGCTTTATATATTTGATCTATATTATTATGTGCATTAACACGACCTTGAGCCAAATCTCCTGATCTATGTTTTTATCTCTTTATAATGTCCTTTTTTGTTTTTTTTTTTTCCCCACTAACAGAGGCTAAAATGTTACATGTAGTAAAAGAAATTTAAGTAATTTTTAACAAACATCTGTGCCTTTGCTGTTGACTGTTTTTTTAGTTTTATTTTTTAATAGAAGTATAATGGCTATACAATACTATTTTAAGTTACAGGTGTACAATATAGTGATTCACAATTTTTAAAGTTATACTCCACTTATTGTTCTTATATAGGTTATATTCACCATGTTTAACAATATATCCTTGTAGCTTATTGCATACCTACGAGTTTGTCCCTCTTACCCCTCTGCCCTATTTTGCCCCTTCCCGATTCCCTCTCCCTACCGGTGACCACTAATTTGTTCTCTGCATCAGGGATTCTGTTTCTTTTTTGCTACATGCACTGGTTTGTTATAGTTTTTGGATTCCACATATAAGTTGTATCATACAGTATTTGTCTTTCTCTGCCTTATTTCACATAGCATGATGCCCTCCAAGTCCATCAAATGGTAAACTTTGGGGGCTTTTTTGTGGCTGAGTATTATTCCTATGTATGTGTGCATGTATATATAGATATAGATATAATGAGTGTGCGTGTGCGTGTGTGTGTGTGTATATATATAAATTCTATATTCATTCATCTGCTGACAGACACTTAGCTTGCTTCCATATCTTGACAGTTGTAAATAATGCTGCCATGAACACTGAGGTGTGTGTATCTCTTCCAATTAGTGTTGCTATTTTTCAGTATACACCCAGGAGTGGAATTGCTGGGTCATAATGTAGTTCTATTTTTAGTTTCTTGAGAAACTCCCATACTGTTTGCCACAGTGAGTACCAATTTACATTCCCACCAACAGTATTCAAGGGCTCCCTTTTCTCCGCATCCTTGCCAACATTCGTTATTCTTTTTCATGATACCCATTCTGACAAGTGTAAGGTGATATGTCACTGTGGTTTTGATTTCCATTTCACATTTCCTCTTTGGAAAAAAAAATGTCTATTCAGTTTTCTACCCATTTTTTTAAATCAGATTTTTTGTTCATTTGATATTGAGCTATATGAGCTGTTTATATAAGTTGAGTACTAATCTCTTATTGGTCACATCATTTGCAAATATTTCCTCCTATTCAAAAGGTTGTCGTTTTGTTTTGTCGATGGTTTTCTATGCAAAAGCTTTTAAGTTTAATTAGGTCATGTTTGTTTGTTTTTGCTTTTATTTCTTTTGCTTTAGGAGACAGACCCCCAAAAATATTATTGCTACGATGCATGTCAAAGAGTGCTCTGCCTATGTTTACCTCTACAAGTTTTATAGTATCTGGCTTTACATTTATATCTTTAATCCATTTGGGGTTTATTTTTGTATATGGTGTTAGAGAATGTTCTAATTTCTGTCTTTTACATGTAGCTGTACAGTTTTCCCAGCACCACTTGTTGAAGAGATTGGCTTTTCACCACCATATATTCTTGCCTCCTTTGTCATAGATTACTTGACCATAAGTGCATGAATATAGATCTGCAAACAGTGAGAGTTATACTTCTTCCTTTCCAGTTTGGACTCCTTTTATTTCTTTTTCTTCCCTGATTGCTATGGGTAGGTCTTTTAAGACTATGTTGAATAAAGATAATGACAGTAGGCATCCATATCAGATGGCTTTTTGTTTTTTAATTTGCCTACAAAGGTGGAAAAATAACATTTTTCAGATTCCTTTGGAGCCATGGCTCAGAATACTGATTAGGTTCTGCCAATTGGAGGTACACACCCAGGATTGGAGGACGGCCCTTTTGGCTATCTTATTTTTCAAACCAAAGTTATAGAGACGTGAGTTTCTGCACACTTACATCCGCATCCACTGTCCAACTCCTTGTGTAATTAACAAGAAATTCTGGTGGTTGCAGCGGTCAGGCTCTGGATTCTGGTGCCCAGCCACAGTGGACGCAGCACTGCTGGCATGGGCCTAGCCTAGATGGTGGTGTGTCTTTGAACTCAGGGGTTCCAGGGATGACCTCTGCAGTAGTAAGTCCCCTAATAGGTCAGATGTGGGATCTGGGGGTGATTTCTGGAGACCTAGGCTAGATTCCACTCTTCTGGCTGTCCTGTGATTTTCAAAGCATTGATTACTGCTGTTGAATCTTTTTCTACTTAATAACTGAAGACGGTCACTATTTTCTGCAGTGAACCTCAAAGGCTTATTCAGTTTTTCCTCTTTCATTATACAAATCAAGAAGTAAAAAAAAAAAAAACAATGCCATTCCTGCTTCCAGAAACTCTCTAATATCCAATCAACCTTTTCCCCTTTCATAGTTCAGGCTTTTAGGACATAAAGAGAAAAGTATCAGTTTTGGATCCTGGAATCAGTTTATGGCCATACCACTCACAAGCCATTCCGTGCCCATCTACTAAGTAAAACTTGAGATTTTTCTACATCCTTGCTTATTTATTTTCCAGTACAGTTGTCTTATTCTGAAAATATGTACATTAAGTCTCTCACTATGCTTGTGCTTCTGCCAACCTATCCTGCAGATCTAATACTGGTTGCTTTATATATTTAGCTGCTCTATCACTTGGGGTGTGTGATTCATTAAACTGTTTTCCTAAATTGCACTGTTATGATGCCACAGTGTCTGGCTTTTCCCATTAATATATCTGCTCTTGTGTGAGGAGGACACAGTTAAGTTTGAGGTCCCCAAAGGCTATGAGGAAGGTGGCTCTCTTACGGCATACCAACACAAGCTGTAAGACTTTTCATCTTCCCAGATGACGCATTCTATTTCTTCAGGACGAGCCTGTCACTTTTTAGGCCTGGGCTATGCTTCTCTCTCATCTACCCTTCAGGAACTTAGGGGCAGGGCTGTACAGGGAGATACATGTACTGATATGTTTTCTCATCAATCTCATTTTTCACTCCCAATTTCTGTGAGACACACTGAACCCAAACCAAAGTCAGTGTGACGTTCTGAAGGGCAGAGAGGAAGGGAGAGACAGAGGGGAAGAGAGAGACAGAGAAGGAAAATCAGTCTGGAAAGTTCAAGGTCTGTTGTATTCTGATTTTCCTGGTGGAAGGACAGATTCTTCTTATGGTTCCATTATTGGCTACGGGTTCCTCATCAGAGGATCTAGTGGTTAAAGGCATGAGTTTTGAGATAGACTTCCTTGACTCAAACCCTGTTTCCATCATTTAGCAATTGTATAACTTTGGGCAAAAGTTACTTAATCTCTATAAATCTTCAGTCCTCAATTTACAGAGCAAGACTGTAATCATTTCTGTCTCACAGTTACCGTGAGGAGCAAATGATATAATGTGCTGTGTTTCATACAACACTTGCCACCCAGGAACCTCTTTGTAAGTAGTAGCTGCTGTTATTAATATTGCTACCCAACAACATCACGCTCCTGCATTCTCATTTTCAAATGCAGTGTCTGGGAGTTAATTTAATGCTATTTCCTTAGAAATGTGTGCATGTAAATTTTTCTCTGTCAGCCCTCCTGGCTCGGGTTTATTTAAATCTACTTTAATTGTGGAGGACACAGAGTTCTTTTTGTCTGATCTGGTATTTGTTTCATCCCATTACCAGCTCCCCGCAGCGCCTGATGCTCAGTACTTAGAATTACTCACCTAACACTGAGATCTCGGCTCTCCAGCAGCACTGGCCCTGGCAGCATCACCTTGCCTGCCCCTCCTTTGAGTGAAGGGCATAGGTTGCACTTCCAGATCCTGAGGCTGGATGAAGTGCAGAAGGGGCCAAACTTCCCTTCTAAAACAAAATGAGAATTAAAAATGAACTCTGAACTTACACAAATCCCACACAAGCACATTGAAAAGTTGATGCCCTTTTCAAAGGAGGTAGGAAATCAGATTTACTTATTGACAAGGGATGAACATGGAACATTTTAAGTGCTATCAGCAACCTCTTAACTGAAGCTTGTGAAGGGAGAAAGGAATGAGATTCCGATAAGCTTAAGAAAAGCCATAGTAAAAATTACAGGAGTAGTACCTTGCAATATACTAACGCTATTTGTTGGAGTAAGAGATGGCAGCCCACTCCAGTATTCTTGAATGGAAAATCCCATGGACAGAGGAGCCTGGCAGGCTACAGTCCAAGGGATCACAAATTGTCAGACAGGACTGAGCAGCTAAGGACAGCACCCATGCTATTTGTAATAACATGTTGGTTACTTTTTGTCTTTAAGGAATGCTCATATGCATGTGGATGATACACATTTGCAGTCTGGTCCCCCAAACATGCATGTCTAATCAAAGTTTATTGGAGAGAGAAACAGTCTTGTCTATACTTTGTAGAGTCCAGGGTAAATGTCTCATATCACAGAGTAAAAGCCAGAGCCTCATAGGAGTCCTCGCGATGAAATAAAGAGAAAAAGGCTTTGGTGTCAAGGCTGTTTCTGAAATAAGACTCTATCCTTTATTATCTTGATGATTTTGGACATATTTATACTTCTTCTCTATAAAATATTCCTAGCTATTTCATCTCTAAAACATTATAACAGCTACTTTAAAATATTGCGGCAATGATTAGAAATCGTGCTTGTAAATACCCTGGAATATATAAGGTATTTAAATGGTAGCTACTAAAAAGAATGGCTTCTTGTCAGACTGTTGTGAGGTATATTTAAACTTTTGTTTAGATATGTGTGTTGTAAAGAATTCACCCTTGCTCAAAGAGGTCTGGAGAATATCCTACCTAATAAAAATGTCTTTGTTTACCTGAGGGTTTCAAGTCTCCAAGATAGTCTAACAATGTGATTCAGGGTGGGGGCTTTGGGTCCCATGATACTAGCTCAGCCTCTCCAGGAGCTGGGGACTGAGGTCAGCCATATGTACAGCCAACCAGGTCTACATGACCAATAAAGCTTCTGGACACCAAGCTCCGGTGGGCTTCCCTGGTTCGCAATCTTTCCTGTGTGTTGGCATACATTGTTGCCAGGAATGTTAACTATTCAAGACTCCACAAGAGGGCAGTAGGAAGCTCCATGCATCTTTGGCTGATTTTAATCTGTATCATTGTCGTGTAACAAACTGTAGCTGAGAGTCATTTCAGTGAGTTCTATGCCTCTTTCTAGTGAATATAAAAACTGAGGATAGTCTTGGGGAGCTCTGAGCTTGCAAACGGTGTAAGAAGTGAGGGTGATTTTGTGGAATGTTCCCTAACCTTGCAAATTGCTTTACAACTTCTTCACATGTCTGAAGTAATTTCAAATAAAAATGTTCACTTGCAAACAAAACAAATTAAAAAACAACAACAACCCAGAATATACCAGAATCTTCTCTGGAATATAATAAAGCAGATATAGGATACTAAGTGGAGGAGTCTTAAGGTTAAAGAACAAAGCCTCAAATCACACCATTAAATTTTATTAACATCAGGAACTTGACTTTACTGCAACCACTGTAGCTCTTTCACTAGGGCTGTTTCTGCCTTAGAAACTCGACCTTGCAAGCACTAGAAAAGCACCACGACTGCTGCTCCTGTGACCTGTACCAGCAAAGAGTGGAAGCCCCATCCAGTATTCTATCACATACCTTAACTGCAAAGGGAGCTTGCAACTTGAATTCTGACATCTCCCTTTGGGGAGGGATGGCTTATTTGTGGGAAAAAATTTAAAAAGAATAACTAAATGGATGATGGAATAAACACACAAAAGAGAACAAAAAAATTGCAGCTCTAACTAATTCACCCATGATTAGAAAGATATTATTACCTCCACACATTACCACGTGACATCACTTCGGTCATGTCTGACTTTGCAACCCCAGGGACCGCAGCCCGCCAGGCTCCTCTGTCCATGGGATTCTCCAGGCAAGGATACTGGAGTGGGCTGCCATCCCTCCTCCAGGGGATCTTCCTGACCCAGGGACTGAGCCTGTGTCTCTTCTGTCTCCTGCACCGGCAGGCGGGTTCCTTACCAATAGTGTGGCCGGAGGCAGAAGTGGCAAATACAAAGCAACAAAAGGTATCACTAGTTTACCATGGGCGTCCCTGGTGGCTCAGCTGGTAAAGAATCCGCCTGCAATGCGGGAGACCTGGGTTTGATCCCTGGGTTGGGAAGATCCCCTGGAGAAGGGAAAGGCTACCCACTCCAGTATTCTGGCCTGGAGAATTCCATGGACTGTATAGGCCATGGGGTCACAGAGAGTCAGACATGATTGAGCAACTTTCACTTTTAGTTTAGCATCTGTTACGTGCCAAGCACTATATATATTCCATCTCTAAAGTCTTTAAAAACCCCGTATGGCAGGTATTACTATCCTCACATTATAAATATTAGGAACAAAACTGGAGTCGGAGAAGCGGGCATGCCAGGGTCACACAGCAGCGGGTCTGACTCCTGTCCCTCTCCTTGTCGCTGCTTTAGAAAGTCCCCAGACAGGGCCCCTGAAACTAGGTTCACATTTCTACATGAGTAGTTGGTAAATATATTCAAAGCTTGTTAACGTACGTTTTCTTGAAAGAGCGGTTTTCGTTCTGAGATCCCAGTCAGTGTCACGTGGTCCAGGCGTTGTGGTAGTGGAAATGTCTCAGCCCAGGTAAATGCTAGCGGACAAGAGCTCAAGAAAGCTGTCCACGCAGAGGTGGTCCTGGAGTGGGCACTGCTGGGCAGGTGGTGGCAGACACGGAGGATCAAGAGGCACCATCTGGCCTCAGGATCACTGTGGAGGGAGGTTCGCCTTCCTGGGGCTGGGAGGATTGGATCAGGCCATCGCCCCACCGTTCAGCTCCCTAGCTGGTGCAGCCTGCCAGAGGCCCCGATAATGACACAGAGGAAAAAGAACGCTGCCCTTTTTTAACTTCTAACCTAGATAGCACATTGAAAAGCAGAGACATTACTTTGCCAACAAAGGTCTGACTAGTCAAGGCTATGGTTTTTCCAGTGGTCATATATGGATGTGAGAGTTGGACTGTGAAGAAAGCTGAGTGCCAAAGAACTGATGCTTTTGAACTGAGGTGCTGGAGAAGACTCTTGCGAGTTCCTTGGACTGAAAGGAGATCCAACCAGTCCATCCTAAAGGAGATCAGTCCTGGGTGTTCATTGGAAGGACTAATGTTGAAGCTGAAACTCCAGTACTTTGGCCACCTCCTGCAAAGAGTTGACTCATTGAAAAAGATTCTGATGCGTGCTGGGAGGGATTGGGGGCAGGAGGAGAAGGGGACGACAGAGGATGAGATGGCTGGATGGCATCACTGACACGATGGATGTGAGTCTGAGTGAACTCCGGGAGGTGGTGATGGACAGGGAGGCCTGGCGTGCTGCGATTCATGGGGTCACAAAGAGTCGGACACAACTGAGCGACTGAACTGAACTGAAGTGTATCATTAGGACATTGTATACCTTTTACCTTGTGAACTTCCATTAGGTTTCCTGCCAAAGACTTAAAAGACATACTTCTTTGTTTTAGCTGAAATGTTACTTTGGGAAGGTTATGAATTCCCGATAGAAAATTCACACATGGGAGAATATGAACATGACAGGCTAAACCCTTTGTCTGACTTAAATTTAAATTTCCTTCCAGTCATCCTTGGAGGTTTTAATGATGTGGACTTGTTTTTGCATAATGCGTATGGTATAAATGGTTCAGTACCCATGAACAATGCTCTCTTTAGTATCAAAATAGAAGCATAGCAGAGTGACATATTTAACATGTAAATTGAATCATGGGCCTCCTCTCCTTCAATGGCATTCTTTTGCTTTTAGAATAAAATCCAGACTTTTTACCTCAACAGAGAAGGAAACAAAATAAAGATTTGCTTGCCTATATTATTTCTTTTGCCCTTGACTTTATAAGCAGCAGTGCAACATGTTACAAAGATGCACAAACTTACTTGGTTAAATAATATTAAGTGCCTATCATATGTCAAGTTCATGGTAGGTGATGGGGGTATATATATGTTCATAAAATATGGACAATGGTGTAGTCTGTTGGAGGAGACATATATAAATCAGTAGTTACAGAAAAATTAGATACATGCAAAAAAAGTGCATTCAGGATGGAGTTGAGGGGCGAGGCAGGGAGTGACTCTTGCGAGGCAGACAGCCAGACAAGACTGCACGGAAGATAAGATGACTAAAGAGGGGACTGGAAGGTGAAGTCAATGAAGCAGAGAAAAACAGTCCAGGGAGAGGAGCCAGCATGTTAAAAGGCCCAGAAGCGTTAAACAGCACCATACGGGTTTCACTATGTTGGGCCATAAAGTACGTGAGGACGGGTCATAGAGGGCGATGACAAGGCTGGGGCTAGACTCGAGGGACTGGAATGCCATGCTAGTGGGCTGATTGCCAGTCTTCAAGCCAACGCTTTTCAACACTCCATGAGTCTATGGTAGCGACCTGAATGGAAAACGACATGGTGACATCATGTTTAAAAAATACGTGAAAAGATACAGCAGTGTGTGTGCGAATATACAAAGAAAACAGTATTTATATTCTGTGGTGCTGTGCTAAGTAGCTTCAATTGTGTCCGACTCTGTGACCCTATCTGTGGCCTGTAGCCCGCCAAGCTCCTCTGTCCATGGGATTCTCCAGGCAAGAATCCTGGAGTGGGTTGCCACTTCCTCCTTCAGGGGATCTTCCCAATCCAGGGATTGAACTCACGTCTCTTATGTTTCCTGCTTTGCCAGGTGGGTTCTTTACCACTACCACCACCTGGGAGGCCCATTTCTAAGGAAATAAGTACCATAATTATTCAAAATCGTAAGTGTAAATTAGTTCACATTTTAAAGTGAGTTTTGTCTAACCGAGGGCTTTTGCTGGTGGTGAAAACATCTTCTTCTGCCTGCCAAAGGGACCAACAAGTACCAGCTCAAAAGTGCCCAGGAGTGCCCAGGCACCTCTACACAACAGTGAAGGGTGTTGTTGAAAAAATACTCCTGCTTCCAAAGACCCTCAGAGAGACGGTTCTCAGGTTTGCTTCTGTTCCCCCCAAAGAGGCCCCAACAGACAGTCCAGGTACCCACAGCATGTGCCCCCTCATTAATGCACCGAGTGGCCCTTTCCTTCCCTGCCTCACTCCCCCTCCCCAGCCATGCTTCCTCCCATTACTTCCCAAATAAAGTCTTGTCTTGGGGTCTAAGAAATTCATGTATTTTGTGTATTTTAGAAATGTTAGGAGGAAAAAAATCTGTAAGCCTTGCTTCAAGAGAACTCAAGTATTTCCTTGTTCTCATCCATTACAAGAGTACAGAAGATTATAAGAATGAACAACCCCAATGTGCAGAGATTTGGACAGAAAACTATTTTAGAATTTGTTGTTGTTTAGTCACTAAGTCGTGTCCAGCTCTTTGTGAGCCCTTGGACTGCAGCATGCCAGGCTTCCCTGTCCTTCACTATCTACTGGAGTCTGCTCAAACTTATGTCCATCGAATTGGTGATGCCATCCAGCCATCTCATCCTCTGTTGCCCCCTTCTCCTCCTGCCCTCAATCTTTCCCAGCATCAGGGTCTTCCCCAATGAGTCAGCTCTTTGCATCAGGTGGCCAAAGGATTGCAGCTTCAGCATGAGTCCTTCCAACGAATACTGAGGGTTGATCTCCTCTGTATGTGTGTGCGTGTGTGTGTGTGTTAGTCACCCAGTCATGCCCGACTCTTTGCGACCCCATGGACTACAGTCCACCAGGCTGCTCCGCCCATGAGATTTTCCAGGCAAGGATACTGGAGTGGGTTGCCGTTTCCTTCTCCAGGGGATCTTCCCAACTCAGGGATCGAACCTCGGTCTCCTGCATTACAGGCAGATTCTTTACCTACTGAGCTACAAGGGAAGCCCAGATTTCCTTTACCAGAGCCTAACTCTGATCATCCATCAGCACCGTGTGGCCCATTAAGGTAGAATGTCTCCTACTCACTCAGAGGAACTGCAGTTTCAGGAAACACATGGCCTTTGATGTATCCTGGCTTGATGTTAGGGTCACAGCAAGGTCTCCCCCAGCTCCGCTGAATCACACGACGCTCTCGGCTCCACGTTCTGACTGACCCCACCATGTGCTCTCAGTTGGAGCACAAACAGATTTCACATGTTGATCAAATCTCTACACTTTGATCTATGAAGGTCTGATGGTCACACGTGCACAATACATCCTTGAGTGGTTTATTAACGTTTATTTATCTGGCTGCACCAGCTCTCAGTTATGGCATGCGGTCTCTGTGGCTGTGACATGTGAACTCTTAGCTGTGGCATATTAAGATCTGGTTCCCTGATGAGGAATCAAACTCGGGAGGTCAGAAGTCTAAGCCACTGCACCACCAGGGATGGTCCCTTGAATGGTTTTAATCAAGGGAATGACATCTGAATTTTATTTTACAAGGCACACTCTAGAAGCCAAAATGGAACATGGAATGAGGAAGAGTAAGAACCAAGATAAGTGAGGAGGACATACATAATAAACCAGGTGAGAAATTATTAAGGCCTAAACACAGGGAATGAAGTTGGAGACCAGCCAGTGGACCTAAGCAAAATCATAGTAGTGTAGGCGTCCCGGAGCAGTGGCAGTGAACGCACACGCCTTAAGCACCGTAGACATGTGGTTACGTCAGGATTTTGTTTTGCATTTGAGATTGAGCTCTACAAAAAATAAATAAATAATAAAGTAAAATACAGCATACAGGAGTCAACAATTACTTGAAATGGTCTCTAGATCTAGGACTTATATTCTCAGTGAGTGCTGTGAATAAATTTTACAGAATCGAGAAACAACTAAAAGTGTTAGTGATAGTTGCTCAGTCATGTCCTACTCTTTGGGACCCCATGGACTGTAGCCTGGCAGGCTCCTCTGTCCATGGGATTCTCCAGGCCAGAATACTGGAGTGGGTAGCCATTTCCTTCTCCAGGGGATCTTCCCAACGCAGGGACTGAACCTATGTCTCCTGTACTGCATGCCGATTCTTTACCATCTGATATGTAATTGTGTGTACTTTTGTGGAGAGAGAATTCATAGCTTTATACATATTCAAATAGGTACAAGACCCAAAAGAGAAAGCTTTAGCCTAAGAAAGGCAAAGAGAAATGCCATCCCCTCTCAGGGAGGCACGTAGGTCGGCCCTGAGTGAATGGTAGGAAGAGCCTGTTGAGGCTGAAGAATGACTGAGCCCTGAACAGGCAAGTTTCTATGAAGATTCTTTCCAATGGAGACAAGGAGACGGGCGTACTGAGGCAGCAAAGTTTTCAGGAGCAACTGATGAGCTTGAGATGGCGCTGAGGTGTAAAACTTCCTCAAGTTTGTGTCAGGACTTTCATCAGAGCCAACTGAGAAAATAAGGACCGGCCCAGAGCTTTACAGAATGGGTGGGGGGAGGTAAAAGGGGCAGGCGTGGATGCATGCTAAGTCACTTCAGTCGTGTCCAACTCTGTGCGACCCCATCAACTGCAGCCCTCCAGGCTCCTCTGTCCATGGGATTCTCCAGGCAGGAGTACTGGAGTGGGCCGCCATTCCCTCCTGCCAGGGGATCTTCCCGACCCAGGGATCGAACCCAGCTCTCTTATGTCTGCCTCATTAGCAGGTGGGTCTTTAGCACGAGGTGTTTCCAGATAGGGGAAATGAGGAAGGAAGAAGCTCCTGTCTTAGTGGTTCCGGTGTCAAAAACGACCAGAGTCAGTGCCAGCGGCCAAGGCAGTGCTGGTCCACACAGGGCTTGTGAATCTTTAAAACCGTCCCCCCCTCTCCTGTAAACCCCACTCATCCCCTCAGCCATCTGCCGTGTACACAGCCCCACCTGCACAACAGTGCGTAACAGCCCTGCCCCACTGTATGCAGACAACAGACCTTCCGTGAGTCCTTTCAACCTGCTTTTGTGGCTCCCTTCTCCACACACCAGTTGCCCCAGGCCCCCAGTTACTCTCCCCCCACTGAACCCTGAAGAGTCACACTAGATACTCTCCACGCCCTTGCCATCTTGTGCATGAAAAGCTTCCTCACCCATCACTTCCCTGCCTCTAACATGCCGCTTAGGTAGAAACCCTGGAGACATCTTCCCAGCCTCAAGCCCTGCCACGCATGTGCTCTGCGTTCAGAACATGCCTGATGGTCATCAGGCCTTGCTGCTCTCCCTCTTCTCATTCTATCTTCTTCCCTTCAAGTCACCTCTCTCTCTTGCCCTGTGCTCGCTCTTTCTTTTTTTTTGCCCCCTCAGGCTCTCTGATCTTTGCTACTTGCTTTCTTTGTAGAATCAGGAGCTTAAAGCTAGACAAGTCTGGAAGTAAAACAACGTCACTGTGACTGTGAGCACTCCACAGCTGTTTGCCTCGGCGTTCTGCCGAAACCTTAGAGCTCATCTAACTTAGCTTCATCTAATTTGTCTCCAGTGGTTCTTGGACCTGAGGAGGGTGCCTGATGTGTGTTATGTCAAGGCCTCTTTGCAGCCTGTTGGCACCTGCCATTCACTTTCTCGGTGGTCCCAACTCAGCACGGTGGTGGTTTCTGCCCCTGCTGGGACCCGTGGCAGGGAGTGCAAGTCGTCCCCACCATCGCTTCTCCTCAGGGCAAGGCTGCCAGTGACTGAGGTTAAAGGTCTGCCCAGGGTGCCACCTGCCATTGGTGCCAACACCCGTGCCGCTAGCATCTTAGGCGTTTAACATTGCAACGTCCTTTTCAGTTTTCCTAATGCCATCCTCAAGAAGTAATTCACCTGCTTTTCTCTTGTCATTGTCTAAAGTTATTCAAATTGAGCTGCCAACACTTTGATAAATTGTCAAATGTATTTTGGTTAGCATAAAATAACAGATAATATTTAGGATTCTAATACCTGGACCAGGCCTGTGACCATTATAAATTAATTTTCATTCATTTAACAGATTTCCTCTAACATTCAATTTCCACAATGCTGTTTATTAAAGCAGCCTATGATCTTAACTCTGCCTCAGAATTCACCTGTGAAAGATGGTAAGGAAGACACAGACCATGCCTTCCAAGGAGTTTCCCATAAGATCCTTACTATCTGTTATGGCTTGAATTGCATCCACACAAAAGATACATAACCCCCGCATACTTCACATGACTTTATTTGGGAATGGGGTTGTTGCAGATGTCAGTAGTTAAGATGAGGTCGTGCTGGAGTGGCGTGGGCTTTTAATCCAACATGACTGGTGTCTACATAAGAAGAGAGAGATTTGGACAAAGACACAAAGGGAAGAGGGCCATGTGAAGGCTGAGGCAAACTGGAGTTGTGCTGTCCAAGCTAAGGAGCATCTGGGGCTACCAGAAGCTGGCAGAGGCAAGAACAGAGTCTCTCCTGGACGTTTTGTAGCAGGTATGGCTCAATGACACATTAATTCCAGACGTGCAGCCTTCAGAACGGAGAATAGATTTCTGCTGTTTGAAGCCACTCAGCTTGTGTCACTTCTTTACAGCAGCCCTAGCAAACTAATACACCATCCAAGAGACAGCTCTGCTACTTGAACTTAGTCAGTGAGTATCTAGGTGTCCGCTGCTGTCTCTCTACATCACGTGCTAGGAATTCAGAGATTAATGGGATGAGGCCCATTTCCAGGGGAGCAGGGTTGGGGGAGGCAGACACACCAAAGGCCAACACTGAGCAGAGGGTTGCCCAGAATGAGACAGAAATGAGCACCAAAGACAGTGAGGGCAAACGTGAGCTGTGCCCAAGGGAGCTGAGGAGGGCCTCACAGAGGAGGTGCTTTTAGGCCAGATGGAAGGAACACATAGGAATTCTAAGGAAGTGGAAGGAACAAGGACCTTTGAAAATGGAATAGTATTAGGAAAGAACCCCACAGTAATATTTTACTGTGGGACTTCCCTGGTGGCTCAGACAGTAAGGAAACTGCCTGCAATGCAGGAGACTCGGGTTCAATCCCTGGGTTGGGAAGATCCCCAAGTGCATGGCAACCCACTCCAGTATTCTTGCCTGGAGGATGACGCAGGAGCCTGGAGGGCTGCAGTCCACGGGGTCGCAAAGAGTCGGCCACAACCGAGCGACTAACACGTCACTTCATAGCTGAATCGCTGTCCGTGTTCAAACACAGCGACGACCTCCTATTCATTCAAACAAACCGTATGCTTTCTGACACTGTTACCCTAAGGCATCCCTCTGTTTGGTGCACAAAGTCTGTTTCATTTCCCAAGAGGAGGGCACAGCGTACCATGGATGCCACGGTGGGTGGGGAGCAGCGGGCTTAGTCAGGAGGCAGAGGCAGTTGGAGGGGAACATGACAATAATGACCTTTGTTGAGGTTTCTGTGGGGAGGAACAGGAGGCGCAAGGTAAGCAGGCTCAGGCTGGCTGGTTTGGATCATTTCAGAGGGCTCTGGGGGGTGAGGGCTGTCTCCGGTTGTCTGGTGCCAGGGTGAGCAAGGTAGGTGAAGAGTAGTCCAGAGTGTGAGAGCCAGACAGAGGATACATGGTGTCCCTGTCTGGGCTGGTTAGTTTGTGCATGAAGGTTATGCTCCTGGCTTTCCTGAGTTTACTGCCTCCAGGACTTGGCAGCCCTGGGAGAGACAGACTCTCTAGGGTCAGCAAGGCACCCAGAGTCAAAGCATCTGAAATGCAGAAGATAAAAAGGTGTGATGAAGACAAACACCTTTAATACCAGAGTCCAGTGTAGATCAAATGCAATTCTGCTCCCTAAGTTGCCCACCTTAAAGAAATTATTTTAGCATTAAACACCTTTTTTGGAACGGTAGGATCCAAAACAAATACCAGTGGCAGGTTCCAGGTTCCAGCGCTGTCCCAGCGTGGCATCTCATGGGACCATGTCTTCCGGGTGAGACGTATTAGGACTTTTGCTAGCACATGTGTGTGTTAGTAGCTCAGTCGTGTCTGACTCTTTGTGACCCCAACGTCTGTAGCTTCCTCTGTCCACGGAATTCTCCAGGCAATAATACTGGAGTGGGTTGCCATTACCTCCTCCAGGGGATCTTACCAACCCAGGGACTGAAGCCAGGTCTCCTGCATTGCAGGCAGATTCTTTGCCGTCAAGCCATCAAGGAAGCCCAGGACTAGAAGGGGACCCTTGTATTTCTTTCTGTGTGAAAGAAAGTCAGATGAGTAGTTAGCAAGGAGTCATTTGGACTAAGTGATTCATTAGTTTTTTATGCAGAATACCAAGAGAACCAGACCCATCATGTCCACAGACAGACAATGATCTGAGGAGTAACTTTAACATAATGATTCCTTTAAAAAATAACTTTTCTTCCTTTTTTCCCTTAGTCACCCTCTTTCTTCCTTCTTTCCTTGGTGGTGGTGGGGAACTATATGGGAAGTTAAAAAGGCAAAACTCTAACATAAGAAATTCAAATTCTTCCTCGACATTTGCTATCATTGACATTATTAGCAATATCAATCCTTAACCTTCACTGACTATGTTCGTTTGTAGTTTGAGGGGGTTGCTAAGCACCATGCTAAGAGCTTTACAAGCATGACCTCATTTTATCCTCCTAATAACCCGTTGACATAGGTACTCTCACTCCCCTTGTATTGGAAATTTAAAAACTGAGGCTTAAAGACATTTAGGTAACCACAGGAGCCCACTGAGAAGAAAGCATGTGATAAATCGAACTCAGAACCAGGGCCACGTGATACCATACCCCGTGTTTCTGACCTCTCTGCTAGGGCTTCTTATCCTACCTGGAAACCTCTCCAGGATATTGTTAAAATGCAGATTCTGACTCCTCCCCTTTCAACAGGGGCCTGGGAGGCCTCAGTTCTAAGGAGCTCCAGGTGATGCTGGTCAGTGCCTGCCCCCTCTAGCAAGTTGAGGCTGTTTGCTGGCATTGGGATCTATTCTTTCAGGAAAGCAAGAATCTCTTTTTTCCAAAGGCCACAATGAATGGTGAAATTACTTGTTACATTTTAAATCTTCAGATTGTTTCTATTTGCACCTAAAGTTAATTTTTTAAAAAACATTCAGTGAATTTCAAAGTTTTCTAGCTGCAAAAATTATTTTTAAAATTATTACTTTATGTTTTAGAACAGTTTGTCTACAGAAGTTTACATAGTAGAGTCCCATATACACCCTCTCCTCTCCCCACACACTTGTGTGTGTTAACTGCTCAATCATATCCAACTCTTTATGACCCCATGGAGCCCACCAGGCTCCTCTGTCCATGGGATTTCCCAGGCAAGAATACTGGAGTGGGTTGCCATTTCCTTCTCCAGGGGATCTTCCCGATCCAGGGATTGAACCTGGGTCTCCTGCACTGCAGGCAGATTCTTTACCATGTGAGCCACCAGGGAAGACCCCCACGCACCCTTAGTATTCCCTTTTATTAACATCTTGAATTACCGTGGGTCACTGTACAGCGGAGCCAGTATTGATGTGCTATTATTAACTGAAGTCACGGTTCACCTTAGGCTTCAGCCTTCGGGTTGTGCCTTCCCTGGGTTTGGATTCCGCCCCCTGGGGACCCAGACGCTGGCGATTCTGTGGACGTGCTCCTCACCATACCCTCTGCCTCCCCAGCATCTACCGTTGATCATGTGTGTGCTACGTCATTTTTCTTATGGAAGAAAATCCCTTTTGGCTCTCATGTCTAGACCAAACATAAGAAAATGAAAGACCGGAAAAAGCTTCATGCTTCCAGAAAGCAGATGAGAGGGGTATCACGCAGAGTGCCTTTGTCACCTGTACAGTCCCGCGAGTTTGAGTTGCTCGGTAGAGAACTCCTCTGTCCCGCGGCTTTGTCCTTTACGCCTCCAGCCAGGTGGGATAGCCACGACAGAGGACGGGACACTTCCAGAAACCCAGCGTGCTCCCAAGGCACCGGTTCTGGCCCCTCTTGCAGCCCTCTTTCAGCCACTGCTTCCTTCCCATCCCTGCCAAAACCAGCACCAGCGTCAGGCCCCGTCTCCTGGTGCAGCCCTGCGCCCATGCTCTCCTCTAGCAGACTGTCTCGGGTTCCTCTGAAATGAGAGAAATGCCCAGTTAATCACTGGACTAATCATCTAGTGTGTCCATTGGGACTGACAAAAACGGCGACACACAATTGTTTCTTTGAAATTCAAATGTGACTGAGTGTCCGGGTTGTTTTTGTTCTAGTGTTGCCTGTTTTGTTTCATTTTGTTATCAAATCTGTCAGCGCTGCCTCCAAGATTCCTTCCTGCCTGCTCACGTCTCCTCCCAGAGACCGTGATCCATCTTTGGCTAGGACCTGCCTGCTCAGCGTTCCCTCCCGCGTGAACCCACTATCGAGTCAGGGCCCGTTTCCACTCTGACGTCCTAGTTGAGAAACGAAGTGTCCGGTCACATTTTTCTGACGTGACGGTAGTAGTAGACCCCCACTAACTTCCACTCCTTTCTGTCTTTTCCCTGTCACCAAGGCAGACATTAGGACAATCCTGAAACAGAAACAAACCGGTAAAGCAACGTTCTTCCTATGAATCCTTCCTTGGCACCACCATCTTCCCGGGAACAACCTCGTATTTTCAGGCTGCACTTTCAAGCCTTTTCCCCCCAACTTTATTTGGCACAGTTATGTGTTGCAACTCACTCCACTCTTCTTATTTGATCCAATTTTGGAGTGTCCCCTCTCAGTTCTTTATTAGGGACAGGATAGTATGTCCTTGCTTGCTCTTTTAGACATTGGGATTATTTTTTGTGATGAAAACATTTTTAAAGACAAAGATATAAAATAGAAAATATTCCCCCAACTCTAAACGTAATGAAGCCATGGCACCTGGATCTCTGAGTGCTTTGAGTGTAAAAGGGATAGACGTGTAGACCTCACAAAGTCCTGGTGATTTGTTTTTATGTCACAGAGGTGGACAAGCGAAGGGACTCATTTGTTTCCCTCAGAGTGTGCTAAGCTTTCCAGCGGCTCTTCTGGCCTGCCCACTCTCTAAACTCCCCAGTCAATAAAGGATTTCAGACCTTTTCAGGTAAAAGCACATTCTGGTCTCTTCCAGTACAGACTTGCTCTAAAACTAGGAGGAAAAAGCCAAAAGAGTTGGAGGTCATTTTGAGAAGTAATTTAAGACCTATCACCTAGCCTCTGAGTGTAAAAACTGAGAGGGTTGGGAATTAGGGTGGACCATAAAGAACTGTGCAAGTGAATATCGGAACACGAAATCGCCCACGTAGGAGCCTTATCAACTCGATGTCCAATTCCTCAACAGAACTGGCTCTCACCTGCCCAGGAAATCAGCCTGTTTATCATGAACTTTTTGAAGAGTATGCCAGGTGTAGTGTCAGATAACTCACCCACTGTATTTACTACACTTGACTATTTTCCAAAATGAATCACACCTTCAAAGGCAAAAGATAATGCCCCTGGGAAGTACTCAAAGCATTTGCCAAAATATGTTAATGTTTTTCATATCTTCTTAGTTATCCCTACCATCTGCACTAAGTGACTGGACACAATTAGGTTTCAGTCCATTAAACTTGTAAAAATAACCAACTTGGGGAGAGAGAGGTGGTTTGGTGACCAGTGCAGTGAGGTGCATTATCACTTGTGGCGAGAGGATTTTTCATTTCTAAGTTAATTTATTTATAGCATATCTCTCAGTTCTGCTTCTGTAGTCATTATGCCCTTTCAGTAAGAAGTTTTATCATTCTAAAAAGATAATGAATAGACCTCTACCATTCCTGTGGAAAAAGCACTTAAGAGGCAGATTTGTGAGGAAAGCTAAGTCAGATGGAAAGATCCCAAGGCAGTAAATAAATGGCCAAATACAGACATCATGGATAAACAACCATTGATTAAAACGTGGTTTTGTGTGTGTTCCCTGATAGCTCAGTTGGTAAAGAATCTGCCTGGAGTGCAGGAGACCCCGGTTCAATTCCTGGGTTGGGAAGATTCCACTCCAGTATTCTTGGGCTTCCCTTGTGGCTCAGCTGGCAAAGAATACACTTGCAATGCAGGAGACGTGGGTTCAATCCCTGGGTTGGGAAGATCCCCTGGAGAAGGGAAAGGCTACCCACTCCAGTGTTCTGGCCTGGAGAATGCCATGGAGTGGATAGTCCATGGGTGGCAACGAGTTGGACACAACTGACTGACTCTCACGTCCCTTCACTTTGTGTGTGTGTGTGTGTGTGTACAGAAGTGCCTTTTGAGATTTTAACCTAGAAGATAATGATCTGACACTTCTCTCTACTATGGATTCAGGTTCAATTAAGGTACTTTTTTTGCTTTTGCCTCTACAGTTGATGCCACCTAACTTTTTATGTAGTGCTATTTTCTTCATAAAAATTCTTCCATAAATTAAATGTCCAGAATAATTTTAAAATAGAGATTTCAAATTTGTAACGTTGAAGATTATGAATGTGAATGAAAGTCTCTCTCCTGGATCCTTAAAGCTAAGTAACCATTGTGCTGTGCCGTGTGCTAAAGCACTTCAATCACATCCGACTCTCTGTGGCCCGATGCTATGGGCCACAGCCCACCAGGCTCCTCTGTTCATGGGATTCTCCATGCAAGAACACTGGAGTGGGTTGCTGTTTCCTCCCCCAGGGGATCTTCCTGACCCAGGAATCGAACCCGAGTCCCTTACACCTCCTGTATTGGCCGGCTGCTGCTTTACCACTAGCACCACCTGGGAAGCCCAGTCATTGTGCTGGGTAAGCCTATTGTGCCTTGACAGTCTGGGTAACAATCCAAACGAGAAACTCACTCTGGTGACCAGGCATTAAGGTTCTGGCTGCGTGTGACTTGGAGGCAGGAGGCCTCACGCTACTACTGCTCCTCTAGGTAAAGGTGGGCTGAGTCCACTGCTGAGATGACTGACCCTGATTACTGAAACTGGGTTGCTGCTCCACATGGAACAGAGAGGATTATTTGGATTCCAGGAATTCCTCTACGCCCCTCCAAAGCAAGTCCCCTGAAGATTCCGACCCTTCAGGAATGAAGGTTTAGAACATCCCACCAGGCATGAAACCACAACCTTCTGAAGTTATGGCTGAGGCCAGGAAACATGAGACAGGAGTGAAAGAAGGGAGTTACAGCCTGTGACTAGCTGCAGAAACAGGGACTAAAATGGCTTTATTTCCTCTTTGCTGGTTGTATGAGTGGGTGTATGTCTGTGTATTTGTAAATACAAAGTTATTTTTCTTTCATGTCCTTCCACTTATTATACAAGTTTACAACTTAGGTGACCAAATATTCAGACAGAACTGGGACTGAAGTTCTCGAACAATTAATACAGCCCAGAGATAGTGTGACTAACAATGAAGGCAGATTTATTTATTTTCAGAAAAGGGTGAGAATATATTTGAACAAAGCATAGTTGCATTTCTGGGTGAAAACGTATGAGTTGTTGTTGTCATTGTTTGAAGAAAGATAGGCATGGAAAGGATATGGATGTGTGCTGAGTAGTTGAAGGAATGGAGTTTAGGTAATTAACTGTCCCTTCGCTTTAAACCCACCCTGTTTTGTGATGTTGGGTTTGGAACTCTGCAGATCCTTGCTTTGCCAGGCTTTGTTAGTCTCTGCCACTAGGGGGCGCCAGAGGAAAACTACTAGACGGGTGGGGAAGAGACCTACTCTCTCACCTCTTACTGCTTGCCTATCAGTGTCGCTTCATTCACTTTAAAAGTGGCAACTCATTCTCGGACATTTGCAAACTAGCCTCATCAGCCCATCTGAGAGAGGCAAACACCAGCTGTCCACTGTCCTCTCCTCAAAGGTCTGGGTTTCAGCTGCTCAAATCACTCTCTCTACGCTTCAAAAGCTTAATCATTTCAACCTCTCCATTTTTACTCCCAGCCCTAGAACTGAGAGCTGCTTTCTGGAATCTCTCTGATATCTTAGTGTTCTCTTTTTGCTTTCTCAATTCTTCAGTAACTACTTAACAAGTCTTTATGTTAAATTAGCCCAGTAAAAGTGCCTGGTATGGTTTCTATCTCCTGCATGGCCGCTGATTCAAAAGACACAGACTGGATCATAAAGAATCCTACAAAACCTGGTAAGAAGTTTGGACTTCTCCTCAATAAAATGGTTTAAGAGTTTTTAAAGTAGGAAAGTGACATAGTCAGATTTGAATTTGAGAAAAATTGTCCTGGCTGCACTCAGAATAGGTTGGAGGGGTCAAGATTAGAGACAGTTAAGCATGTAGGGCAGAAATACAGATGAGATACTGGCTTGAGTGAAGTGAAAGTGTTGACAGAAAAAAATGAATGAATGTAAGAGCTGTTCGAATCAATAGGAATTCGTGATGAATGGCACCAAAGTGGGAAGGAGGAAAAGGAATTTATTTCACTTGGAGGTGAGAAAGGGCACCATCGAGGATGATATGCAGACTTTGGTGATGACAGCTGGTGAGTCAGTTCAGAAAAAGAAGCCCCACCCTGAAGGGTAATCAGGTTCAGGGCAGCTGCATCAATTCAGTTTTGAACTGTGGTCTTTAGGTCTTAGGTCATTGGGGGGTGGTTGGATTCAGAGATATAGTGCTCAAGAAAAATAGATTTGACCTGGAGGCTCATCTCCAAATATTTTAGAAAAATTGGTTTAAAATACTGACAAATTCAAATCCAGTTCATTCAACTGTTTTTACCATAATCTTTTTGTTTAATCATACTTAAAAATCAAAATGCTTTTGAGTGAGCTTGTCTTATAAGTTCATTAATAATATATTTTTAAGTTTAAACTTTTACTATTCTTTACTATCCTGGTGGTTGGTTCCCCTTTCAGTCATCTAGGGTGAGTGGCAGAATCATTAGATATGCCACTACTATGCACATAATCATTTCAAAGTTGCTTAGCAACAATTATTCAATATTCAACTTTTATCAGCTTTTGCCCTAAGATGTTTTAAACCCTGAAGAGAATGTACTATTTCAGGTATATAGCACTGAATTCTATTATTTCTTTGCTAAAATAGCAAGAGTTAATCTTAAAATTTGTACAGAAATGATATATCTGTTAAAGCTCATGATACTTGCCAACTGAACCCAGCATTTCTGTATGTTTCTGTCAGAAATCCAGAACACAAAATTAATTCGAACAAGTGAATGTGTTTCAAATTCACTAATCTTGAGAGTCAAAATGCATTTCTAAATCATTTCTGAGAATGAAGGGATGAAAAATGACATTAGGCTATATAAACTTACCATCCTCAAAGTCAATAATTTTGTATGAATCTAACTGACATTACAAAGATCCTCTACTCTTTTTTCTACCAGGTCTCTCAATGAAAGAACAAAATTACAAACCAAAGAGAAAATGCAAACAAACCCAGTGTTCACTGCAAAGCCAAGTTTATTTGAAACATATCAATATAAAATGGTGCCAGGGCTAGAAAGCAAAGACCTTTGTAACAGGAATTAAAGCAACAAGTGCAGACACAGAACTAACACTTTTATTTCTCTCACAAATGGGTAAGTTCTTCTATCACCATTTTGACCAACTTCATGAAATGTTATGAATACATCAAAATTGTGGAGAGTTGGTTTATGCTAAAAGAAAGAGGGGAGCTGACTAAGCTGACGGAAAGAAAACTTGTGGTTGCTCCTTAGTTGAAATAAAATAATTATTTCCCTGCTTTATTGGTTTTATTTAATGATGGACTCTTGTTTTTGTAAAGCAGTAAAACTCAATCTCAGAAATTCGTCAAAATTTCCTAGAGAGCTTTTAAAAACTCTAACCCTCTAAACTGGTAATCTATCCCATACCAATAAAGAAGGAAAATAATTACCCAGTAATTTGTAGTTTTAAAAATCCAACACCATAGTCAATGGTGAAATGCTCTTTGAACAAGGCTCACTACGCCGGGTATTGGGCAGGGCAGGAGGTTATTGGTATTTTCTTCAATGATCTTACCTTTTTTTATGACCTTAAGCAAATGTCTCCAAAAGTCTTTCAATTTAGAGATTTTTATTATTTCTCTGTTTCCTTTGTTGTTATTTTGAACAATAGCTGTCTTTCCCACTTCCAGAGTGTTACTAGTTTAAAAAATGAAACTGAGGTATACCACACATACAGGAGGATGTATAAAACATAATTAAAGAATGATGATAAATATTCACACAAACATCACCTAGTCAAAATATAAAACACTGCCTCCCGGGACCACAGAAGACCCCATGTGTCCACTCCCAGTCACACGACCTTGTTCCCATGCAAATGCCATCTTCCCAGTTTTTATGACTGTTATTTACTTGCTTTTCTTGACAAGTTTACCATTAATATCTGCATCTCTTACAACTTTGTTTCATTTGGCCTGTTTCTGAACTTGTACAAATGAATTCATACTACATGTATTTGACTTCTTTCAATTAGTATTATGAGAAGGTATACAACAGTTCAGTTTCATTTCTACATGACTATACCATAACTTATCCATTCTACTGATGAAGACATTAGGACTGTCTCCAACTTGTAGCTGCTAAAATAATTCTCACTTCACATGAACATTCTTGTATAGCATCCTAATCTTCCACAAGTATACGCAGGAGTGGTTTTGTTGGTGGTAAAGTAATATCAATAACAACAGGATTAGCAAGTAACAATGATAGCAAACACTTTACAGTGTTTATTGTTTTCCAGGTACTGTTCTGAGTAGTTCACATAGATTAACCCACTTAACCCTCACAAAAATCTTAAGAGGGCAAAAACTGATTCTTGCAGGAAGGGGCTAGGGGAGGAGAGACAAAATCTTACTCTTTTATGTATGAAGTCATGTGCTCAAGGTCAAAGAACTAGAAAGATGGGAAGGAATCAAGTCCATATAGTGGGCAGCGAAGTCTGTACTCAATTACCACATCCTACTGCAACAGTAAGTACAGAGTATGGAAAGGAAAGGAAAGGGAAGTCGCTCAGTCATGTCTGACTCTTTGCAACTCCATGGGTTGTAGCCTACCAGGCTTCTCCATCCATGGAATTTTCCAGGTATGAGTGCTTGAGTGGGTTTACTATAAACACCTTCAAATTTGTCAGAGAATGTCAAAATGTTTTCCAAAGAGGTTATAACCCCATTAGTAGAATAAGAGAGTTTCCATTACTTCCTATCTTTGACAGCATGTTATTTGTCAACTTCCTTATTTTAATCTGGAAGTTGTGTGATGCAGTACCACTGATTTATAATTTTCATTTCTTTATTACAAATGAGGCAAAGGATATCTTTTATGTTTACGGATCATGTGGGTTTCCTATTTGTGAATTTCTTGTTCAAGTTTTTTTGCCTATTTTCTATTGGATTTTACATCTTTCTCACAATATGTAGGAATTTAGATGTTCTGAATATTATTTCTTTGGCCACTATCTGAGGTGCAACCGTTTCTTCATACTCTGAGGCTTGCATTTGCACTCTGTATTCCTTTTAATGAAAAAAAGTAACGTGGATTTTGTTCCAATCACTATTCTACCAACTTATATATTATTCTTGTGTTTTTAAATCCCTCACTTCTTAACCTCAAGAAACATCATTACTGTTCCAAATGGTAAGTGTTCCTTTAGATTAATCTATATAACAATCTTGGTCCTTTATTCCTTCCTTCCTTATCTTTCTATATTCTATATAAAGCATGTCCTTTAATAAGAACGAACCTGCAGGGGGCACCATGCTCATGCTTTGCCATCTGAAACTGTATTCAAACATCATTCTTGAGATAAATTTGCTGAGTGTAGAATTTTGAGTTGAAAATTATTTTTCTCTCACACATTGTCGACAGTTATCCAACTGGTTTCTGGCTTCCACTGCTGCTGTTGAGAAGTCAGCTAAAGAAAAGTCTAGCTGACGCTGCTCTGAAGGTTATTACACCACTTCTGTTAGCTGCTTTCACGACTTTTTGTCTTCAGCATCCTACTGTTTCACTATTGTTTACCCAGCTGAGCCTTTCATCCTTATCCTACTTGGGATAAATCTGTGGACTGGTATTTTTCACTGATTTAAAAATTCTCACCAGTTATTTCTTCAAATATGGCTTCCACCCCATTTATCTATTTGAGACTATTACCAGCTAGACCGTAGACCCTTTAGTTTTATTCTCCACGCTCATTTTCAGGTTTCTCTTCAGTGTTACATCCTGTTCTGTTCTGTACTTGCTGGGTCTCTTTTCAGGCCCATCTAATCCCGAGTTAAACCTCCTCATTGGCTTATTTTTAATTCTTCTATTTTCCATTTCTAGAATTTCTACTTGGTTCTTTTTCACATATGCTAAGTCAGTTTTTATAATGCCTTGTCCTCTGTAGATATTTTACAACTTTTTATTTTTTAAACATATAAACACAGATGTTTTGTACTATATGTGTGCTAATTTCAAAGTTCTCTTGTGGTCTTTGCTGCCTTTCATTCATGATGCTAGTCTCTTCCTTATGGACTTTGCTAATTTAAACTTAAAAGGCATTCATTTCCTAGGAAAACTGTTTGTGAACCTAGCACCCTCCAAAAGATTTGATTGCATCTGCCAGGTATTCATTCTGGGGCCACTAAATTCACAGCTTAAGTTGTTTTAGCACCCAGTTTGAATTTGGGGTGACCAATTCTGCAGCAGCACTGGGGCTGGCTCACTTCTGGCTCACTCTTACCTTGAGGGTGTGGTCCTTAGGGGCTGGCTTTCCCCACCTCTGGTGGGCTGTACATTTTGTCTTCTGCCTACTGGGTTCAAAAGGACCATTCAAACCAAAGCTGAAATTCACCCTTGGGGCAAAAGAGGCTTTAGCAGTTTCACTGAGATATTGGCCTTATAATTACATAATCTCTTAGGATATTGCCAACTCTAAATGCTTCTCAAAAATGCTTTTATATTCTGCTTAAAAGTTCATTTTCATGAGAACTGTTAACAAAGTCTGCCACAGTACTGAAAAGGAAATCTAACATCTATGTTGAAAATGTTGTCTATTTCATAGCATCCTTTCCATGTTTATTAATGTCAAGAAATTGCCCATGTCCTTAAAAACCCTTTGTAAACCTAAATTTAAATTTTTTGATTATCAAGTAATTACAACTCAATCTTTCTGACATGTGGGAAATTTTTGTTCTCAAATTTTGACTCTTTTAAACACCAATTCTAGTAACATGTTTATATCAAAAGCTTTGTCCACACTTCTAACTTTTTCCCCTTAGGATAGGATTCTAGAGAGAGTTACTAGGTCCAAAGGTATGATAATTTTTCAAGTTATCAATACACATTGCCAACTGAATTCCACGGTGGAAAGGAGCTACACCACGTTTAAGGTAAGAAGCGGCGGCTGCACTTTGCCGGAGCAGCCGTGAAGAGATACCCCACATCTAAGGTAAGAGAAACCCAAGTAAGATGGTAGGTGTTGGGAGATGGCATCAGAGGGCAGACACACTGGAACCATAATCACAAAAAACTAGCCAATCTAATCACACGGACCACAGCCTTGTCTAACTCAGTGAAACTAAGCCATGCTGCGTGGGGCCCCAAGATGGGCAGGTCATGGTGGAGAGGTCTGACAGAATGTGATCCACTGGAGAAGGGAACGGCAAACCACTTCAGTATTCTTGCCTTGAGAACCCCATGAACAGCATGAAAAGGCAAAATGATAGGATACTGAAAGAGGAACTCCCCAGGTTGGTAGGTGCCCAATATGCTACTGGAGATCAGTGGATATATAACTCCAGAAAGAATGAAGGGACACAGCCAAAGCAAAAACAACACCCAGTTGTGGATGGGACTGGCGATAGAAGCAAGGTCCGACGCAGTAAAGAGCAATATTGCATAGGAAACTGGAATGTTAGGTCCATGAATCAAGGCAAATTGGAAGTGGTCAAACAGGAGATGGCAAGAGTGAACGTCGACATTCTAGGAATCAGTGAACTCTGATGGACAGGAATGGGTGAATTTAACTCAGATGACCATTATATCTACTACTGTGGGCAGGAATCCCATAGAAGAAATGGAGTAGCCATCATGGTCCACAAAAGAGTCTGAAATGCAGTACTTGGATGCAATCTCAAAAATGACAAAATGACCTCTGTTCGTTTCCAAGACAAACCATTCAATATCAGGGTAATCCAGGTCTATGCCCTGAACAGTAACGCTGAAGAAACTGAACAGTTCTATGAAGACCTACAAGACCTTCTAGAACTAACACCCTAAAAAGATGTCCTTTTCATTACAGGGGACTGGAATGAAGAAGGACGTCAAGAAACACCTGGAGTAACAGGCAAATTTGGCCTTG
>SJYQ01003992.1:118605-172246 GCA_006410935.1 Redunca redunca
CAACCAGTCCATCCTAAAGGAGATCAGCCCTGGAATTTCTTTGGAAGGAATGATGCTAAAGCTGAAACTCCAGTACTTTGGCCACCTCATGCGAAGAGTTGACTCACTGGAAAAGACTCTGACACTGGGAGGGATTGGGGGCAGGAGGAGAAGGGGACGACAGAGGATGAGATGGCTGTATGGCATCACTGACTCGATGGACGCGAGTCTGGGTAAACTCCAGGAGTTAGTGATGGACAGGGAGGCCTGGTGTGCTGCGATTCATGGGGTCGAAAAGAGTGGAACAGACTGAGTGACTGAACTGAACTGAATAGCAGGGAGGGAACACAGCTCCACCCATCAACAGAAAATTGGATTAAGGATTTACTAAGCATGGCCCCACCCATCAGAGTAAGACCCAGTTTCCCCCTCAGTCAGTCTATCCCATCATAGACCTGGGTTTGATCCTAGGTTGGGAAGATCCCCTGGAGAAGGAAATGGGAATGCACTCCAGTATTCTTGCCTGGAAAATCCCATGGACAGGGGAGCTTGGCAGGCTATAGTCCACAGGGTCACAAGAGTAGGATACAACTTAGTGGCTAAACCACCACCACCTGATGGAAGTACTTGACCACCTACACTGAAAATCAGTCTGTACGGAATAAGCCTCTACTTCTAAGACAACTTATAGACTATGTGAAATATCACTCTGGAAATTCCATTAGAGAAATCGAGACTCTGAAAAGACAAAAACAAACAACTCCAGTCAGAATCAATAAAGAAAAAACAACGTAACAGTGGAGAAAGCTAGAAGACTAAGCGAATGATCAGGATTAACAGCACCAGTAATAAGTGATACTGAAAGCATCATGATGAAGTGAGAGGCTCCCTTTGTCTCTCCCCTTTAATCTGCAACCCCTACACATCTGCACTCAACAAAGGTACCTCTGCCTAACACACTGCGATGCCAGAGTTTCACACATCTGTACACCTCAAGGTGGGCAGACTGGAACACACAGTGGAAACAGACCAGAAGAATACAAAGGCAGTGCCTGCCATTCTAGCTACTTGGTCGCAGCAGCTGAGCCCACAGCCCTGGGGAAGCCAGCAGCAGCAGCGGAGGCAGCACATGTGACCCCAGCCTCCTGGCCACAGCGGCCCTCATGGTCACAGATAACCGGACAGCGGCGGCAGGGGGGCCTATGACGCCATTCCTTCAGGTACAGAGGCACCCACAACTCTGACCCCTTACCCGGAGCAGTGCTGCCTGCAAAGACAACAATCCCAGGTACAACAAGGGCAACCTTGCTCCAGCTCCTCCCCACCTGCGGCAGGGCCTGTGGCTTGAGAGATCCTGGACACAGCAGAAGCAGTCACCATACCAGCGTACCAGGTGGCAATGCCAGCAATCCCACCAACACACCAACAATGTCAATGGGCAACACCTATGACTGAGATGCAAAGTGCCAAGGCTCAAACATAACCAGAGGCAGCTACGGTTAAGGAAAACAAAATGTTTGTGTTATAGTACCACCCACTGGCAAACAAAAGAAAGGACTCTAATTTCTAAACTGTTGAATCCTTAGAATCAAATTAAAAACAACAACAAAAAAACCGAAACCAAAAACTACCTAAAGAAAAAAGATGTTTGCTACTTCAAATGGACTGGCAGAGGAACAGGTCATCAAAAAAAGAAAAGAGAAAAAAAGAAATGCCCTTTGCAGCAACATGGATGGACCTAGAGNAACCGAAACCAAAAACTACCTAAAGAAAAAAGATGTTTGCTACTTCAAATGGACTGGCAGAGGAACAGGTCATCAAAAAAAGAAAAGAGAAAAAAAGAAATGCCCTTTGCAGCAACATGGATGGACCTAGAGATTGTCATACTGAGTGAGGTCAGAGAAAGACAAATACCATGATATTGCTTATATGTGGAATCTAAAAAAAAGTATAAATGAGCTTATTCACAAAACAGAAAGAGAGTCACAGATGTAAAAAACAAACTTATGACTCACCAAGAGGGAAAGTGGGAGGGCAGGGATAACTGGGAGATTGGGACTGACGTATATACACCACTACATAGGAAACAGATTACTAATAAGTACCTGACTGTAATACATAGCGCAGGGAACTGTACTTGATACTCTGTAACGACCTAGTAAGAGGAAACAATCTGAAAAAGTGTGGACATGTGTATGGCTCATTCACAATGCTGTGCAGCAGAAACTAACACTATAAATCAAATACTCTTCAACAGTAAATAAGTAAAATATTTTTAAAAAAGAAGAAATTCTGTAAGAACTATCTGACTCTTTTAGGAAAGGCAACATTAGGATAGCAAGCATGTGAGAAGGAAGCATAGTTTCTCTAAAGAAATAGCAGCTGAGAACTTCCCAGTCCCCAAAAGGAATTGGATATACAAGTCCATGAACCTACAAGAACACATAATCACCTCAGTGCAAAGATACTTCTCCAAGACACACTATATTAAAACTGTCAAAAGTCAATGGTGAAATTTAGAGGCAGCCAGGAAAAAAACATATGGTAACCAACAAAGGCACCACCACTAGGAAATGAGCAGATGCTACAGCCCAGGCAATAGTGAAATGAAAAGCTCAAAATTCTCAAAGATAAGCACTGTCAGCCAAAGACCCTCTAGCCAGCAAAGTTATGCAGGTATGAAGGACAAATACTTAACCATCAAACAAAACCTGAGGGAATTCAACATTAGACCTGCCTTACGAGAAATGTAGAAAGGAGCTCTTCTACAAGAAACAAGACAAGAGTACATAAGACTCTGAATAAAGTGATGAGTAGGCAGAAATCAAAAATTTCAACTCTATATCAGGTGTTTTTACTTTTTTCTCTTTTAAATTATAAAAGTATGATAACACATTTATAGGGGACTTGGAAAATATAGAACAAAGTGACATACAGTTCTACAATATAATTATTTTTAAGTAGAAAATTAAGATCTTTAGTTGGAGTTTCAGTATCAAACTTTCAAAAACTAATAGAATGAACATACAGAGAAGGAGAAGGATATAAACCTGAAAAGCACTATGAACTAATTCAACACAATTAAGATTTATACAATATTCATACAACAGCATGATATAAATTCTATTCAAGAGACTATAAATCAGGAGACACTGGAACATATCCAGGGACATAACACAAGGTGCAAAAATTTCATGGTCTAAAGGTATTTAAACCATATTGAGTCTGTTGTCTTATCACTGAATTATGTTAGAAATCAATATCAAAAGACACTCAAAAGTAACTTACATATTCTCAAGTGCTATGTGGCACTTATCAAGTGAGGTCTTAGACTTAGCCACTGGAAGCCTCAATAAAGTTAAAAGACTGAGAAAACACAGTAGGTGATTGCCAAGAAGAATGTATCTAAATGAAAAATTAATAAAGATACTTAAAAAACCCCATGTATTTGGAAATTAAATGTCCATTTTTAAATGATGGGTGTATCTAAGAAGGCATAACAAATAAAATTAGAAAATACCTGTAACGGAATGAAAGTGAAAACAGAATTTATCAGAACTTGTTCCATACAACTGCGTTGCTCAATGCAACTTACTATAGTGCAGAATTCTGAATAAGGTATGAAAACAAATAATGGACACAAAGCATAAAATTTTGTGAAATCTGAACAAAATCTATACTTTAGTTAATAATACTATATTACACATTACACTCCTGTTTGCTTTCTTTTTTAAAACAATATAGTATTTCTTTATATTCTCAGAATTGGATTAGAAGTTTCAAGCCTCAAAATAGGTTTTTTCCACAAAATAAAAAACATTAAAGCACAAATGTTAAAGAGAAAAAAAAAAGCAGTAACAGTAACTACAGCTATTTCAATTTGGTAATAAACTCACAACATAAAAAAGGATACTTTGAGACAACAAAAACAAGGGTGGCAGAGGAGAGGAAAAGGACAGAACCCATTTAGGCAGATGCAGACAAGAAGCTATCACCTGAGAAAGGACTATTTTAACCCATGAGACATTCTATACAAACCTCATCGAACTATAAAACACAAATGCAGAGAAGAGGCAAAAACTACAGGGGAATAAAAAAAAGGAAACTGAGAAAAAAAAAAAAAAACCACACACACAGATACACAGATCAATGGAACAGAAATGAGAGCCCAGAGCTAAACACACTTATATGTGCTCAACTCATTTATGACAAAGGAGTCAAAACTATACAACAGAAATAGGACGGTCTCTTCAACAGATGGTGCTGGCAAAACTGGACAGTCACATGCAAAAGAATGAAACTAGACCTTCATCTTATACCATCCACAAAATTAACTCAAAACGGATTAAGGACTTGAATGTAAGGCCTGAAACCATAAAACTCCTAAACAAAAACTATAGGCAGTACACTCTGACATGAGTCTTAGTAACATATTTCTGGATATGTCTCAAGCAAGAAGCAACAAAAGTAAAAACGACAGAATGGGACATCAAACTAAAAAGTTTCGGCACAGCAAAGAAAACCACCAGCAAAATAAAACACAGCCTATCAAATGGAAGAAGATATTTGCAAATCATATATTTCATAAGAGATCAATATTCAAAATGCATAAAGAATGCACGCAACTCAAACAACCTGATTAAATAATAGACACAGGAACTGCATAGACATTTTTCCAAAGAAGACATACAGATGGCCAACAGATATATGAAAAGATGTTCAACATCACTAACTATTAGGGATAGGCAAATCAAACCCACAATGAGACATTACACGTCAGAACGGCTACTGTCAAAAACAAGCGTTGGCAAAGGATCTGGAGAAAACACTACATCACTGGCAGCATGCAAATTGGTGCAGGCACTTTGGAAAACAGTATGGAGACTCCCCAACAACAAAAAAACAGAACTACAATATAATCCAGCTAACGAGGACAGTGAAAAAGCTGGCTTAAAACTCAGTATCCAAAAAACTAAGATGATGGCATCTGGCCCCATCACTTCATGGAAAATAGAAGGGGGAAAAGTGGAAGCAGTGGCAGACTTTATTTTCTGGAGTTCCAAAATCACTGCAGATAGTGACTGCAGCCATGAAATTAAAAGAGGCTTGCTCTTTGGAAGAAGTTATGACAAACCTAGACAGCGTATTAAAAAGCAGACACATCACTTTGCTGACAAAGATAAAGCTATGGTTTTTCCAGCAGTCATGTATGGATGTGAGAGTTGGACCATAAAGAAGGCTGAAAGCCAAAGAATTGATGCTTTTGAATTGTGGTGTTGGAGAAGACTCCTGAGAGTCCCTTGGACTGCAGAGAGATCAAACCAGTCAATTCTTAAGGAAACAACCCTGAATATTCACTGGAAGGACTGCTGCTGAAACTGAAACTCCAATACTTCGGCCACCTGATGTGACGAGTCCACTTACTGGAAAAGACCCTGATGCTGGGAGTGACTGAAGGCAACAGGAGAAGGGAGCGGCACGGGATACAGTGGTTACACAGCGTCACTGACTCAATGGACGTGAGTTTGAGCAAACTCTGGATGACAGTGGAGGACAGGAGAGCCTGGCATGCTGCAGTCCTTGGGGTCACAAAGAGTCAGGCAGGACTCAGTAACCAAATAATGACAAATGGTCCCGCTATTCCTCTTCTGGGAATTTATCTGAAGAATACAAAAACACTAATTCAAAAAGATATGTGCTTCCCTATATTAATGGCAGCATCTTATACAACAGCCAAAAGATGAGAAAGAACAAATGCCCATTATCAGACGAATAGCTAAAGAAGAAATGGGGTGGGTGTGTGTGTGTGTGTGTCTATAACCACTCGGTCACAAAAGAGATGAAATCTTGCCTTGTGACAAAAGAGATAGACCTTGAGGGTATTATTCTAAGTGAAATAAGTCAGACAGAGAAAGATGAACACCATATGATTCACTCGTGTGGAATATAAAAAACAAAATAATTGAACCAGGTCTGACAGTGGTCCACTGGAGAAGGGAATGGCAAACCACTTCAGTATTCTTGCCTTGAGAACCCCATGAACAGTATGAAAAGGCAAAAAGATAGGATACTGAAAGGGGAACTCCCCAGGTCAGTAGGTGCCCAATATGCTACCGGAGATCAGTGGATATATAACTCCATAAAGAATGAAGGTATGGAGCCAAAGCAAAAACTACACCCAGTTGTGGATGTGACTGGTCATAGAAGCAAGGTCCAATGCTGTAAAGAGCAATATTGCATAGGAACCTAGAATGTTAGGTCCATGAATCAAGGCAAATTGGAAGTGGTCAAACAGGAGATGGCAAGAGTGAACTGAATGTTCACATTCTAGGAATCAGCAAACTAAAATGGACTGGAATGGGTGAATTTAACTCAGATGACCATTATATCTACTACTGCGGGCAGGAATCCCTTAGAAGAAATGGAGTAGCCACCATGGTCAACAAGAGAGTCTGAAATGCAGTATTTGGATATTATCTCAAAAATTACAGAATGATCTCTGTTCATTTCCAAGGCAAACCAATGAATATCACAGTAATCCAAGTCTATGCCCCAACCAGTAATGCTGAAGAAGCTGAAGTTGAACAGTTCTATGAAGACCTACAAGACCTTTTAGAACTAACACACAAAAGATGTCCTTCCTTGTACATTAATGCATATATGTGGAATCTAGAAAAATGTTTGGAGAAGGCAATGGCACCCCACTCCAGTACTCTTGCCTGGAAAATCCCATGGATGGATGAGCCTGGTAGGCTGCAGTTCATGGGGTCGCTAAGAGTCGGACACGACTGAGCGACTTCCCTTTCACTTTTCACTTTCATGCATTGGAGAAGGAAATGGCAACCCACTCCAGTGTTCTTACCTGGAGAATCCCGGGGACAGAGGAGCCTGGTGGGCTTCTGTCTATGGGGTTGCACAGAGTTGGACAGGACTGAAGCGACTTAGCAGTAGCAGCACCATGCCCCAACCAGTAATGCTGAAGAAGCTGAAGATGAATGGTTCTATGAAGACCTACAAGACCTTTTACAACTAACACCCAAAAAAGATGTCTTTTTCATTATAGGGGACTGGAATGCAAAAGTAGGAAGTCAAGAAACACCTGGAGTAACAGGTAAATTTGGCCTTGGAATACGAAATGAAGCAAGGCAAAGGCTAATAGAGTTTTGCCAAGAGAACACACTGGTCATAGCAAACACCCTCTTCCATCAACACAAGAGAAGACTTTATACATGGACATCACCAGATGGTCAACACCGAAATCAGACTGATTATATTCTTTGCAGCCAAAGAAGGAGAAGTCTATACAGTCAGCAAAAACAAGACCAGGAGCTGACTGTGGCTCAGATCATGAACTCCTTATTGCTAAATTCAGAATTAAATCAAAGAAAGAAGGGAAAACCACTAGGCCATTCAGGTATGACCTCAATCAAATCCCTTATGATTATACATTGAAAGTGAGAAATAGATTTAAGGGACTAGATCTGATAGAGTGCCTGATGAACTATGGTCAGAGGTGCATGACACTGTACAGGAGACAGGGATCAAGACCATCCCCATGGAAAAGAAATGCAAAAAAGCAAAATGGCTGTCTGCGGAGGCCTTCCAAATAGCTGTGAAAAGAAGAGAAGCAAAAAGCAAAGGAGAAAAGGAAAGATATTCCCATTTGAATGCAGAGTTCCAAAGAATAGCAAGGAGAGATAAGAAAGCCTTCTTCAGCGATCAATGCAAAGAAACAGTGGAAAACAAAAGAATAGGAAAGACTAGAGATCTCTTCAAGAAAATCAGAGATACCAAGGGAACATTTCATGCAAAGATGGGCTTGATAAAGGACAGAAACGGTATGGACCTAACAGAAGCAAAAGATATTAAGAAAAGGTGGCAAGAATACACAGAAGAACAGTACAAAAAAGATCTTCACAACCCAGATAATCACGATGGTGTGATCATTCACCTAGTGCCAGACATCCTGGAATGTGAAGTCAAGTGGGCCTTAGAAAGCATCACTACGAACAAAGCTAGTGAAGGTGATGGAATTCCAGTTGAGCTGTTTCAAATCCTGGAAGATGATGCTGTGAAAGTGCTGCACTCAATATGCCAGCAAATCTGGAAAACTCAGCAGTGGCCACAGGACTGGAAAAGGTCAGTTTTCATTCCAATCCCAAAGAANGAGTACATCATGAGAAACACTGGGCTGGAAGAAGCACAGGCTGGAATCAAGAATGCCGGGAGAAATATCAATAACCTCAGATATGCAGATGACATCACCCTTATGGCAGAAAGTGAAGAGGAACTAAAGAGCCTCTTGATGAAAGTGAGAGGAGAGTGAAAAAGTTGGCTTAAAGCTCAACATTCAGAAAATGAAGATCATGGCATCTGGTCCCATCACTTCATGGGGAATAGATGGGGAAAGTGTCAGACTTTATTTTTTTGGGCTCCAAAATCACTGCAGATGGTGACTGCAGCCATGAAATTAAAAGATGCTTACTCCTTGGAAGGAAAGTTATGACCAACCTAGATAGTATATTCAAAAGCAGAGACATTACTTTGCCAACAAAGGTCCATCTAGTCAAGGCTATGGTTTTTCTAGTGGTCAGGTATGGATGTGAGAGTTGGACTGTAAAGAAAGCTGAGCACCGAAGAATCGATGCTTTTGACCTGTGGTGTTGAAGAAGACTCTTGAGAGTCCCTCAGACTATAAGGAGATCCAACCAGTCCATTCTGAAGGAGATCAGCCGCATGTTCTTTGGAAGGAATGATGCTAAAGCTGAAACTCCAGTACTTCTGCCACCTCATGCGAAGAGGTGACTCATTGGAAAAGACTCTGATGCTGGGAGGGATTGGGGCAGGAGGAAAAGGGGACGACAGAGGATGAGATGGCTGGATGGCATCACTGACTCGATGGATGTGAGTTTGAGTGAACTCCAGGAGTCGGTGATGAACAGGGAGGCCTGGCATGCTGCGTTTCATGGGGTCGCAAAGAGTCGGACATGACTGAGTGATTGAACTGAACTGATTATTAATGACCATGGTATTATGGCCATTATTTTAAAGTCTCCTAGAGAAATACTGAAATATTTGTGATTAAAACTATATGCTTGTGATTTATTTTAAAATAACCTAGCGTTGAAAGGAAAAGTAGGTGGGAGTACAGAGGAGAAAAGATTGGCCTTAAATTGATAAACGCTGGAAACCAAGTGATAGGTACATGACCGTGGTTCATGATATTCTCTCTACACTTGTCCATGTCTGAAAATTTTTCCATTAACTAAAAACGTGTGTGTAGGTATACACACATGCACAACACATGCCTTAAATAGAATTAATTATGTGTGTGTATACACACACACAACACATAAATAGAATTAATTATGTATAAATAGCATTCAACTAAAACTATTTCAATCACTTGTAAATTTAAACTATGAGTTTGAAATTTAACTTGCCTAACAAAGCTTCCCAAACATTGAAATGCTACCTTTGGCCTAATCTAACCCCAGGACTCTATAGAGTTCTCTCATACTGCTTTAACTTCTCAAACCAAAAAATCATAGCCCTCAATTCTTCTTGTTTCAACGAGTAAGAGAGATTAAGTGTCTTCAATACTAAATTTAAGTTAATTTTTACGAATCAGCGCAGAAAAAAAGCAAACTTTTATTCAGATTCAAATATTATTTATTCTTTGCTATCTCAACTTCTACAACTCTTCAGGGTTTTTTGGTTTGTTTGTGAATTCGTCAAGAGTTCAAATAAGAAAACTAGTTAGCTTTGAGGGTATCTTTTCTCAATGTTGAGAACTCTGTTTCCAATGAGGCCATAGTGATTACCTGGGTAACAAAGTTTAGTCCCTTATAGTTCTTGCTGTTACTCTTACTTGAGCCTCATTCTCTCCTGCTGCCAATTTACCATTTCTTTAGGCTTGACCTTCCTCTCTATTAAGTGTTCATTAGAGAGCACAATAAGGTTCTTTAGTTTAAAAATTCCTACACTTACCATCAGTTTTTCTATTTTTTGTTTCTGGAAATATTCTTAAATAGCTTAGAAATATTATTTTAACAGACATTTTTAAATCTCAGTAAAACATATCAAAATCATTTAAAAATAGATTTCACAACAATTTCCTCACCCAAAGAACAGAATTTTTAATAGTTACTTTAACACACAATTTTGACTGCTGAATAAATTCACTGTGTACACCATTTAATTACCATCTGTATTTACAATTAATGTGAATCACTGGATTTGTGCTACCTGATCCCACAGGCTAAAATTCCTTATACACCTGACATATAAAACTTGAGACTGATTGGTTCTTACAAACATATCTGGGCCACGACTTTTTAAGATGCCAATAAGAAACACCACTGGCAAGAAGAGAAGCAAATGAAATTGGATATGAGATGGCGACGGAGTCTCAGAACACCAATAATCTACAGATTTAAGAGAACAGAGATTTTAAGTACAAGCAATAGGAAGACTGGCTTCCCTGGTGGCTGAGTAGTAAGAATCGTCCTGCAATGCAGGAGACCCAGAAGATCCTCTGGAGAAGAAAACGGCAACTCACTCTAGTATTCTTGCCGGCGAAACCCCACGGACAGAGGAGCCTGGTGGGCTATAGTCTCTGGGGTTGCAAAAGAGTCAAACAAGACTTAGCAACTAAACAACAACAGGAACATTAGGGCAGAAAAGCTACTGATACATTTGTATCTTGAAGAAATATATGTATATAGAAAAAGATATAAGGATTGGTCAAATTAACTATACTATAGAATAGTATGCAACAGTTAAAAAGAATAAAGTAAAAAAATGTACTGACATAGTTTCCCAAGACAAGTGAAAAAGGCAACTTGCAGAATACTATATAAACGTGATGCCATTTATATGTTTATTTTTAAATATGTACAAATTTAAGTGCTAGATGTTTATATAATTATTTATGTAAATAGAGAAGCTGACAGAATGCCCACAAAAGTTTGGGGTGTGTTCTTTCACATTTTTTCTGAACATTTCATCTCTGTATCATTTTGATCTTTTACAAATGAACATTATTTCAATAGTTAACATTATTTAAGTAGTTAAATGGGAAGGAAAGAAAGCAAAGAGGAGAGAAGCTTATAGGAGAAATTTTAGAATGGAGGAAGTTTATAATTGCTTTTTCATCACTTGTACAAGTTGCCTATTGTACTTAATTAACTCGGCGATAAAGATTAACAAAAGGAAATTCAAATTCCATTATTGTGTTTAATCACATTTGTCCTTCTGTTTCCTTAAAGAAAATTACAACAAAATATCCCAAAAGTACAGTCAGAAACACTTTGGAACCTGTAAGAAACCATGACACATGAAAATTGAAACTGTCAAACTCTGTAAATAAAAGGACAATTGTATCCCCCCAAAATATTCATACTTACAAATGCATTTATCATAGACTCCTTTAATGAAACCAAATGGTTTAAGATACCTATCTTGCTTTTGAACTACATAAATCATTATTATTAATTCCATTATAAGACATATATAGTGCTGCCATACTCACAATTTCCTGAAAGGCTAAAATGACAATAATTTTTCAGTTTTGGAGAACTAAATTATTTATATTCCTTAATGTAAACTCATAAACTAGATGACAACTATTAGATCTAAAAGGACAAAGTTCTTTCTGCCCAAGTTATTCAATTATTTTAAAATTTTATTTAGCAACACTGAATCAACAAACTTAAGTTTGGAGCATGTAGTCAAGCTTTCCCCCAGAGAACTGATTAAAAATGCCATGCCTCGTCCTCACGGAACAAAGCAACAAAAACACCCACCCTGTAAGAAACCTTTAAGTTACCTGAATTACAATGACTAAATTCAAAGACACCTTGGGGATTTGAGGCACAGCTGCCCAAGTCATTAATACAGAATATTTTACATTACAGGAAAAAGGAATCTATGTTGACAGTGATAATAAATTTGGTTTCTTGGCTCTCTTTATTTAGGTTTCATGATTTTCAAGTCAAAGATGACAGATTATCCACTTTTACACCACACACACACACACACACACACACACACACACAGTATGTTGACAATGATAATAAATTTGATTTCTTGGCTCTCTTTATTTAGGTCTTATGATTTTCAAGTCAAAGATGACAGATTATCCACTTTTACACCATACACACACACACACAAATCAAATAGCCACCGATGCAATCTCTTAGGCCCCAAACACTCGTAGCACATCACACTGACTCACAGAACACAAACAAGAATAGAAAGTAGCACTGTGTCGCCAGTGTATCTCTCAGGTGGCCATGAAGCTGGGCCCCTCTGGAATCGAGTTCCCCAGGTTCGCCTACCCAGCACAGTAAACCAGACTGAGGACTCACCTTGTGACTCCAGAGACGAACAAAAAAGGGTATTAGTTGCAACTGTACTTAAAGCAGGAAAAAAGGAGACTAAAAACAAGAGCATGCAGAGTTCTTGGTTAGGGAAATAGTAAGGAAACGTAGACCATCTAGTTCACAAGTGCTCTGTACGCTCGTTTACTGTGAATTCTATAGACATCTACAAATCAAATATGTCACGATGGCAGAAATGGGAAGTCAGAACAAATAAGCACATTCCTGTTTATGAAATCCATCTAAAGTTCCAAGAAGCCTATTAACAACAGACTGTACTTAAGGTGAACATTACTATGTAGCATTTTACTTAAGGCAACTCTTCACCACCTAAAAATATATTCATAAAAGTACTTTGATGATGATCAAACCCAGGTCTCCTGCATTGCAGGCAGATTCTTTACTGTCTGAGAGACTAGGGAAGCCCCCCACCACCTAAAAATCTATTCATAAAAGTAATTCGATGATCATTTTACTGATCATTTAGAGAACTATGAAATTAAATGCATTATATCTACATTGTATCCTTTATATAATAACTTTATTCTTTTTGTAACTTTATATAATTTGCCTAAGTTTTACAGTAGGGGCTTCCCTGGTGGTTCAGCACTAAAGAATCCTCCTGTTAATGCAGGAGATGTGGTTCTGTCCCTGGGTCGGGAAGATCCCCTGGAGAAGGAAATGGCAACCCACTCCAGTATTCTTGCCTGGGAAATCCCATGGACAGAGGAGCCTGGCGGGATATAGTCCATGGGGTAGAAGAGTTGGACACAACTTAGCAACTAAACAACAACAAAGTTTTACAATATTAAATTATGTTATAGATAATAGAATCAACCAATAATACTGTGACCCATTAACACAAGATACTGAAAAATGATTTTAAAATGTTACCAAGCAGTCCAATTAACTGGACATTCTTATTAGACCCGCCAAATGTGTACTGTACAATACCGTTGTGAGAATTAAATGACAAACTATTTTTTTAAAGGTGTTTGTAACCAAGCTGCAAAATACTATAGGATCCTCTAGGTGGTTGTGTGTCTTTGGGAGTGCTCTTGCTTGAAATGCTCTTCTTGTAGCTGTCTCTCCCTCAGGTCACAGCTTAAATGTCACTTCCTCAGAGAGGGCTTCCTTATTCACCATATGTAACCATTACGCTGCTTCTCAGTACACTAAATTTCCTGCTTGGCACTAACCCTAATTAATATATTATTTTACTTCCCCCACTGAAATGAAAAAATCCACAAAAAATAGGAACACATCTGTCTTTCTCACTACTGAATTTCCTTATCTTACATGGTGCCTGGATTAAAAAAAAAAAACAAAAACTGTTCAGTAATTATCATCTTAAAGATGAATAAATGAATGCTGTCCAAACATCTACTAGAAACTACTCTTCCAGGTACAATGTCAAATGTCTAATCTTCAAATACACTCTAGTTTTTTTAAAGAATTCATAATATAAGATTTTGATATTTTCACTTCATGGAAACAGTGATACTACCCTTAAATATCCTATTCCTTACTGATGACATTTTCAAAGGTTGCCTTCTCCGCTCAGTGGTTCTCAAATGTTTTGGTCTCAGAATTCCTTTGTACTCTTCTAAAAAAGCAAAGAGTTTTTGTTATGTGGATTTTACCTATTTTATCTAAACATTTATCAATATTTATTGTATTAGAAATTAAAACAGATTTTAAATTAGTTCATTAAAAATAATATAGGTATTACCCATGACTCCATAAGCTTGACAAATATACTCCCAAAGTAACAGCACATTTTTATTTTTAAAAATTTTCAGAAAGAAAAAACTTCTTAGAAGAATGGCACTGTTTTCTAGTTCTGCAAATACAATGTCTGGCTTATTAAAAGACAGCTGGATTCGCTTATCTATTGGGATATACATAATTTTGGTTGAAGTATATATAAAGAGTGCCTCACACTGACATAAGAGCTGGAAAAGGGAGTATTTTAATACTTTTTTCTGATAACTGTAGATAGAATTTCTTGACACTACAGCAAAACTGGACAATGCCAGTTTCTGAAATGTTAGTTGCAATATATCACATCAATGAACATTTTTTACTCTATTGCATAAAAATTCATTGCTGTATTTCACCTTCTGAATAAATTTTTTAATCCATACATAATTCTCTAATATCATGCATTGGTCATTTGAAAACCATTGGCTCCCTGGGTTATGCTGATCTCCCAAATCCTGACATTATACAATATAATATATACTTGTTAATATCACCACTGATAAAAATGAGAGAAATCTTTAAGTGTGGGAACTGTCAAGCTTACAGTGGTAAATATAAGCTAAAAAAATCCTAATTTTTTTCTTGAAAGCTCAAATTTTATCTTTGGCAGTAAATGTCAGTTATTTTCCATGAAGTGACAAGCTCATTCCACTAGTTTTTGAGAAAATGCAAATACCTAAGTTTGAATAATGATTATTTGCCAGTTGTATTTTTTAGATAAAAATGTTGCACAAGTTAAAAAGTGACTGGCATGCAACTCAAATATATGCACAAATGCTTTTACTCATGACAATCATGATACTTTGGTATGAAACTGTCAGGCAAGTGTAATCTTCTCAGTTCTGTCTCGTCTCAACAAAAATTTGAAGTGACAGACATGAAAGCCCTCGGCATGTCACAGTTCTCAGACAGACCGTGTTACAGCTCTGGGGTCTTGAACAGACCGTGTTATAGCTCGTAGACAGATCAGTGTTACAACTGTGTATTACAGCTCAGTTTTATTTAGAAAATAGCAGGGAAATACATCCTTGAGGCACAAGGGCATGCCAACCCAAAGAGGAGAGAGAGAGCGCCCCAGCCCTTCGGCTCCTCTTTTAAATGATTTTCCTCTCCCTGGGCCTGCCCTATGTAAATTGGGCTAGCCAGGAGTGCTGTTTGTTCTACCTGAGGTCCTCACTTTGTTCTATTTTCGCAGGCTTTTCCCTTCCTTGTCTTTTAGCCACCACCATTCTGGACTCCTTTTTCTATTCTAACCACCTAACAAAACCAAACTGCTTCATGAGTGCTTCCCATTTCTTTACAGAGAAAATCAAAAAGACATGTACTCAAAGGTCAGGGTTTAATAAAATTGTTAACATTCACTGTTTTGTTAAGGCAAGTATTAAACAAAATTGGCTTTTAAAAAGTGCAAGTGCAAGGCAGAGATGAACAGACCACCACCTGTGCCATGGCTCAGTTCTGCTCAGGTGCCAGTAGTTCCACCTAACACTGGTTTTGCACCATCAGTTACACTCTTTCCCAAAGTGTCTTCCACGGATCTCTAATACCACTCTTTCTTAGAAAACAGAATTCTCTGTTTAGGTGTATCTGGAAAATGCTGCACATTACATGCCATTATTAAGGGCTTGAAAAGTACCAAAGTAAAAAAATAATAGCAATAAAAACTATAAAATTGATTAATACAATGTTCAACCCTTGAGACTGACAAGGGTTAACTGACAAATAGCTCATACAACTCAGTACCAAAAAAAACCCCACCCAATCAAAAAATGGACAAAAGACCTAAACAGACATTTCGCCAAAGAAGCTGGCCAACAGGCACATGAAAAGATGCTCAACATCGACAATTATTAGAGAAATGAAAATCAAAACCACAATGAGGTGTCACTTCACACAGATCAGAATGGTCATCATCAAAGAATCTACAAACAATAAATGCTGGGGAGGGTGTGCCAGAAAGCAACTCCCTGAGACAGTTGGTGGAAATGTAAATTGGTACAGTCCCTATGGAGAACAGCATGGAGGTTCCTTAAAAAACTAAAAATTGAGCTACCATATGATCTAGCAATCCCACCCCTAGGCATATATCCTGAAAGGACAAAAACTCTAACTTGAAAAGATAAATACACTCCAGTGTTTATAGCAGCACTATTTACAACAGCCAAGACATGGAAGCAACCAAAGTGTCCATCAATAGATGAATGAATAAAGATGATGTGGTACATATATACAATAGAATATTAGCCACAAAAAAGAAGATCGCCATTTTCAGCAACATGGATAAACCTAGAGTATATCCTGAGTGAAGTTAGACAAAGACAAGTATTGTTATGATGTCATTTACATGTGAAATCTAAAAAAATTAATACAAATGAATCTATTTACAAAACACAAACAGACTCACAGACATAGGTTACCAAAGTGGATGGTGGGGAGGGATAAATAGGAGTATGGGATTAATAGATATATACAGTATTCTACACAAAACAGAAAAGCACCAAGGATTTATTATGTAACACAGGCAATGATATTCAAGATGTTGTAATAACCTACAATGGAAAATAATCTAAAAAAGAATATATATAATGGAATCATTGTGCTATACGCCTGAAACTAACACAATACTGTAAGTTGACTATACTTCAATTTTAAAGGGAGTGAAAGAAGGCAAAAAATTTGAACAGATACTTCACCAAAAATATAGGGATCACAATAAACACATGAAAAAATGCTCAAATCACTAGTTATCAAGAACATGCAGAACCTCCTTGGTGGTCCAGGGGTCAGAGCAAATAAGCCTAAGCACCACAAGTACTGAAGACCACGAGCTCTGGAGCCTGTGCTCTCCAACAAAAGAAGCCACTGCAATGAGATGGCCACACACACCACAGCAAGCCCCAGCTGCACCCAACTAGAGAAAGCCTGGGTGCAGTACCAAAGACCCAACGCAGCCACAAATCACTAAAAAAAAAAAAAAAAAAAGTAAAGAAACGCAAATTTAAACCACAGTGAGCCAAACTAACACACCTATTAGAATGGCTAAAATTAAAAGGACTTACCATATGAAGTGTTAGCAAGGATGCAGAGAAACTAGAACTCTCAAATACCGCTGGTGGCAATGTAAAATGGTACAGCCACTTTGGAAAACAGTAGGGTAGTTTCTTAAAATGTGAAAGAAAAAAATGACCAAGCTATTTCAGTCTTAGATATTTACTCAAGAGAAATAAAAGCATATGCCCATACAAAGACCTGAGCACATATGCTCATAGCAGATTTCTTTATAATAACCAAAATTAGAAACAACCCAAATTGTTCAACAAGGGGTAAATAACTGTTTTGCCTATGTTCTCCTCTAGGAGTTTTATAGTTTCTGGTCTTACGTTTAGATCTAATCCATTTTGAGTTTATTTTTATGGATGGTGTTAGAAAGTGTTCTAGTTTCATTCTTTTACAAGTGGTTGACCAGTTTTCCCAGCACTATTTGTTAAAGAGATTGTCTTTACTCCATTGTATATTCTTGCCTCCTTTGTCAAAGATAAGGTGTCCATAGGTGTGTGGATTTATCTCTGGGCTTTCTATTTTGTTCCATTGATCTATATTTCTGTCTTTGTGCCAGTACCATACTGTCTTGATGACTGTAGCTTTGTAGTAGAGCCTGAAGTCAGGCAGGTTGATTCCTCCAGTTCCATTCTTTCTCAAGACTGCTTTGGCTATTCAAGGTTTTTTTGTATTTCCACACAAATTGTGAAATTATTTGTTCTAGTTCTGTGAAAAATACCGTTGGTAGCTTGATAGGGATTACATTAAATCTATAGATTGCTTTGGGTAGTATACTCATTTTCACTATATTGATTCTTCCGATCCATGAACACAGTATATTTCTCCATCTTTTAGTGTCCTCTTTGATTTCTTTCACCAGTGTTTTATAGTTTTCTATATATAGGTCTTTAGTTTCTTTAGGTAGATATATTCCTAAGTATTTTACTCTTTTTGTTGCTACAGTGAATGGAATTTTTTCCTTAATTTCTCTTTCTATTTTCTCATTATTAGTGTATAGGATATCAAAGATATACAAGCAACTCCTGCAGCTCAATTCCAGAAAAATAAATGATCCAATCAAAAAATAGGCCAAAGAATTAAATAGACATTTCTCCAAAGAAGACATACAGATGGCTAACAAACACATGAGAAGATGCTCAACATCACTCATTATCAGAGAAATGCAAATCAAAACCACAATGAGGTACCATTTTATGCCAGTCAGAATGGCTGCTATCCAAAAGTCTGCAAGCAATAAATGCTGGAGAGGGTGTGGAGAAAAGGGTCCCCTCTTACACTGTTGGTGGGAATGCAAACTAGTACAGCCACTATGGAGAACAGTATGAGATTCCTTAAAAAACTGGAAATAGAATTGCCTGATGAGCCAGCAATCCTACTGCTGGGCATACACACTGAGGAAACCAGAACTGAGACACGTGTACCCCAATGTTCATCGCAGCACTGTTTATAATAGCCAGGGCATGGAAGCAACCTAGATGACCATCAGCAGATGAACAGATAAGAAAGCTGTGGTACATATACACAATGGAGTATTACCCAACCATTAAAAAGAATACATCTGCATCAGTTCTAATGAGGTGGATGAAACCAGAGCCAATTATACAGAGTGAAGTAAGCCAGAAAGAAAAACACCAATACAGTATACAAATGCATATATATGGAATTTAGAAAGATGGTAACGATAACCCTGTATGCAAGACAACAAAAGAGACACAGATGTATGGAACAGTCTTTTGGACTCTGTGGGAGAGGGAGAGAGTGGGATGATTTGGGAGAATGGCACTGAAACATGTATAATATCATATATGAAACGAATTGCCAGTCCAGGTTCGATGCAGGATACAGGATGCTTGGGGCTGGTGCACTGGGATGGCCCAGAGGGATGGTATGGGGAGGGAAGAGGGAGGGGCGTGCAGGATGGGGAAGATGTGTACACCCGTGGTGAATTCATGTTGATGTATGGCAAAACCAATACAATATTGTAAAGTAATTAGCCTCCAGTTAAAATTTAAAAATTTATATTAAAAGAAAAGAAATCCTGTTAGGGCCATACAGTGCATTATTACTCAGCTGGCGGTTCAATCCCTAGGTCAGGAATATCCCTTGGAGTAAGAAATGTCAATCTGCTCCAGTATTCTTGCCTGGAAAATTCCATGGACAGAGGAGCCTGGCAAGCTATAGTCCATGGGGTCTCAGAAAGTCAGACATGACTGAGCACACACAGCACATTAGTCAGCTACAACACTGCTGCTGCTGCTGCTAAGTCGCTTCAGTCATGTCCGACTCTGTGCGACCCCATAGACGGCAGCCCACCAGGCTCCCCCATCCCTGGGATTCTCCAATGCATGAAAGTGAAAAGGGAAAGTGAAGTCGCTCAGTCGTGTCTAACTCCTAGCGACCCCATGAACTGCAGCCCACCAGGATCCTCTGTCCCTGGGATTTTCCAAGCAAGAGTACTGAAGTGGGTTGCCATTGCCTTCTCTGGCAACAATGACAAATCCCCAAAGTAAGTATACTGAGTGAAAGTCAGACAAGAACAAGTACTTACTGAATAGTACTATTTATATAAAATTTTTAAAAATATAAACTTATCTATAGTGAACAAAAAAAAAAGAGAAACAAACAGTGCTGTCTTGGGCCCATGAGTAAGGGGAGGGGTGCAATAGAGAACAGAATAAAGTAAGGCTTGGGGAATCTTTTTGGAGTGATGGTATTTTGTTACTGTGGCAGTGATGATGGTTTCATGGGTGTCTACACAGGCCAAAATTCACCCCATTTTACACTTTTAATATGTGCAACTCACCATACATCAATGGTACCACAATAAAGCTTTTAAGAAAAAGGAACTAGCCAACTCCCTCCTTACCTACTCCCTATTCAAAACTTGATGCCACTGAAGGGGAGGAGAGACCAGAAAATTAGCTAGGAAATGAAATTAGCTATAATAGCTAAAGATGGCAAGAATACCGTGAAATAAAAATGCACATACATAACTGATATAATAAATTAGCTTTCATGCTAATACACTGATCAAAGACAAAATTCGTAAGGCATTTAAAAAAAATTCTCTTTCCTTATCAAATACGTATTAACTATTAGAATTTTTAAGCATCAAAAACAACTAGTTTAATAATAAACAAGAAAATGGGGGGGGGAGGGGAAGATAATACTACACAGAATTCAACATTATACTCTGACTTTTCTTTTCAAATTGCTATAACCACCATACGCCACCCCCTCCCCCACCTTGTTATTTCATTTATACAAGGGGGGAAAAATCACAAAAACATACAAGAAATAAAATGATAAAATTTTTATAATTCACTTTTTCTTTTTCACTCTACAGCCACATATTTTGTAGATGAAAAGCTTATAAATTCTACATATTTTCCTAAACTCAATTTGTTTCATTTACCAATAGAGAAATTTTTTTTTACTGTTACCTGTTTATATCTATTAACAGTATCCTGTTAACAGAATTAACACAGGATAATTCTGTATTTTAAAACTAAGAAAAATGATGCATTCAAATCATACTTTCATGTAATCGTTTTTTGGAAAATCTTTGAGATTTTATCAAGAAAATAAAATGAGCAGTATGTTTTCTAACTAAGTGAAAGTGAAAGTGAAGTCACTCAGTCGTGTCCGACTCTTTGCGACTCCGTGGACTATAGCCCACCAGGCTCCTCCGTCCGTGGGATTCTCCAGGCAAGAATACTGGAGTGGGTTGCCATTTCCTTCTCCAGGGGATCTTCCTGACCCAGGGATCGAACCCAGGTCCCCCACATTGCGGGCAGATGCTTTAACCTCTGAGCCACCTAATTACTGTTTAATATTCTGAGGTGCATGAAAAAAACCCATATTAACCCACAAAATTCTCAGACAGTCTCCAAAGATATCTATTAAAAGATCAAGTGAGTTACTTTATCAAGTTAAAAATGTATTTTAAAGATCACATATGAAATTGGCAATAATTTCACACTTCAATGTTGGGTTGTACGCCACGATCCAAAACAGACTATTATTACATTAAATACTACTTTGTTTCTGAAAGATTTTTCTACACTTAAATATTATTTGAATGAACCAGATGAGGGAATGTAGCATTATCATCACGACAATTATGTTACACGAGCTACCCAGAAAACATGTATCTATAACTAAAACAAAAACAAGCAAACAAAAAATAACTCAATCACTAAAGAGGACTGCATGATGAAGCATACAAAAAATGAACTTTAGAATATTTCTTCATAGGTTTAAAAACAAAAATAACAGGACGAGGAAACAAAAATCAGTTTACAGAGCAATGATTTTAAAACTCGTAAAAGGCATAAGGAAAACAAAAAGCCCAAATGTAGATCCATCTGAATACAACCCTCTTTCATTGCCCCAGCGTGAAAAAAAGGCACTGAATGTCTTAAGATGTTATCAAGCATTTTCAAGTGAGAACCTAAAATGAGTGTTTTGATCCTTGAGCACAACCTTAGAGGAGAAAAGGTATATCACTGCAAAAGGTCAGTTGTAAAAGCCCTTAGACAGTTGCTGCTGCTGTTGTTCAGTTACCAAGTCGTGTCTGACTCTTCGAAACCCAATGAACTGCAGCATGCCAGACTTCTTTGTCCTTCGCTGTCTCCCCAACGTTCCTCAAAACTCATGTCCATTGAGTCGGTGATGCCCTTCAACCATCTCATTCTCTGTCACCCCCTTCTCCTCCTGCCCTCAAGTTTTCCCAGCATCAGAGTTTTTTCAGATGAGTTAGTTCTTTGCCTCAGGTGGCCAAAGTATTGGAGCTTCAGCTTTAGCATCAGTCCTTCCAATGAATATTCAAGGTTGATTTCCTTTAGGATTGACTGGTTTGATCTCCTTGTTGCCCAAGGGACTCTCAAGAGTCTTCTCCAGCACCACAGTTGCTACTGCTGCTAAGTCACTTCAGTCGTGTCCGACTCTGTGTGACCCCATAGACAGCAGCCTACCAGGATCCCCTGTCCCTGGGATTCTCCAAGCAAGAACACTGGAGTGGGTTGCCATTTCCTTCTCCAGTGCATAAAAGTGAAAAGTGAAAGTGAAGTCATTCAGTCATGTCTGACTCTTAGTGACCCCATGGACTGCAGCCTACCAAGCTCCTCCATCCATGGGATTTTCCAGGCAAGAGTACTGGAGTGGGGTGCCATTGCCTTCTCTGAGCACCACAGTTAAAAAGCATCAATTCTTTGGCACTCAGCTTTCTTTCTGGTCCAACTTTCACATCTGCATGTGACTACTGGAAAAACCATAGCTTTGACTATAGGGACCTTTATTGGCAAAGTGATATCTCTGCTTTTTAAAACACTGTTTTGACATGGCTTTTCCTCGAAGGAGCAAGCATGCTTTAATTTCATGGCTGCTATCACCATCTGCATTGATTCTGGAGCCCAAGAAAATGAGTATGCTTAATGAATAACTATCAGATATGCATTTGTTTCTTCAGACTTCGAGGATGGTAACTATTCTATCTACCTACTAATCTACTAATAAGATCTTTCATCATCTGGCCCCTGCTGACGTCACCAGCCTCATAACAAACTGCCTGTAGTTCCTAGATGTGTTCCGGCTCATTCATGCATCAACAGCCACATATTCCCTCTGTGTGGACTGTCTTTATACTTCATGGCAGAAAGCCTCGAGACTCAGCTCAAATGTCACTTTCTTTCCTGTGATGACTGCACCCTCGCCATAGGTTGGCTTCTAGTGCTCTGTGGGCACTCTGTACGTATTTCTTACAGTACTCATCTTAAGGCAGGCAGTTCATTTATGTCATTATGTTGTTTGTGTCAGACTTTGAAGGCTTCATGAAGGAAACTGCCAATTTAGCACTGTAGTCTAAATTACCACAAGAACACAGGGAACTTGACACATCAATCTGAATAAACTTGCAAATTTAAAATCAGACTTCAGACCCTGATTTATCCCAGTAAAAAGGCTATTCAGTGAAGATTAATTTAAACATCATTATTTAAGGGTGGTTTTAAATTTCCCTTTATATTGTTTTTACAAATCTCCCCTAAGATCACTTTATTTTTTAATCAAAAAATATTACTAAAGAGGCAGAAAGGTCTCTTTAATCCTATATTTGAAAGTCAACTGTTAACTTTCAAATAAATAAAATACTTTAAAAAACATACTAATAAAATACTAAATCGCAACCAAAATAAAAGCAAAACAAGCTACAAAACAAAACATGAAAAAACTTTCAGATATTCTAATTTGAAGTAAAGAAATTAATTTTGCCACTTATACAACTGTATATATATACATTTATACAGTTGTATAAGTACGATTGTAGCTTGACCTCTTAAAAATTCAACCTCAAAACATTTCTAAGAATGTCCATGCCTTTCTCTTTTCTTTCTATACATGTGAAACCTGCATCACTAAAAATAATAGTCTCTGTAGTAAATAATTTATCACATCAGTTTCCTTTAGCTTTTGTTTTATTTTTATTTAAAGGGTAGTTAGCATCAGTGAGGCTTCCCTTGTGGCTCAGATAGTAAAGAATCTGCCTGCAATGCAGGAGACCCAGGTTCCATCCCTGGGTCGAGAAGATCCCCTGGAGAAGGCAATGTTAATCCACTCCAGTGTTCTTGCCTAGAGAATTCCATGGACAGAGAAGCCTGGCAGGCTATACAGACCATGGGGTTGCAAAGAGTCAGACAAGACTGAGCGATTTCACTTTTATCAATGTAGCTACTTTATTTATGTGTAAATTTTTCAACTGATGATAAATCCTTGACTGCTTAACAAAAACCACTGTTTTCAGAGGTGATTCTCATGAAGACACAGTCTCTTTGCTTTTCACAGCTACTATTTAATCTTTTAAAAAGTGAGTTACTCCACTGATCAAGGGAACTCCAAGCTACTGGACTGAACTGAACTGAAGCTACTGCTTTCCACTAGAATTTCTTCACAGCCACGATGCATCATTCTAAACTATGCTCCTAATAAACTTATTTTGCTATCTTTCCTATAGTTTAAGTTCACTATATAGTTATTATATGATGATCATATATTGGCCTCAGTATGCAGCAAAATTATGAGAAATTATGTTAGTCTATCCTATCCTCTCTCCTTCCCCAAATTATAGGCTAGTTTCACTCTGAAACTTCACCCTTAGTGATTCACTGTGAACAACTCAAACAATTCATCAAGATGGCTGATGGCGTTAACAGTCAGAGCAATGTAAAAGAACCATCAATCACCTTGTGTTTAGTTTGGAGGTAATTATTACTTTGCCACAACGCATTCAGAAACAATGACATTAACATAGTCATTCTTTTATGTTAGAAACCACAATGGTGTTCCAGTTCCCAGTGGATCAAATTTAAATTCTATCAACCAACCCTGGACAACCAATCCAAAATTATTTTCAACTTAAATTTAATCAGTATTCTCTATTCCCACAGTAATGTAATACATATACATGTATGTATGTATCTCCAACTCTACTCTGGCTTTTGTCATAGTTTTATTCATTTTTCATTTCTATATCTATCACAGTTATTGAGCCTAAATCTCCTCCTTGGGAGGAAAGATGTTTTTTTTATTCACATAATAGACAATGAACCATCAATGAATGAACTAGGCAAGCAAATAAATACCAAATCACCTTTCTCATTGGAGCAATCTCTCTACCTGCTTTATCCTGCCTCTAAACTTCTACTCCAGCTATTCTCTCTGCCTAAAATGCCCTTTTTTCCCTTGTTTATTAATCTAAAACTTTATAGGGATGATAGGGAGAACAAGGCTGAAACTGTAGCTATAAAAGCCCTTCATATTTTGAGGTTCATATTATAAAAAGAACAACAATCCTAGACAGCAAAGTAAGGTCAGTATCAATGATATTTTATGCATATTAAATCAGTATTATTTACTCAATTCTATTTATTTGTAATATTAGAAATGTTTATGCTTTCCCTTTTCTGTACTTCAACCATAGGCTTATCAATTCTTCAGTACAGGTAATATACGTATAGTAAAAAGGCATTTTTGTGTTCACGAGTGAGATCTATCAGCTGAACATTAATAATTATGTGACTTAGGACTTAAGTGGAGAAGGAAATGGCAACCCACTCCAGTGTTCTTACCTGGAGAATCCCAGGGATGTGAAATGTGATTGCCTTTAGGAAGCAAAAATTCAGGAATCAAAAAGGAAAGGATAGGGTAATAATTTTTTTTAATTATATATGTTTTGACTTATTAAATAAATGTTTTGATAAAATTGACTTCTGAAACTATGCAAGCCTAAAACCTTTAAAAAAAATTTAAGAGAACATTTGATAACACTGTCTCTCTGGCAGGTAGGGTAGGTGTTTGTGAATTAGAACCAATTTTTCCATAACTCTGTTACCTAACTGCCTCTTAGATTTCCAACCTGCCTTCATTTTTAGAGTGAAGTCTTCCTTCTGATTTCCCTGTCAACCTCATCTGTCTTAAGTTTCTGAAACAGAAAACAGTGTTGGCATCACCTGAGAACTTGTTAAACACACAAATATTCATACTTCACCCCAGATCTTCAAAATCAGAAACTTCAACTGGGATCCAGCAACGTGTGTTTAAGAAGCCCTCCAGACCATCCTTAGGTACCCTGAAGTTTGAGAACAACTGCTCTAATGGCTTGACACTCTTTTCCTGACTCCTTCCTTCACAAAGGCTGCGTCCTGTCAATTTCCACACAACCACATATGTAAGTGCACAGTCCACACAGAAGCTCAGTTCTGCTTAACATAAATAACTAGGGAGAAGGCACCAACTGTGATAAATACCGCTCTTTATTCTGCCCTCTAATATCCAAGAGCTGACAGGTATTTAGTCACAAATTTGAAATGTCTTTACGTGTTTAATGAAAAGAATTAGTACAAAAAGGATGCCTTAGAGATCTTTTCACCAATAAAAATACCCTCTTTAACCGTAAGGTATAAAGACAACGATCAATACTCTAACACTAAAAAAGTGGGTTTACTTTAAACACACTTTTTACCACTTTGACTTATCTTCTAATTCTTATAATCAAATAACATATTCTGTAGCACATGTTCATAAATGTTAATAAATCAAGACATAGCTTCTAAGGATTATTTTTAAACTTTAAAAACTTTATAATAGCAAAGCTTATCCAAATAAAAATACTACTATTTTTAAAGTCACATCATGTGTCTTAAATACGTCACACCAATAAATGCTTGGAAAAATCAACTCCCATTCTAAAGATAAAAAGCTAACGTGGACCCTGGAAATGTTACTGAAACAACTGAATGTCTGTTGGAAAAGAAAGTAATAATGTTAAATGGAGTTTAACTTAGTACCAAAGTAAGTTTCAAGAGAAGTACTGAAATCATAATTTTTTTTACTAGTTTTAGTTTCTAAAAACATTATCAGTATAAAATTAAAGTGACTATAAAGGCCAGAGTTTTACTTAGTAAGATTTTTTTGTAATTTTATTCTACTCTGGTATATCTTAAATTTCAAATTTTAAAAAAACACAAAAATATTAACATTCAGATGCTATCAAGGGCTTAGAGGGGGGGTTACTTTCTTCAATAAAATCTTTATTCAATATGTTAAAATGGAAATTTAACGTATTCAATGTGATCTCAGGATGAAAGTAAGATACTTATACTTCATTATTAACCAAAGAAAAATATTCTACAATATACAGCTTTATGGACTGTGCCAAAGCCTTTGACTGTGTGGATCACAAGAAACTGTGGAAAATTCTGAAAGAGATGGGAATACCAGACCACCTGACCGGTCTCTTGAGAAATCTGTATGCAGGGTCAGGAAGCAACAGTTAGAACTGGACATGGAACAACAGACTGGTTCCAAATAGGAAAAGGAGTATATCAAGGCTGTATATTATCACCCTGCTTATTTAACTTATATGCAGAGTACATCATGAGAAACGCTGGGCTGGAGGAAGCACAAGCTGGAATCAAGAATGCCAGGAGAAATATCAATAACCTCAGATATGCAGATGATACCACCTGTATGGCAGAAAGTGAAGAGGAACTAAAAAACCTCTTGATGAAAGTGAAAGAGGAGAGTGAAAAAGTTGGCTTAAAGCTCAACATTCAGAAAACGAAGATCATGGCATCTGGTCCCATCACTTCATGGGAAACAGATGGGGAAACAGTGTCAGACTGTTTTTTTGGGCTCCAAAATCACTGCAGATGGTGATTGCAGCCATGAAATTAAAAGACGCTTACTCCTTGGAAGGAAAGTTATGACCAACCTAGATAGTATATTGAAAAGCAGAGACATTACTTTGCTGACTAAGGTCCATCTAGTCAAGGCTATGGTTTTTCCTGTGGTCATGTATGGGTGTGAGAGTTGGACTGTGAAGCAAGCTGAGAGCCGAAGAATTGATGCTTTTAAACTGTGGTGTTGGAGAAGACTCTTGAGAGTCCCTTGGACTGCAAGGAGATCCAGCCAGTCCATTCTGAAGGAGATCAGCCCTGGGAATTATTTGGAAGGAATGATGCTAAAGCTGAAATTCCAGTACTTTGGCCACCTCATGCGAAGAGTTGACCCACTGGAAAATACCCTGATGCTGGGAGGGATTGGGGGCAGGAGGAGAAGGGGATGACAGAGGATGAGATGGCTGGATGGCATCACTGACTCGATGGGTGCAAGTCTGAGTGAACTCCGGGAGTTGGTGATGGACAGGGAGGCCTGGCATGCTGCGATTCATGGGGTCGCAAAGAGTCGGACACGACTGAGCAACTGAACTGAACTGAAATATCATTTTGCACAGGAGAGCTTCTGGGATATTCATGGACGTAAACACATTAGCCTAGACTTAGGAGAAACTAAGCAGTGCAGGTTACGTTATGTATACCAAGTAATCCCACCATTATTAAGTGAAAATTCTAGACTTAAATCATAAGCAGAAACTAGACACGTTTGCATGATGGTCGATCATTACAATGACTCAAAATAAAAAACATAAAAAAGTTTCTGATCATTTATAATGCATGTACCTACTCTAAATTACAAGTTCAACTGTAAGTTCTGACTTACATACTGTAGTAAAATCCATTTAAGAAAAATAAGTCTTTTACAAAGCAAATATGCCATTTCATACAGTCTTATCCAATCATTTTTTAAAAATACTTAAACAGAATTTGAAACTTATCTTTCAAAAGACTCAAATATAACTTAACTACAAAATCCCAGTAAAATGTAAACATTATTAATTTCCATAACAAGCAATTCTCAATTATCATAGTACTGAAGAGACATACAGATCACACAGGGTTAAATTTGATGTACACTCCACTCAGTTTGATGTACACTTCTCTTAGTTTCTTTTTCCAAAGGCGGTCTGCCCTGCTAGACCACAGTTTTAAACAGGCTGAGATCAGAATTACGAGAGCTACTGAAAATCTCAGTCCCTACACATTCCAAGAAGAATGAGACAGTGACTGGGTAGGTGGGACCTGTCTCCCGTGCTGCCAAGTGACTAAAGGGGAACCCCGCCAGCAGGCTCTAACTGTCACCGTCCTCATTCCCCAGTTCTGTAAGGTCATACTAAGACAGGAAGAAAACACAACAAAGCAGAGACGCTGCACTTGCAGGCCACAGGATTCCTGTCCTTCAGTCCCTTTACAAGCTTCCCCATTTCATTGAGCTAGGCCGCGGCCTTATGAGACCAGCTTCCAAGGCGTGCACAGGACCTCCAGTGCATAGAGACAACATAAGTTTTTATAGTACTCCTACAGACCAGTGTAAGAATAAAGAATGCATATTCACAAAAGCAAATATTCAGCTATAAACAGAATTTTCCTTAAAACCTGTATACTTTATTAGTTCATTTACAAACTGTTAACATGATCTAAACCAATACACAAGGGGAAATGCTTTTGGTGTTTCTAAAACCCAGTCTATATAGAATACTGTCCTATTCCAATTTTTCTAAAATGTTACTACTTTGGTAAAATACACATAGGGAGCAATTAAAACTTCCCTGATCATATCCTTTCTCTTACAGTCTAATTATGGATTGATTTTTAAAAGACAAATAACTTACAAGTCACTAGAGAGAAATTACTTTGAAACTCCCAAGAGGTTATGATTCAGTCTATATTATATTTATGAACTACAATCCTGAAATTTAATGGGATTTTTGGCAATTGCAAATAATTAAAGCCTCCAGTATATTATTCTGGAAATTGGTGAAGTATACTGGAATTTTTATTAATTTCATCTCATTGCCTTTTCATAAATGCCTGTAATTAAATATGAGAGAAATAAAGACTGGAAGGAAAGGAGAATAGGAAGAAGTGGAAAACAGGATAAGATTGGTTTGAATACTTGAAGGACTGGCTAGATAACAGAAAGTTGTGTGTATATGCTCAGTTGTGTCTGACTTTTTGTGACCCAATGCTAGGCTCTTCTGTCCATGGGATTTTCCCAGCAAGAATACTGGAGTGGATTTCCATTGTTAGTTTCACTAAATTGGTTGTTCAAATTGATTCAGCAGAGATTTTAAAAGTTACAGCATTAATGATAACTACAAATAATCTACCTGAGCTTGAAAAGGGGTAAGGAATTGACAAAGTGAAAGAAAAATAACAAATTAGCAGTCCTCTGATTCAAAACTAAGCAGAGATATACAATTGGAATAATTTCTTCTTCCAATCCCAACCAATAGCAGTTAATTGTGGAGTCCCAAAGACTATGTATACTATCTTCTTCAGAAATGACAGAAATTGACTCAATTAGAAACTGATGTGCTAGTTTATATCATATTCCAAAAATAATTTTTCCAAAAATAATTTTCCCAAAAATAATATTTGAAAAAGAAGTTCTACTGCACCACACTAATTTATTCCCTTTTACACAACTATACTGTAGGCCATTCTCCAAATCTAAGGCTTCAGAAGCCCTTTACTATTCTTTCTACAAATTCACTTCCAAGTTCCAAGGGTTCAACATCACCCAATCCAAAGTCTGACCTCAAACCCTGACACCTCTGCCTTTCACTACAGTCCCACATTTACAACTGCCTACAATGTATCTCCATTTGGGTACTCTTCCATTAGTATCCAGTGTGTAACATCTCCTTGTCATTATCACCTCTTGTTTCCTAATGTCCTAGGATAGAACCATTCTTGAACATTAAAAATTGTAGAGCCAGATGTCAGAAAGAATGGTGGAATAGGGAACTCCCCAATAATTAACTCCTCCACAAAAGTAACAGATACACTGGCAAAAACTGTCAAAGCCAACTTTTTCAGAACTCTAGAAACTAGTAAGAAGTTTGTGATAATCAGGTAAATGTTATGGAAACTCAAGGGAAGAAAGCTGAATCCCAGTCAGAGAGCTCTGTGTATTTTAACTAAGTCTGGTTCTGTCCCACGCTCTCCAGATGAGGGGCTGGCCTTGAAGACAACAGTTCCTGGTCCCAGCACAGGTACCCAGTATCAGAGAGGATACAACAAACCTTATCCTTGAACAACTGGGATTGCTGTGACCTGTTTGGTGACTGCCTGGAGGAGCAGCATTCCTTTAACTCCTCCTACTTGGAACCCGCCCAGTGCTGGGGGACCTCCAAGACACACTTGCCAGAAACATGTAAGGTAACTGCACACTGATACCTGGGGCAAGGGATAACAGCTGAGGCAAACAACAGAATACCCGAAAGCCCAAGAAGGAGAGGCTGCTGAATGGCATGCCTTGGGGACTAACAATGAAATGTTACCCAGCCAGTAAAAAGAAGGAAATAAGGCCATTTGCAGAAACATGGATGGACCCAGAGAGTGTCAACCCGAGTGAAGTAAGTCAGAGAAAGAGAAATATCATATGACATCCCTTATATCTGTAATATAAAAAGAAACGATACAAATGAATTTAGTTTCAAAACAGAAAGAGATTCACAGACTGAGAAAATGAACTAATAGTTGCCAGGGAAGGGACAGTTAAGGACTTTGGGAAAGTCATGTACACAGTGGAACATTTAAAATGGATAACCAACAAAAACCTATTGTATAGCACATGGAACTCTGCTCAATGTTATGTGCCAGCCTGGATGGTACAGAAGTTTGGGGGAGAGTGGATACATATATATGTATGGCTGAGTCCCTTCATAGTTCACCTGAAATTATCACAACATTGTTAATTGGCTATACCTAAATACAAAATGTTTTCATGTTCGAAAAAAATAAAAAGAGTTTTGAAAAACACCCACATATTTCTGAGACTTTAGAAGGTCACACAATTGGCCACAAGTATAAAATGCTGAAGGAGTTTAGACTCCAGAGTCACTGCTTAGAGGAGATCCTTCTGGGAAAGCTGTCTGAACAGAAACATCTACATACACTGCTCAAGACCAAGACAAAAATTTTTATATTAAGCCACTAAGATCTGGGGATTATTTACTTCAGAAGTTGGTGTTAATTATATGAGTAATACAGACCTGGAATCTAAAGGACCTGGAAGATATACATGCTATACTGTTGTAAAACAAAAGAACTTGCTTAAAGAAAAATGACTGATTCTTTATACTATGTTTCTGGTTATTTAGGCTCTCAGCAATTATATTTTATTTATATTGTTGACTCACTAACAAAAACATCAAAAGGAAAAAACACCAAAAAACCCCAACACTGTTTAAATGTATAGATATACTTTTCAGTAAGTTAGTGCAGTGCGTGTTGGCCGCTGCTACCAAATCTTATATTTTATAATATAAATCATTAGGTAAATGGAATTATATATGCTCAAAGTTAACTTTGCTAGACTCCATCTTATAAGGAAAGTTTCATGTGAGTCAGAGTTTTAGTATTAGTAACTGGGGGAAATAACTGAAAATAATAACCATGACTAGTTCTGAGCTAAAGTTGGAGAGTAACACAGTCAACACAAATCTATTCAGAGTGTATTCAAATTCATTCAATTATTCTTCTGAATGATAATGCTTCAGATGAGGAACATATGACAAGAGAATAGGTCTCAGTAATAAAGAGAGAATCATCTGAAACAATGGGAAGGCAAAGTAGCAAATGAAAGAACATGCAATTATTAACAGTTTACCAGGAATGACCAAAATCTGCATTTAACTTGAATAAGTATTTTTAAACAAAAAATTTAACACGTGTCACAAAATTTGTTAGAACATACACACATGCACTAAAATCAAAAGAATTCAGGAAGCAGCATCTCAAAAAATGTCAAACAAACATAAAATACTAACTTCCTTGAGCATGCTGCCATACACCATACTTAGAAAGTATCATGAATTTCTTTTCCTTATGGTCGCATCAAAATGCCGGTTTCTAAATTTTGTAATTTACCTATCATATTTAGAGACTTAGATTTTAGTATTATGTAGTTAATGTTAAGCTGAATTTTCTGATTATTACATAGGCCACAAATGCTAAAATAAGTAAGTCACATCAAAATATTATATAATATATATAATGTTATATAAAGTAAAATGGAATACATTATACTTATTTTCCTTAAAAAGAGTATAAGTAATCAAGACTTCCCAATAAAATGTGTATCATTAACTTCTGATATTACATTTGTGAAGTATAATAATATACAGTAGTATAGATTGTCCAAGTATTGCCTTATACAGCATCCGTTAACTGGAAACTCTTAACAACAGGGCTTCCCTGGTGGCTCAGACAATAAAGAATCTGCCTGCAGTGTGGGAGACCAGGGTTCGAGCCCTGGGTTGGGAAGATTCCCTGGAGAAGGGAAAGGCTACCCACTCTAGTATTCCTGCCTGGAGAATTCCATGGACAGAGGAGCCTGGCAGGCCACAGTCCACGGGGTTGCAAAGAGTCGGACACAACTGAGCGACTTTCAGTAACAACAGGAATCAGTCATAAATGCCTAGAGATATATGCCTCACTGTATAGTGGAAAATTCTGAAAAAGTTTCATGAATCAAATTTTGACAAGTTGAATTATATTAGATGAACTATACAGTGAATGGAATGAATGGGTTTCTCTTCTAAATACTTTGTTAATGTTAAAAAATCCCTTTGGAGATAAAATAATCAGTCCTAATTCATCATGATTTAGGTTCATATGCTGTATACTGCATTTCCTTAAAATGACTCTAGTCTGGAGTATTTTCTAATTTTTCCCAGTGTTATACACATGCATCTTCCCATTTCAAAGCATTACTCACATCCATTGGGGAAATAGGAAGGTGTTTAATGAAAAGGAATAAAGACTTAAAAGGCAAATAAGTGAAATCATTCAATGTTCCTAGAGAATATAAAAATGTCAGCCTCCTAAAAGTGCCCTCCTAATTAACCCACTCCCCAAAAGAAAAATTTTAAGACAAGTAATCTAGCTATGGCTGGGATTTCTATATGGATTCCAGGTTCTAACTAACTAGAATGTAGTAATGTACCTCCAGTCTTGTTATCAGAAAACAGAAAGAAATGTCATAACAAGGATACGGTGCACAGAGGAATAATAATGTGAGGAAGTCTAGAGGATGCAGAAAAGAATCAATTTAAGCAGGCAGCAAAATGATCTTTGAAATTCTTCCAGTTCTCTAGATCACTGGTCTCCAGAGTCAGATGTGAGCACTTCAGGGATACAGGGATACAGCAAGGCAATCCACTGGGGTTAAGGGAAGAAAACATCAGAACTTCTATTTAAGTTTCTCATTTAAAATGTAAGAGAAATTTTATTTTAGTGGTATTTAAATTACAGGCTGTCACTGGCATCCTAACTGTATAATATAGTCAAAGTCACGTAAAATTCAAACAAAAAAATAACGTGAGGTTAGTTCTCCAGTACCTCTAGCTCACCAAAATGACAGAGACCTCGCCATACAACCGGTGCATTTGCTCCTGGCATGCTGTACGTGGATGTGCTCTATTGTGACAGGCAAGTTAAACAGACTTATAGTTTATATTACCAAGTTTAAGTAAACTAACACAAAACAAACTATGGCTTTAAAAGATGTCCACAGAGAAACTTCTCATTCAATATGGTATTAATAATGCAAGCACAAGCAAAGAAGATGATGCAGAATGGATACTTTTCCAATGACTAGTACATTAACAGTCACATTAATGAGGCAAAAACAGTGGCAATAATAGCATTTACGTCTTCTGTGATCTTTCCCCTAAAACCTGTAATTCCAATTTATTCATGAAGAAAACATTAAATTCCATTTGGAGGACATTGCACAAAATACTCTGAATCCTCAAACTGTTAACCAACAACAGGGTGAGAAAAGTCTAAACAGATATGACAACTAAATATAATATGGTCTCCTGAATGGGATCCTAAATCAGAAAGAGGTCCTTAGGTAAAATCTAAGCAAATATTAATAAAGAATGGACTTCAGTAAGTAACAGTATATCAATACTGGTTCATTAGCTGTGACAGAGGTACCATACTTTTTAAAAATGGAAATATAATTAAATCTAAAAAAAAAAAAACAGCCACAAATTTTCAAAAGTATCAAGACTATTTGAAACACAAATTTACAGCCACTGTTGTTAATGATAAATGCTCCACTCTAAACTATAATATGCTGTAGATATTAGCTAATCATAACACAGGTTCAGATTTTATCATAAATATATATACCATAGGTAATACATGCTCCAAAAGTGGAGGGACCACAATTCTAGAAAATGGTAAGCAAATTAACTAGATGTGATACTACTATTCATATCTCCCCAATTATTTGTATGTGATACTAGAGACACAAGGATGATCACACAATTTGATTCAAAGCAGCTTGTAATGTAGTGATGAAGCAGACAAGGAAAAAGGTAATCAGCATACAATGCAACCCTGAACAGGAGTGAGTGCACAGTAATCACCGCCAACAGAAATGGACATGGAGCTCGATGGGAAGACGTGGGCTGGGAAATGAGACATGGGACAGAGAGCATGTCTAGGACAAGGTACCATCTGAGGTGAGTCTAAGAGAGTAAGAAGTTAATTAATGCTTCTTGAATAGGAGAAAGGTATTCCAGAAACAGGGAAGAGGCTGGAAGTACACTGTCTAACAGAGTAGCCATAAGCCAACATGACTTACTGAGTACCTGAACCAGGATTACTGAGAATCTAAATTCTTAATTTTATTTCATTTAAATTTAAAAACTGAAGTAATTCAGCATGGTAAAGATTTCAATGCTCCATAAGATGATTTTCCAAAATTTAACAAGATTGCTGTTAAAAAGCCTACAAATTATTTTTCTTTTAGACCAGACAAACTTATCTTAAAATGTATATGGAAAAGGAAAGGTCCTAGGATGGCCAAAACAGTTTTGCAAAAGTGACAGGAATCACATTTCCTGATGTTATGGCTCACTCTACAGCCACAGCAAACAAGACAGTACTGAAGCATATACACAAAGATCAGTGCTACGCAGAGAACACAGAGACAGACTCACATAACATACCCACTTGATTTTAGGTGCAAAAGTTCTTCAGTGGAAGTTAATTCCAATGGTGCTGAAGCTACTGGACACCCATAGGTCAAAAAATGAACACTGAGTTAAACCTCACATCATATGCAAAAATTAGTTCAAAATGATTCACTGCCTGAAACTATAAAACTATAGTTTTAAACTATAAAACTTTACATTAAAAAAAAAAAAACTGGAGCAAATCTTCAGACCTGTGAGTAAATCAGTAGTTCTTAGACTTGATGGCACGCCACTCCAGTACTCTTGCCTGGAAAATCCCAAGGACAGAGGAGACTGGTGGGCTACAGTCCATGGGGTCACAGAGTCTGACACAACTGAGCGACTTCCCTTTCACTTTTCACTTTCATGCATTGGAGACGGAAATGGCAACCCTCTCCAGTGTTCTTGCCTGGAGCATCCCAGGGACGGGGGAACCTGGTGGGCTGCCGTCTATGGGGTCGAACAGAGTCGGACACGGCTGAAGCAACTTAGCATAGCATAGACTTGACATCAAAAACATGACCCATAAAAGTAAAGAAAATAATAAATTGGACTTCATCAAAATTTGAAACTTCTGCTCTAAGAGAAACTCTGTTAAGAGGATAAAAAACAAACTACAGACTAGAAGAAATATGTACAAACCACATACCTGACAGAAAACTAGTATTAGAATATATAAAGGATTCTCAAAGCTCAAGAGACAGAAAATCTAATTAGAGATCACTGAAGAAATCAGAGGAAATAAAAAAATACGTAAAACATGACAACCCAAAATCTATGGGATGCGGCAAAAGCAGTTCTTACAGGAAAGTTTATACAACAGTATGATCCTACCTTAAAAAATAAGAAAAACCTCAAATAAACAACCTAACCTTACACCTAAAGCAACTAGAGAAAAAAAAAAGAAAACCCAAAGTTAGTAAAAGGAAAGAAATAATAAAAATCAGAGCAGAAATAGATGAAATAAAAATGAAGAAAACAATAGCAAAAATTAATGAAACTAAAATCTGGTTCTTTAAGTTAAGTAAAATCAATAAACCTTTAGCCAGACTCATCAAGAAAATGAGGATTCAAGTCAATAATATGAGAAATGAAACAAGAGGTATTACAACAGATGTCACAGAAATACAAAGGATCGTAAGAGACTACTGCAATCAACCATATGCCAATAAAATGGACGACCTAGAAGAAACGCACAAATTCTTAGAAAAGTACAACCTTCTAAGACTGAACTAGGAAGAAAAAGAAAACATAAACAGACCAATCACAAGCAGTGAAACTAAAACTGTGATTAAAAATCTTCCAATGAACAAAAACCCAGGACCAGATGGCAAATTCTATCAAACATTTAGAGAAAAGCCAACACCCATCCTTCTCAAATGCTTCCAAACAATTTCAGAGTAAGGAATGCTCCCAAGTTCATTCTATGAAGCCAACATCACCCTGATACCAAAACCAAACAAAGATATCACACAAAAAGAAAACTATAGGCCAATATCACTGATGAACATAATGCAAAAATCCTCAACAAAATGCTAGCAAATAGAATCCAATAACACATTAAAAGAATCATACATCACGATCAAGTGGGATTCAATATATGCAAATCAATGTGATATATTAACGAACTGAAGAATAAAAACCATATGATCATCTCAATAGATGCAGAAAAAGCTTTTGACAAAAACTCAACACCAATGTATGATAAAAGTTCTCCAGAAAGTTAGCTTAAAAGGAACCTATCTCAACATAGTAAAAGCCATATAAGACAAACCCAAAGCAAACATCATTCTGAATGAAGAGAAACAGAAAGCATTTAAAATCAAGAACAAGACAAGGATGTCCATGCTTGCCACTATAATTCAACACAGTTTTGAAAGTCCTAGCCATGGCAATCAGAGCAGAAAAAGAAATAAAAGGAATCCAAATTGGAAAAGAAGTAAAACTGTCGCTGTTTGCAGATGACATGGCACTATACACTGAAAATCCTAAAAGCACCACCAGAAAACTACTAGAGTTAATCAATGAATTTGGTAAAGTTACAAGGTACAAAATTACTGCATAGAAATCTCTTATATTCCTATACACTAATAATGAAAGATCAGGAAAAGAAATTAAGGAAACAATCTCATTTATGAACACAACAAAAACAAAAAAATACCTAGGAATACACCTACCTAAGGAGGCAAAAGACCTTTACCCAGAGAACTTTAAGATACTGATGAAAGAAATCAAAGACCACACAACTAGATGAAGAGATAAACCATGTTCTTGGATTGGCAGAATCAAAACTGTGAAAATGACTATACTACCCAAATCATCTACAGATTCAATGAATGGAATCCCTATCAAATTACCAATGGCATTTTTCACAAAATTAGGACAAAACATTTTTAAAGTTTCTATGGAAACACAAAAGGCCTCAAATAGCCAAAACAATCATGAGAAAGAAAAATGGAGCTGGAGGAATCAGGCTCCTGATTTCAGACTGTATTACAAACAAAGCTACAGCAATCAAGACAGTATTATACTGGTACAAAAACAGAAATATAGATCAATGGAACAGGATCTGTATAGGATCTATACAGGATCAATGGAACCGGACAGAAAACCCACAGATGAACCCATACAACTATGGTCACCTAATCTATGGCAAAAGCAGCAATAATTTACAGTGGAGCAAAAAAGAGGTTCTTCAATAAGTGGTGCTGGTAAAACTGGACAGCTCCGTGTAAAAGAATGAAATCAGAACATTCTCTAACACCAGACACAAAACTAAACTCCAAATGGCTAAGGACCTGAATGTGAAACTGGACACTATAAAGCCCTTACAGGAAACACAGGCAGAAAGCCCTGACATAAATCACAGCAAGATCTTGTTTGACCTATCTCCTAAAGAGAATAAAAACAAACAGGACCTAATTAAACTTGAAAGCTTTAGCAAAGCAAAGGAAACGATAAACAAGATGAAAAGACAACCCTCGGAATGGAAGAAAATAATTGCAACGGACAAAGGATTACTCTCCAAAATATACAAGCAGTTCATGCAGCTCAATATCAGAAAAACAAACAACCCAAATAAAAACATGGGTGGAAGACCTAAACAGACATATCTCCAAAGAGGACAAACAGATGCGGCCAATAAACATGCAAAGACGCGCACCATCACTCATTATTAGAGAAGTGCAAACCAAAACCTCAGTGAGGTGTCACTTCACACTGGTCAGAAAGGCCATTATCAAAAAATCTACAAGCAATAGGGCTTCCTTGGTGGCTCAGAGACAGAGAACCTGCCTGCCAATGAAGGAGACTCAGATTCAATCCCTGGAAGACCCCACATGCCACAGGGCACTAAGCCTGTGTGCTCAGCTGTGAGCCGCAACTACTGAGCCAGTGCTCCAGAGCCTGGGACCCGCAGATATTGAAGTCTGCCGGGGTTCAGGCCCGGTGGATCCAGAGAATTTGAAGCGGGGACGGCACTGGCAAGGGAAAAACTTATTTATTTATTAATATAAGATTAGATTAGGAAGAAACCGTGTAGTAGGAAAATTTAGTGGAGAAAAGAGGCTGAATAACTTGGTGTACGTGGAAAGCCAATAAAGTTCCAGACAAGGAGCTTGCACCATATACGTTAGGCCACCGGCGTCCGTTTGAATATCAGAGAGTGCCCCACCTTGGGCTCTTTCTCTTACGGATCTTAGAAGCCAGGACAAGTAAGTAGACATGGCGAGCCTCCACCCCCAGATGGGAATTCAGCCTGAAATTAGAGTAAAGAGGAGACACGGAGAAACCAGTCCTTCCAATGACTGGCCCGTCCTCTATTGTTCAGAAGGCCTTTTATACTTTTTGATTATACATAGAGATCAATGGGTAACACAAAGTTATGCAGGTTAGCAGCCCAGACTCTTATCAAAACCAGGCTTTTCTCTCTGCATACCTAGTTGTATGCACAAGTCTTAGGTAATTTACATCATCTTCTGGCCAAAAGGGCCAATTAACATTTTACAGCCTTTTTTCTGATAAGGGTTTGTCAACCAGAAGACTTATTTGTGTTGTTCTTCTCAAAGTCTGGTGCCACTCTCAGAAAGCACTAAATAAAGTTACATTCTTACATAGCAAGGACACAAGAGGAGTGCAGTGATATATAACAAAGAGAAAAGTAATTAACTCAAAAAGTCTAGTGTTGCTAACATCAAAACTATTATATATCTTTTTCCATATCCCATTTACATCGATTAACATCCTCCCAGGTGCCTAAAAGATAAAGAATATGGAGGCCTGATGGCAATCATTGAGTCAACAGTGAAAACCCGTCACCAATATGGTTTTTAGCTCTTAGAAAAGGCTCTGTATCTTAAGATGCTTTACGTTTTGTGCCTCTTGCGGTTGGGGGGCTGTAAGCAATTCGCAAGCTGTAAGATGTCCAGGGGAACCTGTTAGGCAAGCTAGAGAGCTATCAGAGGGATTTAACTGAAACATCCCTTTTAAATGCAGAAGACTAAAGCCCTGATTTGACTTTTTCCAGAGAATATTAGAAGAGTGGAAAAGCAGGCAGACTCTGGTCTTGGGGGGTGGATGCTCAGGAAATTCCAGGGGGAACCCCTGAAGCCTGATCACGTCCTTGCACTTTGTCAGGCTTCCTTCCGCATGACCTTGTCATGGGCGGGATTCCTCATGCTGGCCCCCGGCAGAAGTCCAAATGCTCTAGAACCCGTGCTCCGCAACAAAAGAGGCCACCACTACAGGAAGCCTAAGTACCACGGATAGAGTGGCCCCTGCTCACCACAACTAGGGAATGGCCTTAAAGCAACGAAGACCCAGCACAGCCAAATAAATAAAATTATTTTTAAAAATCTACAAACAATAAATGCTGGAGAGGATATGGAGAAAAGAAAACCCTCTTGCACTGTTGGTGGGGTGGGAATGTGAATTGATACAACAACTATGGAGAACAGTATGGAGATTCTTTTAAAAAAAATAGGAATAAAATTACTGTATGACCCAGCAACTCCACTTCTGGGCATATACCCTGAAGAAACCATAAAAAGACACATGTACCCCAATGTTCAATGCAGCATTATGTACAATAGCCAGGACATGGAAGCAGCCTACATGTTCATCAACAGATGAATGGATAAAGAAGTCGTGGTACATATATACAACAGAATATTAGTCATACAAAGAAACAACTGAGCCAGGTGGAATGAGGTAGATGAATCTAGTGTGTGTCATACAGAGTGAAGTCAGATAGAGAAAAAAAAATACGTTGTACTAACGCATATTATGTAGAATCTAGAAAAATGGTACTGATGAATCTACTTGCAGGGCATGTGGAGACGCAGACATAGAGAATGGAGTCACGGGTACAGCAGGGGACAGATACAACGAGCAGCGCTTACACACACACACACTGCTGCGCAGAACAGCAGCAAGTGGGGAGCCGCTGTGTAACGAGGGAGCGCGGCTTGGTGCTCTGTGACAACCTAGAAAGCTGGGGCAGAAGGGTGGGAGGGAGGCTCGAGAGAGGACATATGTGTACACTCACAGCCGATTCACGCTGACGCACAGAGGAACCCACACAACGCTGTGAAGTAATTATCCTCCAATCTAGAGGAGAGTTTAGAAGACAACTTTTATGAATAAATGCTGGAGAGGGAGAGGGAAATAGGGAACTCTCTTGCACTACCGGGCTTCCCAGGTGGTGCTAGTGGTAAAGAACCCGCTTGCCAATGCAGGAGACATAAGAGATGCCGGTTCGATCCCTGGATTGGGAAGATCCCCTGGAGGAGGGCATGGCAACCCACTCCAGTATACATGCCTGGAGAATCCCATGGACAGAGGAGCCTGGCAGGCTACAGTCCATAGGGTCACAAAGAGTTGGACACGACTGAAGTGACTTAGCACAGCAGTATTTGCACCATTGCTGGGAATGTAAATTGATACAGCCACTACGGTAAACTGTATGGAGGTTCCTTAAAAAACTAAAAATAGAACTCTATATGTTATAGCAATCCCACTACTGGTATATACCCAGAGACAACCATGATTCGAAAAGACATGCATCCCAATGCTGACTGCAGCACTATTTACAGTAGCCAGGACATGGAGGTAATCTAGGTGTCCACTGATTAGATGAATGGATAAGGATGTGGTACACATCCACAATGGAATATTCTTCAGGCATTAAAAGAAGCAAAATTGGGTGAGTTGTAGTGAGGTGGATGAACGCAGTATGTGTCATAAAGTGAAGTCAGAAAGAGAAAAACAAGTATTGTACATTAATGCATGTATGTGGAATCTAGAAAAATGTTACAGTTGAACCTAGAAAAATGTTACAGTTGAACCTATCTGCAGGGCAGGAACAGAGATGCAGATGTAGAGAACAGATGTGTAGACTTGGGAGGTGAGGGGGAAGGGGTGGCATGAATTGGGATTGACATAGATACACTGCAATGGATAAAGCAGACAGCTAGTGTGAACCTGCTGCATAGCGCAGGGAGCTCAGCTCCATGCTCTGTGACGATCTAGAGGGTGGGATGGAAGTGGGGGTGGGAGGGAGGTCTAAGAGTGAGGGGACAAATGTATACATACAGCTGGTTCACTTCATTGTACAGCAAAAACTAACAAAATATTGTAAAGCAACTATATCTCAATTTTTAAAAAAGATACTACAGAAGAAATATGTACAACCCATGTATCTGACAAAAGCCTAGAACTAGAATATAAAAATAATTCTCAAAACTCAAGAGAAAGAAAATGGACAAAAGGCATGAACAGACATTTTACCAAATGCCAAATAAGCACATGAAAAGATATTCACCATCTTAGTCTCTAGGAAACTGCAAATTAAAACACAATGAGATATCACTGCACACCTATCAAAATGGCTAAAATTAAAAATAGTGACAATAGACACTAATGGGGATATAGAGAAATTGGACAATTATATATTGCAGGTAGATATATAAAATGGTAGTCACTCTGGAATATAGCCTGGAAATTCCTTTCAAATAGACTTACCATACATCCCAAAAATTGTGTTCTTGGGGATTTAGCTCAGAAAAATCAACACATTTCATATAGGAGCTTATATACAAGTGTTCATAACAGTTTTATCCAGAATAGCTAAAAACTGCAAACTACCTAAATGTCTTTCAATGAACAGTGGTTTAATAATGATCAAAGCAACTGTGGTACAGCTATACCATGGAATATTACTCAGCAATAAAAAAGAACCGGCGATACACAAAGCAGTTTTGATGAACCTCAAGAGAACTGCGTTTTAAAAAGATAAACCTCAAAGTTACAGGATTCCATCTATATAACATTTTTGAATAACAAAATTATGAAAATGGAATCCAGATTAGTGGCCAGAAATTAGGGATGGGGTAAATGTGACTTCCCTGGTGGCTCAGACAGTAAAGCGTCTGTCTACAATGCGGGAGACCTGGGTTCAATCCCTGGGTCGGGAAGATCCCCTGGAGAAGGAAATGGCAATTGACTTCAGTTCTATTGCCTGGAAAATCCCATGGACAGAGGAGCCTGGTAGGCTACAGTCCATGGGGTTGCAAAGAGTCGGACATGACTGAGCAACTTCACTTTTCACTTTCACAAATGTGGCTACAAAGGGATAGTACAAAAAAGCCCTATAGTGATGGTACAGATTTGTATCTTCACTGTCGTGATACTTACCTATCCATTTAAAATCGCATAGATCTACACACACACACAAGTGCATTTATAACTAGGGAAATATGAATAAGTTCTCTGGATTGTGAACAATGCCAGTGACTTGGTTTTGACATGGTACTGCAAGTTATACATGATGTTAAAACTAGGCAAAAACAAGTCAAGACCTCTGTACATTTCTTTGCAACTTCCTATGAATCTATAATGAATTCAAAATAAAGTTTTTAGAAAAAACAACCTGCATAAAATATCTTCCAGTAAATACAACTTTGTTTCGATTTCAGTGTAACAGTTGCTTTGTATAAGATATCACTATTGCATTATACTAAGGAAAGGGGAATACAACCATTACTTCTAGTATTACACATAAGCATACCTCCAATCCAGTTAGCGTGAATGGACTGGTTCAGCTCAAGTGGTATTTTCATAGGCAACAATGTAAGGTATATTCGAATATTTTATGCAAGACAGAATGACATAATGATATCTATTAATTGGTAATTAAGTCAAAATACTTGTGAAGTTAAAATATAATTTTTAAGCTTCAAAAACAGTATGGACAACTTTTTAAATTTAATAGACAGACATACTGATGCAGAATCAAGTAGATATAAAAACCAGTACTATGACCAAAATATTAAAAAAAAAAAAAACAAAAACGGAAGAAGGCATTACAAACTTCACGTTGAAATCTGAAACTAAAATTTACTAGAGCACAACAAAATGAGAAGGGTGTTTGTTTTTGTGCCAGTTATTAATTTATAGCCACAGCCCCAAATTCACCCAAAGCCAGCTCTGTGAAATGAATTTGGGCCCTCTGACTATGTTTCCATAAGGAGGCTTGACATAGAGCTTAGTCAGGACGGGGCACAGCTGCGAGCGCAGGAGGAAGATTTCGCTCCTTCTCTGGAGCATGCACAGTGTTCCCCAGACCCTCTCCTGTGGCGCTCGCATCTCCTGCAGGACCCAGTGGCCAAGAGCAACCAGCAGCCCACACTCCTCTAGTCAGCCCCCTCAGACGTCCGCAGTGAGACACGTCCCTGAAACGCTTTCCTAGCACGCTTAGGTGTGCATTTCTGGCAAGTTCCTCCAGCACGGTACCACAGCAGCTTCTCCGCTATCCTGACAACCATGGCTGTGCCCTCTCCAACAAGGTCTGGATCTCAGCTGCGTGCACTCTCTCTCAGTCCTGAAGGGAGTGGCAGTTCCCTTTATGTTGATCCTAGTCTCTTCACTCCTTCCTAGCCAATCCCTCCGTTATTCCCATCCCCTGCTGTAATTACTAATGCTTTACATTCCTCTTTCCTATTCAAAGTACTGGGTGGTTTCCCCTCCTGACTGGTCCCAGTCGTGTAAAAAAGTATTTTAAAGATAACAGAAAATCTGAAGAGATATTTTAGTAAACAGTGATTTTGATAAGATTCCTCTCAAAAGTTAAAGAAGTGATAAAACCTTAAATCAATTATATGTCAAACCTTAAATCAATTATATGTCAAATAAAAAATATGTAAGCAATTTTTAACAAGACCTGAGCTTGTAGCTTTGGCCAGCTATGTAACAAATAAAACCAAGTACACTGGTCCAGAGATACAACTCCTTCTGGTCTGGACTAGAACAGTTAAATAAGTTTTTGACTCTACTTCCCTCGCCAGATACTTAATCTATCAGGCAGTTCTCCTCCAGTCTGTGCTTCGGCCAAATACAAAGCGGCCATTCTGCAGGCTCAGCAGGAAATATGGGAAATTATAGGTTAGGTACATGTGAAATATGTAAGGGAACAAACAGTATACCAGAGTTCCATCCTACCAGAGCAGTTTTGTCATTTAACATACAGCACAAATCTCTGTTTACAACTACTTATGTATATTGTCTGGTAATGCTTTTTCTGGTAATAAAGGACAGAAATGGAATGGGCCTAACAGAAGCAGAAGATATTAAGAAGAGGTGGCAAGAATACACAGAAGAACAGTACAAAAAAGATCTTCACGACCCAGATAATCATGATGGTGTGGTCACTCACACTCACCCAGAACCAGACATCCTGGAATGTGAAGTCAAGTGGGCCTTAGGAAGCATCACTACGAACAAAGCTAGTGGAGGTGATGGAATTCCAGTGGAGTTATTTCAAATCCTGCAAGATGATGCTGTGAAAGTGCTGTACTCAATATGCCAGCAAATTTGGAAAACTCAGCAGTGGGCACAGGGAGGGAAAAGGTCAGTTTTCATTACAACCACAAAGAAAGGCAATGCCAAAGAATGTTCAAACTACCGCACAATTGCACTCATCTCACACACTACTAAAGTGATGCTCAAAATTCTCCAAGCCAGGCTTCAGCAATACATAAACTGTGAACTTTCAGATGTTCAAGCTGGTTTTAGAAAAGGCAGAGGAACCAGACAGCAAATTGCCAACATCCGCCAGATCACCGAAAAAGCAAGAGAGTTCCAGAAAAACATCTATTTCTGCTTTACTGACTATGCCAAAGCCTTTGACTGTGTGGATCACAATAAACTGTGGAAAATTCTGAAACAGATGGGAATACCAGGCCACTTGACCTGCCTCTTGAGAAACCTGTATGCAGGTCATGAAGCAACAGTTAGAACTGGACATGGAACAACAGACTGGTTCCAAATTGGGAAAGGAGGACATCAAGGCTGTGTATTGTCACCCTGCTTATTTAACTATATGCAGAGTACATCATGAGAAACGCTGGGCTACAGGAAGCACAAGCAGGAATCAAGATTGCCAGTTCAGTTCAGTCGCTCAATCGTGTCTGACTCTTTGCGACCCCATGAACTGCAGCACGCCAGGCCTCCCTGTCCATCACCATCTTGTGGAGTTCACTCAAACTCATGTCTATCGAGTCAGTGATGCCATCCAGCCATTTCATCCTCTGTCATCCCTTTCTCCTCCTGCCCCCAATCCCTCCCAGCATCAGAGTCTTTTCCAATGAGTCAACTCTTCGGATGAGGTGGCCAAAGTACTGGAGCTTCAGCTTTACCATCAGTCCTTCCAAAGAACACCCAGGGCTGATCTCCTTCAGAATGGACTGGCTGGATCTCCTTGCAGTCCAAGGGACTCTCAAGAGTCTTCTCCATCACCACAGTTCAAAAGCATCAATTCTTCGGCGCTAAGCTTTCTTCACAGTCCAACTCTCATATCCATACATGACCACTGGAAAAACCATAGCCTTGACTAAACGGACTTTTGTTGGCAAAGAAATGTCTCTGCTTTTCAATATACTATCTAGGTTGGTCATAACTTTCCTTCCAAGGAGTAAGCGTCTTTTAATTTCATGGCTGCAATCACCAGCTGCAGTGATTTTGGAGCCCCCAAAAATAAAGTCTGACACTGTTTCCACTGTTTCCCCATCTATTTGCCATGAAGTGATGGGACCAGATGCCATGATCTTCGTTTTCTGAATGTTGAGCTTTAAGCCAACTTTTTCACTCTCCTCTTTCACTTTCATCAAGAGGCTTTTTAGTTCCTCTTCACTTTCTGCCATAAGAGTGGTATCATCTGCAATCTGAGGTTATTGATATTTCTCCCAGCAATCTTGATTCCAGCTTGTGCTTCTTCCAGCCCAGCATTTCTCATAATGTACTCTGCATATAAGTTAAATAAGCAAGGTGACAATATACAGCCTTGATGTACTCCTTTTCCTATTTAGAACCAGTCTATTGTTTCATGTCCAGTTCTAACTGTTGCTTCCTGACCTGCATATCTCCAGGAGAAATATCAATTACCTCAGATATGCAGGGGACACCACCCTTATGGCAGAAAGTGAAGAACTAAAGAGCTTCTTGATGAAAGTGAAAGAGGAGAGTGAAAAAGTTGGCTTAAAGCTCAACATTCAGAAAACGAAGATCATGGCATCCATTCCCATCACTTCATGGCAAACAGGTGGGGAAACAGTGGAAACAGTGGCTGACTTTATTTTTCTGGGCTCTAAAATCACTGCAGATGGTGACTGCAGCCATGAAATTAAAAGACGCTTACTCCTTGGCAGGAAAGTTATGACTGACTTAGGCAGCATATTAAAAAGCAGAGACATTGCTTTGCCAAAAAAGGTCTATCTAGTGAAGGCTATGGTTTTTCCGGTGGTCATATATGGTTGTGAGAGTTGGCCTATAAAGAAAGCTGAGCACTGAAGAATTGATGCTTTTGAACTGTGGTGTTGGAGAAGACTCTTGAGTCCCTTGGACTACAAGGAGATCCAACCAGTCCATTTTAAAGGAGATCAGTCCTGGGTGTTCATTGGAAGGACTGATGTTGAAGCTGAAACTCCAATACTTTGGCCACCTGATGGGAAGTGCTGACTCATTTGAAAAGACCCTGATGCTGGGAAAGATTGAGGGCAGGAGGAGAAGGGGATGACAGAGGATGAGATGGCTGGATGGCATCACCGACACAATGGACATGGGTTTGGGTGGATTCCGGGAGTTGGCAATGGACAGGGAGGCCTGGCGTGCTGCAGTTCATGGGGTTGCAAAGAGTTGGACACGACTGAGTGACTGAATGCTTTTTCATTTTGCCATAAACTTTTGACACCAGTGTTTAAAAATGCATCTTAAATAAAAAATTAAGTATGGAATTTCCATTTCTAAAATAATTTGATAATAAATATGCAACATGGACACTACTGTAGTATCACTGACCACATGAAAAGCAAACGATACAAATTCACTGATTCAGCACCAGTATCTAGTTTAAAGGTATTTTAAATTATTTTAAGAAGGCTGTACATGGAAACAATCTAACACACATAGCTACAGACAGAATGTTTATACATTATACTAAGAGCGTTTGTCTCAATTAGCTCAAATCCCTAATGGTCCAAATTAATTTTACTCATTTTTATCCTAGATTATCTTATGCTTAAATATAAAGCAATTGTGAAATTGTTTACAAAACAACAACTTTGCAAAAAGCTAAATGATATCAGCTTGGTATCAGTGATACCAGATGCTTCAAATAGAAAAGCAATTATACTGAATCGAATAACAGCTTTATTTTTTTTTTATCCAGTTCATGGAATCAAAGTAAAGCTACTAGAAATTCATCCTTAAAGGTGACACATCTGACATTATTGAGTGCTACTATAAATTCTTTTTAAAAGTTCAGCATGAAAGGCAAAATTATTTGTTTTTAAAGTGATAACAGGAATATAAATCTTGGTAGAACAGAATGCCAAGAAGAAATATTATTAAATTTAGAGACCCTTAGAGAAGGAAGGTACTTGGCATTGACTGTGTTGTGTTACCTAATTTATAGCTACATCAAATTTATGCATTCTACTACTCAAAAAAAAAATCTGTTGTCAAAACTGACACTTAAAAAAAATAAAATTCTTTTTATACAGAAAGAATAATCTACAAAAGTTAATGACAAGGCTGACACTGAACACAATTATTCAGCATGGCTGTGGAACTTTCTCTTTGTGCTGCCTATCATGAACAAATTTTAGAAACACTGGAGCTTTTAAAAAACTAATTTGTAAATTAACCTAAGTGTCCCACAGTGATACTGAATTTTTGTAAAGGAATTTCTTACTTTTTGGTTGCATTTGTTCAAATCAGTAGGAATTCTTAAAATATGTGATACAGGCAAAAAGCTTAAGCTTTTAACTCTTAAATGGCATTTTTTAAAAAGTAAAGCTTAGAAACAGAAAGACTGAAATTTACTGCTACAAAAACAAGAAAGAAGCTTTTGCACAATGAAGGAAACTGTAAGCAAGGTGAAAAGACAGCCCTCAGAATGGGAGAAAATAATAGCAAATCAAACAACTAACAAAGAATTAAAATCCAAAATATACATGCAGCTCAATATCAGAAAAATGAACAACCCAATCAAAAAGTGGGCAAAAGACCTAAACAGGTATTTCTCCAAAGAACACATACAGATGGCTAATAAACACATGAAAGATGCTCAACATCACTTATTATCAGAGAACTGCAAATCAAAACCACAATGAGGTATCATCTCACAATGGTCAAAACGGCCACCATCAAAAACTCCATAAACAATAAATGCTGGAAAAGGTGTGGAGAAAAGGGAACCCTCTTACACAGCTGGTGGAAATGCAAACTGGTACAGGCACTATGGAGAGTGGTGTGGAGACTCCTTGAAAAACAGAATAGAACTGCCATACAACCCAGCAATCCCACTGCTGGGCAAATACCCTGAGGAAACCAGAACTGAAAGAGAAACAGAACCCCAATGTTCACTGCAGCACTATTTACAATAGCCAGGACATGGAAGCAGCCTAGATGTCCACTGGCAGATGAATGGATAAGGAAGTTGTGGTAAATATACACAATGGAATATTACTCAGCTATAAAAAGGGATACATTTGAGTCAGTTCTAATAAGGTGGATGAACCTGGAGCCTATTATACAGAGTGAAGTAAGTTAGAAAGACAAATATAGTATATTAATGCATATAAATGGTACCAACAATTCTACATGCAAATGAGACACAGATGTAAAGAACAGATTTGGGGGTTTTCCTTCCAGTTCAAGATGGTGGAGTAGAAGAATGTGCACTCATCTTCTTCTGCAAGAGACCAAAATCACAACTAGCTGTTGAACAACCACTGACAGGACACTGGAACCTACCAAAAAAAAGTATCCCACGTCCAAAGACAAAGAAAAGCCAAAGGGAGATGGCAGGAGGGGCACAATCATGATAAAATCAAATGGGAATCTCCAGGGAATCTGACTTTGAAGCCCAAAGGGATTTGATTACAAGACTTCCATGGTGGGGGGGGGGCCGGGGGTTGCCTGGTGGCAGCTGTCTAAGAAACTTGCCCTTGGTGTAAACACTCTTGTTGTTGTTCAGTCACTCAATCCTGTCCAGCTTTTTGCAAACCCATGGACTACAGCACCATGGGTCGCCATTAACCCAACCACAGCAATAGGCCACCTCAGGCCAAAAAACTACCAGGGAGAGAGCACAACCCCACCAATCAGCAGCTAATTGGATTAAAGCTTTACAGACTGGTTCCAAATAGGAAAAGGAGTCCGTCAAGGCTGTATATTTTCACCCTGCTTATTTAACTTCTATGCAGAGTACATCATGAGAAATGCTGGGCTGGAGGAAACACAAACTGGAATCAAGATTGCTGGGAGAAATATCAATAACCTCAGATATGCAGATGATACCACCCTTATGGCAGAAAGTGAAGAGGAATTAAAAAGCCTCTTGATGAAAGTGAAAGAGGAGAGTGAAAAAGTTGGCTTAAAGCTCAACATTCAGAAAACGAAGATCATGGCATCTGGTCCCATCACTTCATGGCAAATAGATGGGGAAACAGTGGAAACAGTGTCAGACTTTATTTTTGGGGGCTCCAAAATCACTGCAGATGGTGATTGCAGCCATGAAATTAAAAGACGCTTACTCCTTGGAAGAAAAGTTATGACCTAGATAGCATATTCAAAAGCAGAGACATTACTTTGCCGACTATGGTCCGTCTAGTCAAGGCTATGGTTTTTCCAGTGGTCATGTATAGATGTGAGAGTTGGACCGTGAAGAAGGCTGAGTGCCGAAGAATTGATTCCTTTGAACTGTGGTGTTGGAGAAGACTCTTGAGAGTCCTTTGGACTGCAAGGAGATCAGCCCTGGAATTTCTCTGGAAGGAATGATGCTGAAGCTGAAGCTCCAGTACTTTGGCCACCTCATGAGAAGAGGTGACTCATTGGAAAAGACTCTGATGCTGGGAGGGACTGGGGGCAGGAGGAGAAGGGGACGGCAGAGGATGAGATGGCTGGATGGCATCACTGACTCGATGGACATGAGTCTGAGTGACTTCCCGGAGTTGGTGATGGACAAGGAGGCCTGGCGTGCTGCGATTCATGGGGTCGCAAAGAGTCGGACATGACTGAGTGACTGAACTGAACTGAACTGAACTGAGCAAGGCCCTGCCCACCAGAGCCAATTCCCAGTTTTTTCCACCACCACTCCCTCCCATCAGGAAGCTTACACAAGCCTCTTAGCTTCCTCCATCAGAGGGCAGACAGAAGAAGCAAGAACCACAATCCCACAGCAACTAAAACAAAACCACATTACAGAAAATTAATCAGCATGAAAAAGCAGAAAGTTACCTCCCAGAAGAAGGGACAAGATAAAACCCCAGAAAAGAAACTAAATGCAGTGGAGATAAGCAATCTTCCAGAAAAAGAAATCAGAATAATGATAGTGAATATGATTCAGGATCTTGGAAAAAGAATGAAGGCAAAGACTGAGAAAATGCAAGAAATGTTCACCAAAGACCTACAAGAACTAAAGAACAAGCAGAGATGAATAGTACACTAGAAGAAATCCATAGTAGAATAACTGAGGCAGAAACACGGACAAATCACCTGGAGGAGAGAATGGTGGAAATCACTGTTGAAGAACAGAATACAGAAAAAAGAATGAAAAGAAATGAAGACAGCCCAAGAGACCTCTGGAACAACATTAAACATACGAATATTTGCATTATAGGGGCTCCAGAAGGAGAACAGAGAGAAAAAGGAACTGAGAAAATATTTGAAGAGATAATAGCTGAAAACACAGGAAAGGAAATAGTCAACCAAGTCCAGGAAGCCCAGAAAACCCCAGGAAGGATAAACCCAAGGAGGAACACACTGAGACACACAACAGAAATCAAACTGACAAAGATTAAAGACAGAGATAAAATTAAAAACAGCAAGGGGAAAACGACAAATAACATACAAGGGAAATTCCATCAGGCTATCAGCTGATTTCTCAACAGAAACTCTATATGCCAGAAGGGAATGGCATGACATATTTTAAGTGCTGAAAGGGAAGAACCTACAGCCAAGAATATTCTAGCCAGCAAAACTCTCCTTCAGATTTGATGGAAGATCAAAAGTTAAGAGAATTCAGCACCACCATACCAGCTTTACAACAAATGCTAAAGGAACTTCTCTAGGCAGAAAACAAGAAAATGAAAAGCCCTACCCACAGAAAATAAACCCCCAAACAATTAAGAAAACGGTAACAGGATCATACATATCTTGGACATATATATTATATAGTTTCCTTAAATGTAAAAGGATTAAATGCACCAACTAAAAAGACACAGACTGGCTGAAAACATGTGCATGTATGCATTGCCACTTACCCACATCACTCTGCTTAACCCCTCACATTGTGATTATTTTATATTGTTTGTAATTACCTTTTATTTTTCATCTGGTTATTGATCGTGAAAACTGATAAACATCTATTTTACTATTGTGATTATGTTACTATTACTCACTTAATACCACTGTATCATGATTGTTGTCAATAGAAAAATTATAGAATTCTGTATCACCAAATTGAAAGTGAAAGTAAAAGTTGCTCAGTCATGTCTGACTCTTTGCAACCCCATGGACTATACCATCCATGGAATTCTCCAGGCCAGAATATTGGAGTGGGTAGCCTTTCCCTTCGCCACAGGATCTTCCCAACCCAGAGACTGAACCCAGGTCTCCTGCATTGCAGGCAATTGTTTACCAGCTGAGTCATAGGGAACCCCAAGAATACTGGAGTGGGTAGCCTATCCCTTCTCCAGTAGATCTTCCCAACCCATGAATCAAACCACGGTCTCCTGCATTGCAGGTGGATTCTTTACCAACTGAGCTATCAGGGAAGCCCTCTATATCACCAAAACTACCATTTAATAAAAACCTGTAATCACTTTTTAAAATCCAGATGCCTATCAGAATTATCTCAGAATTTTTTGAAAAATACAAATGCCCAGGTACTGCTTTTTTATTTTTTTTTTCCAAAGCTCCAGATATGTTTCTAATGAGCAGCCATGTTTAAAAACAACTGGACTATGTGAGGATCTTTTACTTTTGCCTAGTTTGTTTCACTTTTTCTATTTCATATTCAGTGCTCCCAATTCATCTAGTTTATGTTTTCCAATTTCTCCATCTCTTTTCTAAAAATGTTCTTTCTCAAACTTTTATCAAGCATAGTAGAAAAGATTTTGTATACATATATAATACATATAANTTGTATACATATGTAATACATATAAAATATATTTTAGACAACTTACAAATTTTTGCCTAACTAAAAAATTTATGACATTTTTATTTTATGTGACTTAGTATGAATAGAATGCTAGATTTCTAATGTAAAAAAATAGATATGCAACAAGCAACAAAGGTTTACTATATAGAACAGGGAACTACAGTACCTTGTTCAGTTCAGTCGCTCAGTCGTGTCCGACTCTTTGCAACCCCATGAACTGCCAGGCCTCCCTGCCAGGCACGCCAGGCCTCCCTGTCCATCACCATCTCCCGGAGTTCACTCAGACTCACGTCCATCGTGTCC
>SJYQ01003995.1:0-17972 GCA_006410935.1 Redunca redunca
TTGTGCTTCATCCAGCCCAGCGTTTCTCATGATGTCCTCTGCATAGAAGTTAAATAAGCAGGGTGACAATATACAGCCTTGACATACTCCTTTTCCTATTAGGAACCAGTCTGTTGTTCCATGTCTAGTTGTAACTGTTGCTTCCTGACCTGCATGCAGATTTCTCAAGAGGCAGGACAGGTGGTCTGGTATTCCCATCTCTTTCAGAATTTTCCACAGTTTGTTGTGGTCCACACAGTCAGAGGCTTTGGCATAGCCAATAAAGCAGAAGTGATGGTGGAGCCTGGTGGGCTGCCGTCTATGGGGTCGCACAGAGTTGAACACAACTGAAGCGACTTAGCAGCAGCAGCAGATATTTTTCTGGAACTCTCTTGCTTTTTCGGTGATCCAGCAGATGTTGGCAATTTGATCTCTGGTTCCTCTGCCTTTTCTAAAACCAGCTTGAACATCTGGAAGTTCACGGTTCACGTATTGCTGAAGTCTGGCTTGAAGAATTGTGAGCATTACTTTACTAGCGTGAGATGAGTGCAATTGTGCGGTAGTTTGAGCATTCTTTGGCATTGCCTTTCTTAGGGATTGGAATGAAAACTGGCCTTTTTCAGTTCTGTGGCCACCACTGAGTTTTCCAAATTTGCTGGCATAATGAGTGCAGCACTTTCACAGCATCATCTTTTAGGATTTGAAATAGGTCAACTGGAATTCCATCACCTCCACTAGCTTTGTTCGTAGGATTATGAAATAATTATAGTAAACCAAGGGAAATTTAACAATGCTTGTTTATAAGTTCTTTTTTTTGGCATTCCTTTGTTTTTGGAGACAAAGAATGGATGTTTCATTCCCCTAGGTATATTGAGGATACCTCTCACATGAGCATTTTATGACCTGTTTTAGAGGAGAAGGATTGGTGGGGAGGTCAGGGCAACCTTTCTGCTCTTTATTTCTTAGATTCCTTCACCTTATGATAGTCAATATGCCAGGGTGCCATAATTTGGGGTAGCATGTCCCCATCACCACCAGCCTCTCTCTCTCTTTTTTTAAAATACAAGGCGGTGAGCATACAGTACATAATTTTCTTCATTTGACTTTTAAAAAATTTGTCTTTTTTACTATTCTTGAGTATTAGGAGTTTAGTGCATTTGTACTCAGCACTGGAGAGAGTTTTTTTGCAGAGGCTTTTTAAGAACATTATATAGCTGTCTTGTTTTGGGGTAAGATATAAATTGAAGAGGTTAAATTCCCAAAAAGGGATACCCTGTTTAATCTTTTTAATACTCCAGTAAGTTGAATGTTTTGTATACTGTGGTGTATGTGTTTACTTTTATTATTGGTATATGTTGCTGTGATTATTTATTTTTAAAAATTTAATCCTAGTCCTCTGTCACTTTAGCTGACTTGTGTTTGTATGGAAGCTTCTTTTATTTATTATTTATTTATTTTTGGCCATGCCATGCAGCTTATGGGATCCTAATTCCCTCACCAGGGATTGAACCCGGACCCTTTCAGCAGTGAGAGCACAGAGTTCCAACTACTGGACTGCCAGGGAATTCCTTGGTATATATTATTTTAAAAGCACAATTTGATTCTAGTTTTGTTGAAAGTATTTATAGTAAAAGCAGAGGCTTAAAAGTGAATTTGATATCAAGTTTATAAAACAACTCAAGTTCACTGTTCATTAGTGATTTTGTTGCTGTCAAAGAATGGTTTTACCAGCTTCACTTTTGAAATTCATCTTGTGGTGTATATGCAGTATTGCATTCTTATGAGAAAGCCTGTTGTGAAAATCCATCATGCTTTTGAATGTTGAGCTTTGTTGTCTCTGCAGTACAGTTTTTGGATTTATTATATAATGTAGAAAGATTTTACTATGTAAGAAATTTTAAAATCTGTTACTGGCCTCTCTTTGCAAATAAAGAAAAGTACGTAAAGCAGCATCTTTTTGATACTTAACTCACTTTATGAATGAACTTCACCCATATATGATTTGAACAACAAATAATAGGTAATAAGAAGTTAAGTATAAAAAATGGATGCAAAATAGCTGATCTTAAAATTTTTAGATCAAGAGACATGAGTAGGAGACACTGAATACATTTGACTTATTTGGTCATATTTTCAGGATTCAGTTGCTTTGTCTTAACTATAAGCAGTGATTCTCTTTTTCTACGTTAGGTGGCAGTAGAATATTGGCTTGCTAATACACTGATAAAATAACGTTGGAAGCAAGATAACGTTTAAAATGTTCTTCTTGAATTGTTTTTAGTTCAGAAAACAAAGTTGCCTACTCAGTAATAAGAATTTGTTATCCAAAAGAGGTCTAAATATTTGGTTAGATATTTTGAATTTAGAAATATCATTTTCTGGAAAATGTAAAGCTCTGTAAACAGATTCCTTCTGCTATAGTTCTTTAGGTTTTGTGTAAATAAATTTTGCTAACTTCATTGATGATTTTTGAGAATTTTTTAAAATTTAATTTTATTTTTATAATATGTTTTTAATTGAGGTATAGTTGTACCATATTATAAAAGTTATAGGTATACAAGATAGTAATTCACAATTTTTAAAGGTTATACTCCTTCTATAGTTATCATAATATATTGGCTATATTCCCTGTGCTGTACAATATACCCTTGTAGCTAGTTTCTTTTATACATAATAGTTTGTACCCCTTAATCCCCTACCCCATCTTGCCCTTCCCTGACTTTGGAAATTTAGATGATAACTCAGGAGATTTATTCCTACCTCTCTGAAGGACTGGCAAACAACCGTTTGATGTTATGTTTTTATGTCACTGGGTATCATATGATAAAGCAGCAATTACATATTACCAAGTAGAGTTTGAAAAATATGTGAATAGACTCAAGTGACCTGTAATGAGGTGTTCTGTAAGCTTTTTTCTTTCTTTCTTAGTTTAGAGTAAAATTCATATTAATTGAAGACCTATTTTTGGTTCTTTTCTCAGAGAAAGTTTCTAGGTCTCCTTTTCTCAAAGCAAGTTTCCAGGTCTGAAAACTTGACTTGGATTGAAGGAGTTCCTGGGTAAGAATATATATTTTTTCATTTTAATTTTGGCTGTGCTGGATCTTCACTGCTGCGTGCGGGCTTTTTCCAGTTAGAGCGAGCGGAGACTACTCTCTCGTTGGGGTGCGCAGGTTTCTCACTGTGATGGCTTCTCTTGTTGCGGAGCACAGGCTCTAGGCGTGCAGGTTTTAGTAGCTGCAGCACACGGGCTCGGTAGTTGTGGTGTGTCGGCTTTAGTTGCTCCTTGGCATGTGGGATCTTCCCTAACCAGGGATCAAACCTGTGTCCCCCTATGGCTGATTCATGTTGAGAGTTGACAGAAAACAGCAAAATTCTGTAAAGCAATTATCCTTCAATTAAAAAAAAAATAAATAAATAAAAAGAAAAACAAAAAACCCTGTGTCCCCTGCATTGTCAGGCAGATTCTTATCCACTCTACCACCAGGGAAGTCCAGTAGGAATATTTTTAAAGAAAATTTCTATCTTTGATTTACCTATCAAGTACAGTCAGTCTTGTTTATTCATGGCTTCTGCATCAGAGGATACAGAGAGACAACTATACTGTGCCATTTCATTTAAGAGACTTGAGCATCGGTGACCTGTGGACACCAAGGGATAGCTGTTTTTACCAAGTCTCTAATAGGTTATATGGGCTTCCCTGGTGGCTCAGTGGTAAAGAATCTACCTGCTAATGCAAGAGACATAGTTTCAGTCCCTGGATCAGGAAGATCCTCTGGACAAGGAAATGCCAACTCACTCCAGTATTCTTGCCTGGAAAATTCCATGAACAGAGGAGGCTACCGTCCATGGGGTCACAAAACGAGTCAGATACCACTTAGCAACTAAACTACAAATACGCTGTATACCCTGTTCTGTTTACAGAAGTGATTATCACAGCCCATGCCTTGAAGAATACTGAATTACATGGTAAATGTCATGAGAAAGGCAGAACACATCTAGAGATGTGTTCTGCTAGAATGCATCCTGATTTATAATCTTTTACTGGGGTGTCCTGCATTGTAGGTGGATTCTTTACCAACTGAGCTATGAGAGAGGCCTCTTTATAAACTACAGACATACAATAAGTCAGGGTTTTTTGGTCATAATAAAGCACCTACGTTTTTTGGCTTTAACTTAAAATGTAGTTTTTATAAATTTTAACCTCCATTATGGTTCATCTTTAATGAAAAATTTGTTTCAACTAATTCAGTTTTTTTTAAAAAGCCATATTATAGAAATTTTGGTATGGGTTGTGTTGTGTGTGCTGTATATATGATTAAATTAATATCTTTATATGCCATTGTGAAATTATCTCTGAAAGATACTATTCTCTGTCATGACATCTGATATCTTCCTCAATTTTCTATAGACCTGTTTCTAAACAAAGAAGCTACCATTTATAAAATCCTTAAATTTCTATTGTGTTTTTCCTGAGCATATATTACTTAATAAATAGTCAAATCATTTACAAATTATTTATGATTGTTTGTTAATTCCTATGAACATTTATTTATTTTTAAAGTTTATTTTTTAATTGAAGGATAATTGCTTTACAGAATTTTTTTGTTTTCTGTCAAACCTCAGCATGAATCAGCCATAGGTATACATATATCCCCTCCCTCTTGAACCTCCCTCCCATCTCCCTCCCCATCCCATCTCTCTAGGTTGATACAGAGCTCCTATTGAATTTCCTGAAACATACAGCAAATTGCTGTTGGCTATCAATTTTACATATAGTAATGCAAGTTTCCATGTTACTCTCTCCACACCCTCTCCTCCCCTCTCCCCATGTCTGTAAGTCTGTTCTCTATGTCTGTTACTCTACTGCTGCCCTGCAAATAAATTCTTTGGTACCATCTTTCTAGATTCCATATAAATGTGTTGCTGCTAAGTCGCTTCAGTCGTGTCTGACTCTGTGTGACCCCATAGATGACAGCCCATCAGGCTCCCCAGTCCCTGGGATTCTCCAGGCAAGAACACTGGAGTGGGTTGCCGTTTCCTTCTCCAGTGCATGAAAATGAAAAGTGAAAGTGAAGTCACTCAGTCGTGTCCGACTCTTTGCGACCCCATGGATTGCAGCCTACCAGGCTCCTCTGTCCATGGGATTTTCCAGGCAAGAGTACTAGAGTGAGGTGCCATCGCCTTCTCCGATATATGTGTTAGTATTTATCATTCTCTTTTTGACTTACTTCACTCTGTATAATAGGCTCTAGGTTCATCCACTTTATTAGAACTGACTCAAATGTGTTCCTTTTTATGTCTGAGTAGTATTCCATTGTGTATATGTACTACAACTTCTTTATCTGTTCATCTGTCAGTGGACATCAGGTTGCTTCTGTGTGTCTGAAGTGAAGTGAAGTGAAGTCGCTCAGTCGTGTCTGACTCTTTGCAACCCCGTGGACTGTAGCCCAAGGAGTGGGTTACCATTTCCTTCTCCAGGGGATCTTCCTCACCCAGGGATCAAACCCTGGTCTCCCGCATTGGAGGCAGACCTTTAACCTCTGAGCTACCAGGGAAGCCCCGTGTGTCTAGTGAATATTTATTGAGCACCTACTGTGTTCCGTCTAGTCAAGGCTATGGTTTTTCCAGTGGTCATGTATGGATTTGAGAGTAGGACTATGAAGAAAGCTGAGTGCCGAAGAATTGATGCTTTTGAACTGTGATGTTGGAGAAGACTCTTGAGAGTGCCTTGGACTGCAAGGAGATCCAACCAGTCCATCCTAAAGGAGATCAGCCCTGGGATTTCTTTGGAAGGACTGATGCTAAAGCTGAAACTCCAGTACTTTGGCCACCTCATGGGAAGAGTTGACTCATTGGAAAAGACTCTAATGCTGGGAGGGATTGGGGGCAGGAAGAGAAGGGGATGACAGAGGATGAGATGGCTGGATGGCATCACTGGCTCGATGGACATGAGTCTGAGTGAACTCCGGGAGTTGGTGATGGACAGGGAGGCCTGGCGTGCTGCGACTCATGGGGTCGCAAAGAGTCAGACAGACTGAGTGACTGAACTGAACTGAACTGTGTTCCAGATTAAAGATTTAATCTAAAGATTTACTGAGCATGGCCCCACCCATCAGAGCAACACCCATTTTACCCCATAGCCAGTCCCTCCCATCAAGAAGCTTCCATAAGCCTCTTATCCTTATCCAAGAGGGCAGACAGAATGAAAACCACAATCACAGAAAACTACCAAACTTATCACATGGATCACAAACTTGTCTAACTCAATGAAACTATGAGCCATGTGATGTAGGGCCACCCAAAGGTCATGGTGGAGAGTTCTGGCAAGTTCCCCTGGAGGAAGGCGTGGCAAGCCACTTCAACATTGTTGCCTTGAGAACTCCATGAACAGTGTGAGAAGGCAAAATGATAGGATAAACTCCCCAGGTTGGTAGGTGCCCAAAGTGCTACTTAAGAAGAGCAGAGAAATAGCTCCAGAAGGAATGAAGAGGCTGAGCTAAAGAAGAAACAGTGCCCACGTATGGATGTGTCTGGTGGTGAAAGTCCAATGCTGTAAAGAGCAATATTGCATAGGAACCTGGAATGTTAGGTCCATAAATCAAGGTAAATTAGAAGTGGTCAAACAGGAGATGGCAAGAGTGAACATTGTCATTTTAGGAATCATTGAACTAAAATGGACTAGAATGGGTGAATTTAATTCAGATGACCATTATATCCACTACTGTGGGCAAGAATCCCTTAGAAGAAATGGAGTAGCCATCATAGTCAACAAAAGAGCCCTAAATGCAGTACTTGGATGCAGTCTCAAAAACGACAGAATGACCTCTGTTCATTTTCAAGGCAAACCAATGAGTATCACAGTGATCCAAGTCTATGCCCCAACTACTAATGCCGAAGAAGCTGAAGTTGAACGGTTCTATGAAGACTACATGACCTTCTGAAACCAAAAAAAGATGTCCTTTACATCACATGGGATTAGAATGCAAAAGTAGGAAGTCAAGAGATATCTGGAGTAGCAGGAAAGTTTGGCCTTGGAGTACAAAATGGAGCAGAGTAAAGGCTAACAGTTTTGCCAAGAGAACGCACTGGTCATAGCCAACACTCTCTTCCAACAGCACAAGAGACAACTCTACACATGGACATCACCAGATGCATAATACCAAAATCAGATTGATTATATTCTTTTCAGCCAAAGATGGAGAAGCTCTATACAGTCAGCAAAAAGAAGACCGGGAGCTGACTGTGGCTCAGATCAAGAACTGCTTATTGCAAAATTCAGACTTAAATTGAAGAAAGTAGAGAAAACACTAGGCCATTGAGGTATAACCTAAATCAAATCCCTTGTGATTATACTGTGGGAGTGACAAATAGATTCAAGGGATTAGATTTGATAGAGTGCTTGAGGAACTAAGGATGGAGGTTCATAACACTGTACAGGAGGCAGTGATCAAAACCATCCCTAAGAAAAAGAAATGCAAAAAGGCAAAATGGTTGTCTGAGGAGGCCTTATAAATAGCTGAGAAAAGACGTGAAAGGCAAAGGAGAAAAGGAAAGATAAGAGTTCCAGAGAATAGCAAGGAGAGATAAGAAAGCCTTCCTCAGTGACCAATGCAAAGAAAGAGAGGAAAACAATAGAATGGGAAAGATATAGAGATCTCTTCAAAAAAATTAGAGATACCAAGGGAATATTTCATGCAAAGATGGGCACAGTTAAAGACAGAAATGGTATGGAACTAACAGAAGCAGAAAATATTAAGAAGAGGTGGCAAGAATACACAGAAGAACTATACAAAAGAGATCATAATGACCCAGATAACGAAGATGGTGTGGTTGCCTACCTAGAGCCAGACATCCTAGAATACAAAGTCAAGTGGGCCTTAGGAAGCATCACTACGAACAAAGCTAGTGGAGGTGATGGAATTCCCGCTGAGTTATTTCAAATCTTAAAACAGGATGCTGTGAGAGTGCTGCAATCAATATGCCAGCAAATTTGGAAAACTCAGCAATGGCCACAGGACTGGAAAGGATCAGTTTTCATTCCAGTCCCAAAGAAGGGCAATGTCCAGAGATGTTAAAACTACCACGCAGTTGCACTCATTTCACACGTTAGCAAAGTAATGCTCAAAATTCTCCAAACTAGGCTTCAGCAGTACATGAACCGAGAACTTCCAGGTGTACAAGTCGGTTTTAGAAAAGGTAGAGGAACCAGAGATAAAATTGCCAAGATATGTTGGATTGTAAAAAAAGCAAGATAATTCCAGAAAAACATTTACTTCTGCTTCATTGACTACGCGAGAGCCTTTGACTGTGTGGATCACAACAAAGTGTGGAAGATTCTTCAAGAGATGGGAATACCAGACCACCTTACCTGCCTCTTGAGAAATCTGTTTGCAGTTCAATAAGCAACAGTTAGAACTGGACATGGAACAACAGACTGATTCCAAATTGGGAAGGACTATGTCAACGCTGTATTTAACTTATATGCAGAACACATCATGTGAAATGCTGGGCTGGATGCAGCACAAGCTGGAATCAAGATTGCCAGGAGAAATATCAATAACCTCAGATATGCAGATGACACCACCCTTATGGCAGAAAGTTAAGGGGAATTAAAGAGCCTCTTGATGAGGGTGAAAGACAAGAGAGAAAAAGTTGGCTTAAAGCTCAACATTCAGAAAACTAAGATCATGGCCTCTGGTCCCATCACTTCATGGCAAATGGATGGGAAAACAATGGAAATAGTGAGAGACTTTGTTTTCTTGGGCTCCAAAATCACTGCAAGATCGTGACTGCAGCCATGAAATTAAAAGACACTTGGTCTTTGGAAGGAAAGCTATGACAAACCTAGGCAGTGTATTAAAAAGCAGACCCATTACTTTGCCAACAAAGGTCCATCTAGTCAAAGCTGTGGTTTCTCCACTAGTCATGTGTGAATGTGAGAGTTGGACCATAAAGAAAGCTGAGCGCTGAAGAATTGATGCTTTTAAACTGTGGTGTTGGAGAAGACTCTTGAGAATCCCTTGCACTGCAAGGAGATCCAACCAGTCCATTCTAAAGGGAATCCCAGTGAAGTCACTCAGTCGTGTCCAATTCTTTGCAACCCATGGACTGTAGCTCACCAACCTCCTCCGTCCATGGGATTCTCCAGGCAAGAATACTGGAGTGGGTTGCCATTTCCTTCTCTAGGGGATCTTCCCGACCCAGGGATCGAACCCAGGTCTCCCACATTGCAGGCAGACGCTTTAATCTCTGCACCACCAGGGAAGCCAATATTCATTGGAAGGACTGATGCTGAAGCTGAAACTCCAGTACTTTGGCCACCTTATGCCAACAACCAACTCTTCAGAAAAGACCCTGATGCTGGGAAAGATTGATGGCAGAAAGAAAGGGGGATGACAGAGGATTAGATAGTTGGATGGCATCATTGACTCAATGGACATGAGTTTGAGCAAGCTCCAGGAGTTGGTGAAGGACTCGGAAGCCTGGCGTGCTGCAGTTCATGGAGTTGCAAAGAGTCGGACACTGAGCGACTGAACAGCAACAACAGCAGCTATGTTCCAGGTCCTGTGCTTGGCACTGGCAATATGAATGAACCAAACTGTCAGTTGTCCTGCTTCCCAAACCTCACATTTGGTGAGGCTGGGATATCCTGGATACAGTAAGCAAGAATATGTGCATAAAAGGATAATGGCAGAAAATGTATTCATTTTTTATGTACTGCCTCACTTTCGCCTCTAATAATCTTTTTTGATCCCTGAAAGTCAATGACAGACACTCCCTAGGGAATGAATCTTAAATCATTAGTATCTTTGATTTTCTTCCACTAGATTTTACTTAAAATCAAGATGATAGATATTAACTTTATATATATTTGATGTTTAGAACAGAATCTCCTAGTATGTTATTTTTACCATCCAGATTTGGTTGGTATATAGTCAATTTTTTGGTATAGAGATATAAAGTGACTTAATTTTTCTGTTAAGGATTCCACACCTGTACATGAGGTGTATATCATACATGAGATTTACTCTTGTTTGGATCTCTTTAATTATCTGTTCCTAAAGTCAGTGGACTTTGTATCTTTTCTGGCTTTTCAGCTGGTTTCCTAGAAAGAACACTTAAATTTTATTTTTAAAAACTTGTTGAGTATTGCATACATACAGAAAGGTACATAAATCATTTGTGCAGCGTAATGAATTTTCCCAAACTGAATATATCTATATAACCAGTGCCTTGATCAAGAGATCAAATGCTGTCATCATTATGCTTTCTCTGGGCACCCACCTCCAAGGGAGCCACTCTCCTAACTTCTAATGACATAGTTTAGGGTTTTTTTTTTAATTTTTAAAATTTATTTGTTAAAAAAAATTTTTAAATATAAATTTGTTTATTTTAATTAGAGGCTAATTACTTTACAATATTTTATTGGTTTTGCCGTACATCAACATGAATCTGCCATGGGTGTACATGTGTTCCCCATCCTGAATCCCCCTCCCGCCTCCCTCCCCGTACCATCCCTCTGGGTCATCCCAGTGCACCAGCCCTGAGCATCCTGTATCATGCATTGAACCTGGACTGGCGATTCATTTCACATATGATATTATACATGTTTCAATGCCATTCTCCCAAATCATCCCACCCTCGCCCTTTCCCACAGAGTCCAAAAGACTGTTCTATACACCTGTGTCTCTTTTGCTGCCTCGCATACAGGGTTATCGTTACCATCTTTCTAAATTCCTTATATATGTGTTAGTTTACTGTATTGGTGTTTTTCTTTCTGGCTTACTTCACTCTGTATAATAGGCTCCAGTTTCATCCACCTCATTAGAACTGATTCAAATGTATTCTTTTTAATGGCTGAGTAATACTCCATTGTATATATGTATCACAGCTTTCTTATCCATTCGTCTGCTGATGGACATCTAGGTTGCTTTCATGTCCTGGCTATTATAAACAGTGCTGTGATGAACACTGGGGTACATGTATCTCTTTCAGTTCTGGTTTCCTCGGTGTGTATGCCCAGCAGTGGAATTGCTGGGTCATAAGGCAATTCCATTTCCAGTTTTTTAAGGAATTGCCACACTGTTCTCCATAGTGGCTGTACTAGTTTGCATTCCCACCAACAGTGTAAGAGAGTTCCCTTTTCTCCACACCCTCTCCAGCATTTATTGCTTGTAGACTCTTGGATAGCAGCCATTCTGACTGGTGTGAAGTGCTACCTCACTATGGTTTTGATTTGCATTTCTCTGATAATGAGTGATGTTGAGCATCTCTTCATGTGTTTGTTAGCCATCTGTACTGATGACATAGTTTAGTTTTGCTTTTTGTGAATCTTATAGTACATACTCTTGTGTCAGACTTCTTTCACTCAACATGTTTATGAGATTCAGCATTATTGCATACAGTTGTAGATCATTCATTCTTATTGCTGTAGAGCAGCAGTCAGTAAACTATAACACACAGGCTGAATCTGGCCCCCTGCCTCTTTTTGTGCAGCCAGTGGGCTGAGAATAGTTTCTGTGTCTTCTAATGGTTAAAAATTTTTTGGTGACACATGAAAATTATATGAAATTCAGATTTCAGGGTCCATAATAAAGTATATGGTTGCTTTTGCTCTACAAGGGCAGAGTTAAGTAGTTGCAACAGAGACGGGATGGTTGGCAGAGCCTAAAGTATATATTGTCTGCCCTTTACAGGAAAAATTTACGAACTCCTGCTGAATACACCACCTACTCCAGTGTTCTTGCCTGGAGAATCCCAGGGACGGAAGAGCCTGGTGGGCTACCGTCTATGGGGTTGCACAGTCGGACATGACTGAAGTGACTTAGCAGCAGCAGCTGAATACACCAATGTTTGAATATATTGCAATATGCTTATCCATTCTACTGTTGATGGGGATTTGAAAAGTTTCCAGTTTTTGCCTTATAATGGATAGAGGATACTACTTTTCTGCCCTAAAATATAACTATTTTTCCTCATGTTTCCTCCATTGAGCAGAGAAACCTTTCTTTTTATTTAAAAGTTTAAGTATTCAATATAATATCACTGACTGTAGGTACAGTGTTGTGTTTCAGGTCTCTAGAGGTTATTCAATCTTCCTTAACTCGAACTTTATGCCCATTGATCAATAACTCCCCATTACCCCCCGGCATCACCTTTCCACTCTTTGATTCTATTAATTTGACTGTTTTAGATTCCTCATTCAAGTGGAATCATGCAGTATTTGTCTTTCTTTGACTGGCTTATATTTCTTAATAATATGTCCTCAGGGTTCATCCATGTTGTTGCATATTGCGAAATTCTTTCTTTTTTAAGGCTGAATAATATAATAATATTGTATGAGGACCATTTTTGATCAAGTCACATACAGGTTGATTTTATAAGCCTTTATATAATTTAATTGAGCTGTATTTTGTCCTGACAGATAGATTGGGTATAGGATCCTGTGCTCTGAGGTGTATTTCTTTTGAACTCCTTTATAATTGACATATGTTCTGCTTTGAAGCTGTAAATAATTAAATATGTTTGTATATTCTTTTCTTCAGGTTTTGTACCTCTGTTATCTCTCATACATTTTAAAGCCTGCCCAATGGTTCTTTAATGGTCTTATGAACTAGTACAGCTAGTGCAGTGTTTATCTTTTCTCTTATTCTTATTTTTCCTTTATTATTAAGTCATTTTTATTTCTGCAGGATCAGGACTTTGTCTCCTGTTGCAAACCTATGAACTTCAGCTGGTTGTGGGGCTCTGGTTATAATGAAAGATGACCTCTAAGCAATCTGTTTCTTGAAAAGTTTTTTTTTTTTACATAAATATTAATTTAGGAACTTGATTAGCATGCTAATCATGTGCTCTTTCCTAGGAGAAGGCTTTACGATCTGTCAGGAGAAAGGGAAGAATGGGTATTTTTTTAACTTTGTAATTGCTTCTGGAGACATTCCAATAAACATACCTGAGCTGGCCACAAAATGTTCTTTTAGAAAAGGCTAAATTCTTTTTCCATGAAGTTAAAAGCTAATGTGTTGCTTGGAGTATTTAACAGGAGGAAACTTTCACTGTTCTTCATCATGGATCTTTTTTTCCCCTTGCTGACAGAGACAGAAATCCTATACCAAACTGGAAGAACATAGAAGATGAGTAAGTTATTTGGTAAAAGTAACTTGGCAGAATGAAAGCCGATTAGTAACCATGAGCTTCTACTAAGGAGTGTAATTTAGAAGCATCCTAAGCATTAGGTTGTGGCATAAATAGTCACTTAACAACAGATCCAAGTCACTCTTTGGTTATCCAATGAATAGAGGGAATCCTAGCCTAAAGGATTTTTACTAGAGAAAATCCTGGCTTTTACTCAGAAATATATTTTCTATCTTTCATTATAATACTTGAGATAAGTATTTGTAATTAGTTAAAACATGTTACATTCTTGAGTTTAATCATTTACAGAAGCATTAAAGTGTTATGTAAATATATTCTGTTGGTCATTGTTTCTGAGAATTAAACCAACCCAGCCTTATTTTGGGGGAAAAGAGTGATTGATGAGTTTGCTTTACCTTTCTTTACTTACCTGGTTTGTGTGTGTGTGCATTTTTTTTGTTGTTGTGGAATGAGAGATTATTTAAATTCTGTAAATCCTTACAGTTTTCAAAAGTTTCACATATGATATCATATAATCCCATAATGCCCCCTTTCTCCTACACAACCCTATTTTGTCCTTTGTGTGTGTGTGTGTGTGTGTATACCACATCTTCTTTATCCATTCATCTGTTGATGAGTAGCTAGGTTGCTTCCATACCTTGCCAATTATAAACACTGCCAGGAAAATTCATTTACATACCTGTTTTGCATGAATTTTTTTCATCTTAGTCTCTAAGAAGCAGTCCAAAATTGGCAGTGCTATTGCTTCCTTTATTTCTTTTATTAACTTACTATGTTTCCTTCATTATATGGTGTTTGTTGTTGTTTAGTCACTAAGTTGTGTCCGATTCTTTTGCGACTTCTTGAACTATAGCCTACTAGTCTTCTCTGTCCATTGGGTTTCTCAGGCAATAATACTGGAGTGAGTTGCTGTTTCCTTCTCCAGGGTATCTTTCTGGCCAGGGTTTGAACTGGGTCTCCTGCACTGCAGATGGATTCTTTACTGCTGAGCCACCTGGGAAGCTATTATGTAGGTACAGACTGAAAAATTAGTTTTTTTGAACCTTTATTTAACTTGAATATTTTTTTCTTATACTGTGTTCTGAAGAGTGTTTTGGACTTAAATTACATTTGTCAGCAGTTTAATAACAGACTGCATAAAAAGAAACATAGGAGATAGTCATCAGGCTTATAGCCAGAAAATGACCAGGTCTTGGCTTATAGTGTTTCATATTATAACATTAGAAAACTTGGTAAATTTTGGTTCTTACCAATGACATGGGATTATTTTTTTTGGACAAATCTGGTCCAATGCAGGAGGTATCCTAAAGATTTGCCATGAAGACAGAATCTTAAATTCTTGGTCTGTTTTTTTTAGGTTTTGTTTCCCTCCTGATTTTTTTTTTAATAGCTTTGTGGCTATTTTATTGTCTTATAAAAATTTGTGAGTTTTAATTTTTTCCCCTTTTACAGTTTTATGCAACTTGAATTTGATTAAAATGTGGAGTAATCTGAGAGATACTATTAGTTATAATTACTTTAAAAGATCCCTTGGAGACACCTGACCAAAGACTGTTTATTGCCTATGTAGGAGAAGCTTAAGACAGGGGTAGACATCTGATCCCCTTGGACTGCAAGGAGATCAAACCGGTCAATTGTAAAGAAAATCAGTCCTGAATATTCATGGGAAGGGCTGGTGCTGAAGCTGACCGCTCCAATACTTTGGCCACCTGATGCAAAGAATTGACTCATTGGAAAAGACCCTGATGCTGGAAAGGATTGAGGGCAGGAGGAGAAGGGAGTGACAGAGGATGAGATGGTTGGAAGGTATCACCAGCTCGATGGACATGAGTTTGAACAAGCTCCAGGTGTTGATTATGGACAGGGAAGCCTGGCATGCTGCATTCCCTGGGATCGCAAGGAGATGGACATGACTGAGTAACTGAACTGAACTGAACTGAGACATCTGTTTGGAGGAAAATGATTAGAATCAAATCAATAGAATCACTATTGACTTTTCATGATTTCTGATTTATCATCTAAATTTGTTCCAGAATCACAAAACTTGTAGATCTTTTTGTTGAGTAACTGTGTAATTTAACATAATCCTAATATAATGTTCTGTAATTAGACTAGGGTAATATAGAAACAGCAAATTGCTTTCAAGATATCTAACCTCAAGAGATCTTTGCTGAAGCAGATACTAGACTGTTCTTTCAGGCTTTCAGAATATGAAGATTTGAAAGCTGGTATGATTAGTAGATTTGGAAACAGAAAATAACACTCTTTCATAGAATATCTTTTAATTGAATTTTATTACTTTGTTATTCTTTCATTATTTTTTTACAATTCTTTATTAAACTGTAAGCCCTTTTTAACATTCTACCAGGTTAATTTTCTTCTAACTAGGTAGGTACATTGAATGATAGATAATGCAGAATTTAAGTGTTTACTCTAATCTGATGATGAAACCAGTGTGGGGGTAGGCATCTATCTTTCTTTCATTCCATATTCATTAAACTGTATGCATAGTATTCTGCCAAGTATTGGGGGAAATAAGAATCATGTAAGACACTGTGTATTTCACAAGAAGCTTGTAATTTACTAGTCTAAAATACCTGACCCACCAAATGATAAGGCTTCATTTTCATCATTAAAATTGCTTAAAAGGATCAAAATTAATCTGTTTAAATTTCACAACATTCTGTTCCTACTTATGCACCTCAGACTTGAAGTAAACAACAAAATAGTCACATGAATACAGCAGAAGGAAGCAAAGTAACCTGTATGATCTGTAAGATGGGAGATGGATATGAATTATAAAGATTTTTGCACAATTTGAAATACTGAATTTGATTTCCATAGTTTACTACCATTTACTTTTATTTTGTTTTGTAGTGAATTTGTATTCATTGAGAGTAAATTCACTTAAAAATTAATGGATATAAATCTGGAAGTCTTGGGTCTGTGTCATGGGTTTGGATCAGGCTTTAATTGTGGAAAGCCATTAGAATTGCTTTTAGTTTCACTAACTCTTAGTCTGCTTTGGCTGCCATAACAAAATATGAACTGGGAAGCTTAAACAACAGAAATGTATTTCTAAAAATTCTGGAGCCTAGGGTAATCTTAAGATCAAGGTGACAGTAAAGTAGGTTTCATTCTAAGTCCCCTTTTGGCTTACAGGCAACTGCCATTTCACTGTGTGCTCACATAACCTCTTTGTGCGTGCGCACAGGGAGAGAGAGGATGAACTCTGAGGGCCCCACCCTCATCACCTCATCTAACTCTAATTACCTCCTAAAGGCCCCATCTCTAGATAATCACATTGAAAGTTAGGGCTTCAACATATAAATCTGGGGGGTGGGAGTAGGGTGGAGACACAGAGTATTACTCTTGTTTGAGGAGGAAATTAATTTTTGTGCTTACTGTTTAGTTTGTGTATAAACTGCTTCTTGAGAATTTAACAGCCATCAGAATGTTTTAGCTAATGAGTTTGACATTTTCAGATTCACCTAATGAAAACCTGTGGAATGTTCTCATTCTAAAGTCAACCAGATCCAAGTTGTTTTTGCATGGGGAGAGCAAGCAGTAAGCAGAGTAGGAACTGGATATCTGTTTAAGCTGTGATAGTGACTTGTTCTTACTTTTGACTTTGCTAAAGAAGAAGGTAACAGTGTCTGCTCCTGGGAGACAACTCTGTGTCCTGTTCCCCTTAAAATACAAAACAACAGTATGACTTTTCTTTGGACCATGTATGTCTCCTGATATGAAAGCATGCATTTCATTTTCTTTATAGTAGTTAAGATCCTTGAAACACAGTACTGTTGCTTTTTAAAAAATGTAAATAGGCTTAATTTTTTGGAGCAGTTTTCACAGCAGAAAGTACAGAGTTCTCATGTGCTTCCTGCTCCCACACAGGCACAGCCTCATCTATTCTCAACATCCCCTCCAGAATGGTACATTTGTTACAATAGATGAACCTACACTGACACCTTATTATCACCCAGAGACCATAGTTCACCTTAGGGCTCACCTGTTCATCTCTCTGTTCCCCTTCTCCTTGGCAACCACTGGTGGGTTTGTTTTTGTTTTTTTGTCTCCATGGTTTTGTCTTTTTTAGGATGTCTTATAATTGGAATCATAGAGCATATAGCCTTTTCCGATTGGCTTCTTTCACTTAGTAGTATTCATTTAAGATTCCTCCATATCTTTTCATGGCTTGAAAGCTCATTTCTTTTGAATAGCATTGAAGTGTCTGGACCTGCCACAGTTTATCCACTGATGGTGAAGGACATCCTGGTTGCTTCTAAGTTTTGTCATTTATGAATAAAGCTGCTATAAATACCCGTGTGCAGTTTTCTTTGTGGACATAAGTTTTCAACTCATTTGGGTGAATAGCAAGGAGTGCAATTTCTGGATCATATGGTTGAGTATGTTTTCTTGTTTGTTTTTCTTTGCATATGTTTGGTTTTGTAAGAAACTGCCTGACTCTCTTTCAAAGGAGCTGTAGTATGTTGCATTCCCACCAGCAATCACTGAAATTTTGCATTGTTTCACATCCTTGCCAGCCTTTGTGTGTCAGAGGTCTGGATTTTGTCCATTCTAATAGATGCATTGCTATTACTTCTTGATTTGGTGATTTATTTCTGAAAATTCTAGGGACTGCTTGATTGTATGAAAGTGTTATTAAATATCTTTTATGACAGACAGTATATTTACTCAGAATAGAATCTAATTGCAGTTGCCAAAGAGTCTTAAGTGTCTAAATGTTTATGTTGCTTTAATAGATATTTTATATTCTAACTGCAACTAGGATCACAAATCATATATGCATATAAAGAAGAACTAGAAGGGAACTT
>SJYQ01003995.1:18000-37570 GCA_006410935.1 Redunca redunca
GGAACTTTAAAAAGTGATTGTTGGCCTATCTTTTCTTTTTATTAAGAATTATGTTTGTAATAAAGTAAAGGAAAGCTTGAATAGTTTACCTTTAGTATGTGTTTTAAATATTTAAGATTTGAGTTGATTTTAGTTATAATCTAGGCCTTTTGTTAACTCTTTGTGACATCTTTTTTTTTAAATACATTATATGTTGAAGCATATTTTTTAAAATTTTATTTATTTTTAATTGGAGGGTAATTGTTTTATAATAGTGTGTTGGTTTCTGTCATACATCAACATGAATGAGCTGTAGGTATACCTATGTCCCCTCCCTCTTGAACCTCCCTCCCACCTTCCATCCCATCCTGTCTCTCTAGGTTGTCATAGAGCACTGGGTTTGAGCTCCCTGTATTATTTGCCTTGCAAATTCCCACTGGCTATCTGTTTTACATACGGTAAAGTATATGTTTCAATGCTCTCAATTCATCCCACCCTGTTCTTCCCCAGCTGTATCCACAAGTCTGTTCCCTGTGTCTGCGTCTCCAATGCTGTCCTACAAATAGGTTCATTAGTACCATCTTTCTAGATTCCATTTATATGCATTAATATATGATGCTTATTTTTCTCTTTCTGACTTACTTCACTCTGTGTAATAGGCTCTAGGTTCCTCTTCCTCATTAGAACTGACTCAAATGCATTCCTTTTTATGGCTGAGTAATATTCCATTGTATATATGTACTACACTTTCTTGCATTGACAGGTGGATTCTTTACCACTAGTGCCACCTGGGAAGCCCCTGTACCACAGCTACTTTATCCATTCATCTGTCGACGGACATCTAGGTTGCTTCCATGACCTAGCTATTGTAAATAGTGCTGCAGTGAACATTGTGGTACTTGTGTCTTTTTCAGTTATGGGTTCCTCAGGGTATATGCCCAGTAGTGGGATTGCTGGGTCATAGGTAGATTTATTCCTAGTTTTTTAGGGAATCTCCTTAGTGTTCTCCATAGTGGCTATATCAATTTACATTCCCACCAACAGTGCAAGAGAGTTCCATTTTCTGCATATCCTCTCCAGCATTTATTGTTTGTAGATTTTTTGATGATGGCCATTCTGACTGGTATGCAGTGATATTTCATTGTAGTTTTGATTTTCATTTCTCTCATAATGAGCAGTATTGAGCATCTTCTCATGTATTTATTAGCCATCTGTATGTCTTCTTTGGAGAAATGTCTGTTTAGGTCTTCTGCCGACTTTTTGATTGGGTTGTTTTTCTGGTATTGAATTGCATGAGCTGATTGTATATTTTGGAGATTAATCTTTGTGACATCTATTTTTGTTAGATATATATTTATAAAATCTTCTCTTAAATGTTTTCATTTTTTTCTCTTTGTTTGATTATATTCCAGAAATATGGCAATTTGATAAGAAATAGAATGCAAGCTACCATAGAGTTTAATGATTTTGTATATTTAAAACATTAATGTTGTTTAAAATACCTTAAAACCATACCTATGGGTCTGTAATTCAGCTTATTGATGACTTTTCACCATAAAACTTTTAAATTCCACTCTAACCTGTATATCTTTTAGGTTCCTGTGAAATTTGACAGATGTTCTCCTTGATTATCTTTTTCTTCAAACAAAGCAAGAATAAGACTTGAAAATACATTATATCAATAGCAATAAAACATATAACAAATTATAATCACTTATGTGCTAAGTCATCTTACAAGAGAAGAAGATTCAGAATTTAAAATTAATTTAAAATAAAGATTTTGTTTTTATAGGAATTGCATTGCACGAAAGAAGGAGAGGCAGATAGAGGGTGAGCACTGAACTCATTTTCTTAGTACATCAAATTAATATTTTTCTTGTTTATAAATAGAGCCATGTTTTGTGTGGAAAAGGGGACAATGGAGTGAATTGATTTATCAGAAGGGAGGAGAGTTCTCTTGATCCTCAGAAAATACTTGAATCTCAGGTAGAGGGGGCTAGAGGGCATGAGACTTCATGATATTCAACCTTGCAAAGGGACAGGGAGAGAACCAGTAGCAACACATGTTAGCATACTTCAGAAAGACTGTTTGTTAGCCATACTGATAACAGACCTTTGAAAGTGAACATTGTGTTTGTCCAGTAAAGCATTATGGATTTATCATTTGATTCTTTTTCTCTAACCATTGAAATAAAATGTTGCCTTATTGTGAAGGACCTGATTTCTTCATGTAAATCAGGGAGTCAGCTTGTTGCACAGAGTATCAGTTCCTCAAGTTGTTTTTTTGGTGGCGGGGGGAGGGGGAAGCATTTAGTGATCAATTAGAACTGGAAAATGCTGCATACTAGATGTCTTTTTTGGAAATGAGTGTTAATGTATTAAAGACACAAAGACATCATGCACAGAGAAACATGTCTAACTTTCTTTCACTTAGGGTTTCTCAAACTTAATCTATGGAATCTCAATCCTTACCCCAACTCCTTCCCTAGCTGTGGCAACCATAATAGTTTTCAGTGGAACGGTGGTCTGTAATAGTTAACACTTAAATAGTTCTTAGTGTATGCCAGGCACTGTTTTAAGGACTTTACATATATTAATTTATTAATCTTTGCTGCATCCTATCTTCTTTCTCCCCCCACCGCAAGTACTAGTGCCTCACAAACTTTGATCAATTGAACAAGAGGCAGTGTAGTACAGAAGCTGAGGGCCCAGACTTGGAGCCCTGACTGGGTTAGAATCCTAGCTAATTAAATCCCATTTACAGCTTGTGATCTAGGCAAGTCACTGATTCTGTGCTTCAAGTTTTTTTAAAAGATGGAAACAAAACTTCGAGTTATTATGAGAATGTTCAGTTATAAGAAAAGTAGAGATTAGTATATACTTCACCTAAATTATGAATTGTTAATATTTTTCTATATTTTGTTTCTCTTCTTTCCTTTTCTTTTTTCCTGGAGTACTTTAAAATATATGCCATGATGGAAGCAACCTAGATTTCCATCGGCAGATGAATGGATAAGAAAGCTGTGGTACGTATACACAATGGAGTATTACTCAGCCATTAAAAAGAATACATTTGAATCAGTTCTAATGAGGTGGATGAATCTGAAGCCGATTATACAAAGTGAAGTTAGTGAGAAACAACAATACAGTATACTAACACATATATGGAATCTAGAAAGATGGTAATGGTAACCCTATATGCGAGAGAGCAAAAGAGACACAGATGTATAGAACAGTCTTTTGGACTCTGTGGGAGAGGGAGAGGGTGGGATGATTTGGGAGAATGGTATTGAAACGTGTATTCTCATATGTGAAATGGATCGCCAGTCCAGCTTCAATGCATGAGACAGGGTGCTTGGGGCTGGTGCACTGGGATGACCCAGAGGGATGGTATGGGGAGGGAGGTGGGAGGGGGTTCAGGATGGGGAACAAGTGTACACCCGTGGTGGATCCATGTCAATATATGGCAAAACCACTACAATATTGTAAAGTGATTAGCCTCCAATTAAAATAAATAAATTTATATTAAAAAAATATGCCGTGGTATTTTACTTTAATTTCAGTGTGTCTCTAAACTGCATAACACAATATGATTATACAACCAGTACAATTAACAATAATTCCTTAATGTACAGTGTTCCCGTGATTGCCCCCAGAAATGTCTTGCTGATTTATTCAAACCAGGATCTGATCATAGACCACACACTGCATTTGGATGTTAAGTCTGGAAGGAAAATAACTAGTAGAGATGAGGTTGAGGGAGTTGTTTTTGGATTTTAGTAATGAAGTAGGACATAGATTTCCTGCAGAGATTGAGGGGTAGGAAGGAGGATTTGGAGTCTGGAGAGGCTAGAAAAAATTTGGAGTAAATACAGTCAAAGGTGGAGAAATAGGTGTTAGGTAGCTTTGGTGGATGAAAATGGCCAGCAACAGAAGCATTGAGAGTCATTAATGGATATCATCTTAATCAGATGATCAAACTCAGCATCATCGATAGACAAATTGACATCTCTGCCTCATAGATAACATTTGTGCCCCCAAACCATAAACCAACTCTAATGAGTAATAGCCATTTTGAAAAATAGCCACTGTAGACTATTCAAAAAGTCAAGAGAGACAGGGTCATTGGATGTCATCTTGGAGACTGTAAGGAGGAGCAAGTTTTCCAAGTAAAGAAAACCATTTATTGGGACATTTAAGTGAAGATTCTAGTGGCTTGAATATAAGGAGTATGGAGTTCAGAAAAGATCAAGATTGGGAGTTGGGATAATGATGTTGATAAAAATGTAACTTTCCAAAAAAGGCAACTTGTAACCCTCCTACAGATTCAGAAATAAGCACACACATTACAGAATTCACTTTACTCATATTATGTGAGGCAACCAAGGATATCTAATCCATACAAAGGAAAAATCAAGGGACTTCCCTGGTGGTCCAGTGGTTAAGCCTCCAGGCTTCCACTTCAGGGGGCACTGGTTCCATCCCTGGTCGGGGAACTAAGATCCCACATGTTGTGTGGCAAAAAAAGAAAAAGTCATAACAGCACACATTTTTGTGGTATAAAGGAATGGTATAAATTGTAAATTGAGACTGGAGAAAACTAGGCTTTCCCCCACTCCTGTAGGAAGGAGGGGGGATGTCAAATTACTATTTGACAGTACATAATTTACATATCTATCAGTAGTGTACCACTTATGGAGAGTTGTTAAGTAACTCAAAGGCATTTAACTAGACTAGAATCTGATAGCCTGGAAAAGTGTGATGTATAGAATATTTTGTTCTGAGTTCCTCATTTAATCCTTACTACAATCCAGCAACCCTGATGCTGGGAAAGATTGATGGCAGGAAGAAAAGTGGATGACAGAGAATGAGATGGTTAGATGCATCACCAACTCAGTGAACATGAGTTTGAGCAAACTCCAGGAGACGGTGAAGGACAGGAAAGCCTGGGGTTGCAAAGAGTTGGACATGACTTGGTGAGTGAACAACAGCAGCTCTCCAGCAGAGGAGATAATCTTCTCTCCATGTAATTACAAAATTGAGGCTTAGAGTAGATAAATAACTTGCCTAAGATCTTACTTATTAACGGGGAAAGAGTACTGAACACAGGTTATTTTGACTCCTTAATCTGTAGTTTTAATCACTCATAACAGATATAAAAATGTACTGTGTAGATAAAGAGGAGGAAACCATTAGTTTCTGGAGCTGTGTTCTAAAGGAGTTGGAGAAAAGATGGAGGTTGTTGAGGGTTATCGCAACCAGATTAAACATCTTGAGCCACAGCATTCAGATGTGAAAGATGGTGGGATATTTGGGAAACGGTAAGTACATCACTATTTCCCATCACTTCATGGGAAATAGATGGGGAAACAGTGGAAACAGTGTCAGACTTTATTTTTCTGGGCTCCACTGCAGATGGTGATTGCAGCCATGAAGTTAAGAGACGCTTACTCCTTGGAAGAAAAGTTATGACCAACCTAGATAGCATATTCAAAAGCAGAGACATTACTTTGCTGACTAAGGTCTGTCTAGTCAAGGCTATGGTTTTCCCTGTGTCATGTATGGATATGAGAGTTGGACTGTGAAGAAGGCTGAGCGCCGAAGAATTGATGCTTTTGAACTGTGGTGTTGGAGAGTCTCTTGGACTGCAAGGAGATCCGACCAATCCATTCTGAAGGAGATCAGTCCTGGGTGTTCTTTGGAAGGAATGATGCTAAAGCTGAAACTCCAGTACTTTGGCCACCTCATGTGAAGAGTTGACTCATTGGAAAAGACTCTGATGCTGGGAGGGATTGGGGGCAGGAGGAGAATGTGATGACAGAGGATGAGATGGCTGGATGGCATCACTGACTTGATGGACTTGAGTCTGAGTGAACTCCAGGAGTTGGTGATGGACAGGGAGGCCTGGCGTGCTGCGATTCATGGGGTCACAAAGAGTCGGACACGACTGAGCGACTGAACTGAACTGAACTGAAGTACAAAGAAATATCAGCAACTCCCACCTTCCTACTTAGAAAAAATCATTCTGCTGGTTACTTAAAATGATGTTTGGACCATTTTAGTGAGTTTGTGCGTTTTAGGAGACAGTTTATTAGTGTGGAAACAAATAGGATTTAGAGGCAGAAAGACCTTAATTACAATTCCCAGTATTACAGTTTACTAGTTGACTAAAGTTGGGTGAGTTATTTAATCTTTTTGAACCTCTGTTTATTTATTCATATACAGAATAAGAAAATTAATTTCTAATTCAGCTAGAACTAGTACTATAATATATGTGATACTGTATATAAAACTCCTAAATAGTGCTTGGCATATGATTTGTATTTAATAGTTACTGCTCTTTTTACATTAAAATCCTCCCATGTGGTCAAGTGTTAATTCTCTTTAATCCTTCAGAAAAGTCATTTACTTCAGGAATTTGTATTTAGATTCAGTGGATACAGGGTAAATTACAAAGGTCCTTGACTGAAGAAGAGACCAGTTGTAGAGTTAGTGTTTTTTTTTTTAAGTAAAACATAAACATTTGCATAAGTAATATACAAGTAAAACTTTCCTCATTATAAAGTTAGATTTCAGTTATTTCTTTCTGACAGCTGTGTCCATCTGCAGTGGAATTGACTTTTAGACACAATGATGACAGTCTTCTAAGAAACTAAGTCATATGCAGCTGGGTTTTTTTTTTTTTTTTTGTATCTTTTTTCAGTATCCTAAGTGAAAGTGAAGTCACTCAGTCATGTCCGACACTTTGCAACCCCATGGACTGTAGCCTACCAGGCTCCTCTGTCCATGGGATTTTCCAAGCAGTAGTACTGTAGTGGGTTGCTATCTCCTTCTCCAGGGGATCTTCCTGACCCAGGGATCGAACCCAGGTCTCCCGCATTGTAGACAGGTGCTTTACCGTCTGAGCCACCAGGGAAGTCCTTTCAATATCCTAAAGAGCTAACTAAAATTTTCAGTTTTAGAAAAAAGAACTTGTCTTATATTATCTTTTTCAGGGGTTCCAACTTATCTATATAAGCATGACTACGTGTTTTAAAATTCTAGGTGACTACATTTGGAGTTCAAGAAAAATAGGAGTTATCCATAGTATAGCAAGCCAACCAACTCCCAAGATAGTCCTCTTTCAGTTCACTTCAGTCGCTCAGTCATGTCCGACTCTTTGCGACCCCATGAACCGCAGCAGCCCAGGCCTCCCTGTCCATCACTAACTCCCAGAGTCCACCCAAACCCATGTCCATTGAGTTTACTCAAACTCAGGTTCATTGAGTCGGTGATGCCATCCAACCATCTCATCCTCTGTCGTCTCCTCCTTCTCCTGCCCTCAATCTTTCCCAGCATTGGGATCTTTTCAAATGAGTCAGCTCTTTGCAGCAGGTGGCCAAAGTATTAGAGTTTCAGCTTCAACATCAGTCCTTCCAGTGAACACCCAGAACTGATCTCCTTTAGGATGGACTGGTTGGATCTCCTTGCAGTCCAAGGGACTCTCAATAGTCTTCTCCAACACCACAGTTCAAAATCATCAGTTCTTCGGCACTCAGCTTTCTTCATAGTCCAACTCTCACATCCATACATGACTACTGGAAAAACCATAGCCTTGACTAGAAAGATCGTTTTTGATAAAGTAATGTCTCTGCTTTTTAATATGCTGTCTTGGTTGGTCATGCCTTTCCTTCCAAGGAGTAAGCGTCTTTTAATTTCATGGCTTCAGTCATCATTTGCAGTGATTTTGGAACCCCCCCAAAATAAAGTCAGCCACTGTTTCCCCATCTATTTGCCATGAAGTGATTGGACCAGATGCCATGATCTTAGTTTTCTAAATGTTGAACTTTAAGCCAACTTTTTCACTTTCCTCTTTCACTTTTCATCAAGAGGCTCTTTAGTTCTTTGCTTTCTGCCATAAGTGTGGTGTCATCTGCATATCTGAGGTTATTGATATTTCTCCCGGCAATCTTGATTCCAGCTTGTTCTTCCTCCAGCCCAGCGTTTCTCATGATGTACTCTGCATATAAGTAAAATAAGCAGGGTAACAATATACAGCCTTGATGTACTCCTTTTCCTATTTGGAACCAGTCTGTTGTTCCATGTCCAGTTCTAACTGTTGCTTCCTGACCTGAGTACAGGTTTCTCAAGAGGCAGGTCAGGTGGTCTGGTATTCCCATCTCTTTCAGAATTTTCAACAGTTTATTGTGATCCACACAGTCAAAAGCTTTGGCATAATCAATAAGACAGAAATAGATGTTGTTCTGGAATTCTCTTGCTTTTTTGAGGATCCAGCAGATGTTGGCAATTTGATCTCTGGTTCCTCTGCCTTTTCTAAAACCATGTTGAACATCTGGAAGTTCTTGGTTCACATATTGTTGAAGCCTGGCTTGGATAATTTTGAGCATAACTTTACTAGCGTGTGAGATGAATGCAATTGTGTGGTAGTTTGAGCATTCTTTGGCATTGCCTTTCTTAGGGATTGGAATGAAAACTGACATTTTCCAGTCCTGCTAAGTTTTCCAGATTTGCTGACATATTGAGTACAGTACTTTCACAGCATTATCTTAGGATTTGAAATAGCTCAATTGGAATTCTATCACCTCCACTAGCTTTGTCTGTAGTGATGCTTCCTAAGGCCACTTGACTTCACATTCCAGGATGTCTGGCTCTAGGTGAGTGTGAGTGATCACACTGTCGTGATTATCTGGGTTGTGAAGATCTTTTTTGTACAGTTCTGTGTATTCTTGCCACCTCTTCTTAATATCTTCTGCTTCTGTTAGGTCTATATCATTTCTGTCCTTTATTGTGCATATACCTGGATGAAAATTTCCTTTGGTATCTCTAATTTTCTTGAAGAGATCTCTAGTCTTTCCCATTCTGTTGTTTTCCTCTATTTCTTTGCATTGATCGCTGAGGAAGGCTTTCTTATCCCTCCTTGCAATTCTTTGGAACTCTGCATTCAGATGCTTATATCTTTCCTTTTTTCCTTTGCTTTTCACTTCTCTTCTTTTCACAGGTATTTGTAAGACTTCCTCAGACAGTCATTTTGCTTTTTTGCATTTCTTTTTCTTGGGGATGGTCTTGATCCCTGTCTCCTGTATAATGTCACGAACCTCCGTCAATAGTTCATCAGTCACTCTGTATATCAGATCTAGTCCCTTAAATCTATTTCTCTCTTCCACTGTATAGTCATAAGTGATTTGATTTAGGTTGTACCTGAATCGTCTAGTGGTTTTCCCCACTTTATTCTATTTAAGTCTGAATTTGGCAATAAGGAGTTCATGATCTGAGCCACAGGCAGCTCCTGGTCTTGTTTTTGCTAACTGTATAGAGTTTCCCTGTCTTTGGCTGCAAAGAATGTTATCAGTCTGTTTTCAGTGTTGGCCGTCTGGTGTTGTCCATATGTGGAGTCTTCTCTTTTGTTGCTGGAAGAGGGTGTTTGCTGTGACTGGTGCGTTCTCTTGGCAGAACTCTATTAGCCTTTGTCCTGCTTCATTCTGTACTCCAAGACCAAATTTGCTTGTTAACTCCAGTTGTTTCTTGACTTTCTACTTTGCATTTCAGTCCCCTACATTGAAAAGGACATCTTTTTTGAGTGTTAGTTCTAGAAGGTCTTGTAGGTGTTCATAGAACTGTTCAACTTCAGCTTCTTCAGCATTACTGGTCGGGGCATAAACTTGGATTACCATGATATTGAATGGTTTGCCTTAGAAACGAACAGAGATCATTCTGTTATTTTTGAGACTGCATCCAAGTACTGCATTTCAGACTCTTTTGTTGACTATGATGGCTACTCCATTTCTTCTAAGGGATTCCTGCCTATAGTAGTAGATACAATGGTCATCTGAGTTAAAGTCACCCATTCCAGTCCGTCTTAGTTCACTGATTCCTAGAATGTTCACTCTTGCCATCTCCTGTTTGACCACTTCCAATTTGCCTTAATTCATGGACCCAACATTCCAGGTTCCTGCAATATTGCTCTTTAACAGCATCAGACCTTGCTTCTATCACCAGTCCCATCCACAACTGAGTGTTGTTTTTGCTTTAACTCCAATCCTTCATTCTTTCTGGAGTTATTTCTCCACTGATCTCCAGTAGCATATTGGGTACCTACCAACCTGGGGAATTCATCTTTCAGTGTCCTATCTTTTTGCCTTTTCATACTGTTCATGGGGTGCTCCAGGCAAGAATACTGCACTGGTTTGTCATTCCCTCAGGTGGACCACATTTTGTCAGAACTTTCCACCATGACCCGTCCATTTTGCGTAGCCCCACATGGCATGGCTTAGTTTCACTGAGTTAGACAAAGCTGTGGTCCATGTGATCAGATTGGCTAGTTGTCTGTGATTGTGGTTTCAGTCTGTCTGCCCTCTGATGCCCTCTCTTAGTGACTAAGTAAAATAAATCATCCCTTTAACAGAAAATACCTTTCTGTATTTATGATTGAAAATCTTCTTTTATCCATTATATTGAATGTATAGAAACTCAGGCAACCTTCCAGAGACTAACTTTGGAGGCCTTGTCTTGTTCTTCACACTGGCTACAAATCTTTCCTTCTTTCTCTGCTGACATGTTTAATTCTTCTCTGACAATAATGTCTACTTCTTTAAAGTTCTTTAGATAAAATGTATATGAAGGCCACAAGTGGATTTCTATAAAACAGTACTTGCATTCCTGGCATTTCCTTGTTGTTTCAGTTGTCTGAGTTGCCAAGAGATTCAGATACCACCCATGTTTTATAGACCCTTCAATAGTAAAACAGACAGCTATGTTCTGTGCAAGGAGAACAAATCAGACAGGCAAATACAAAACCTGTTGGCTCTATGTTCTCTGCTCCCTCTTTTCAGTCCTAAGTTCACCATAGACTTTGCAGAGATTGGCACAAAGCCTAAGAAGCAAAGAAAAACAAGGGAGCTAGCAGCTTTCATTTAATGCTAAAATACTAAATACTAAAATACCCAAGTCCAGTATAACCATCAGCTGCTACGTTTAAAAACAAACTGGCCTTGAGATGTGTTGAGTGTGTACATGTGACATGTGGGGGAAGTAGAGAATGAAAAATAAGTTTTATTGATTAGTAGGTGGGACAGTTGGGAAAGCTCCCCTAAAGGGACCATAGGATTGCTACTTTCTAAAGACAGAATCAGGAGATGCCCATATCACACACTCTAAATGAGTTTTGCCTCAGGCTTGTGCCATTCTAAAGTATCAATGTGAAGGAATAAAATCATAAATAAAATCTACTTTTCTCCTAGAAAGGCTTTGTAAGTTCATGAATTGAAATGTTCAGTTAAGGGAGAAGGCCAAAGATACAAAATTGAGAAATAAACATAATGGAAGACAGAGGGCTAGGATGGTGCAACATTCACTGGTTTATCAGATTTTATGAATTAGTGAAGAGCCTGCTAGAGCCAAATATTACTCTTCAGGTGTTCATTATCTTCAGAGCATTGAGGTTATTTTTATTAACTAGATTATTTTAAATGAGTATCTTTTCTGTTTCATTGCTTTAAAATTTTTTTGGTTTGGTTTGTTCTTGTTTCACTGCTTGATGTCGTTAAGAGGAAAACTTTTACAGTTTGGTTCCAGTGGTTGTTGCCTACAGACTGTGGCAAAAGATTAAGAGGGAAAAAGACCAACTTACTTTAGGCTTGCCTGGTATATGTGAGGGTATAAAATATATATTCAGGAGCTCACTGGAGAAGGAAATGGCAACCCACTCCAGTGTTCTTGCCTGGAGAATCCCAGGGACGGGGGAGCCTGGTGGGCTGCCGTCTATGGGGTCGCACAGAGTTGGACACGAGTTTGGCCACCTTATTTGAAGAGTTGACTCATTGGAAAAGACTCTGATGCTGGGAGGGATTGGGGGCAGGAGGAGAAGGGGATGACAGAGGATGAGATGGCTGGATGGCATCACTGACTCAATGGACGTGAGTCTGAGTGAACTCTGGGAGTTGGTGATGGACAGGGAGCCCTGGCGTGCTGCGATTCATGGGGTCACAGAGTCGGACACAACTGAGCGACTGAACTGAACTGAGCTGAACTGAAGTGACTTAGCAGCAGCATTCAATAGCTAGCGATAAAAGGTTTATATACAAAACTTAACAAGGGTGGTGGTGGTTGGGTTGATCTTAGTTTTCTGAATGTTGAGTTTTAAACCAACTTTTTCACTCTCCTCTTTCACTTTCATCAGGAGGCTCTTTAGTTTTTCTTCACTTTCTTCCATAAGGGTGGTGTCATCTGTATATCTGAGGTTATTGATATTTCTCCCCACAATCTTGATTCTAGCTTGTGCTACATCCAACCTGGCATCAGCATGATGTACTCTGCGTATAAGTAAAATAAGCAGGGTGACAATATACAGCCTTGACGAAATCCTTTCCTGATTTGGAACCAGTCTTTTGTTCATGTCCACTTCTAACTGTTGCATCTTGACCTGCATACAGGTTTCCCAGGAGGCAGATCAGGTGGTCTCATATTCCCATCTCTTGAAGAATTTTCCACAGTTTTTTGTGATCCACACAGTCAAAGGCTTTGGCATAGTAGTCAATAAAGCCTAAGTAGATATTTTTCTGGACCTCTCTTACTTTTTCGATGATCCAGAGGATGGTTCCTCTGCCTTTTCTAAATCCAGCTTAAGCATCAGGAAGTTCACAGTTCACATACTGTTGAAGCCTGGCTTGGAGAATTTTGAGCATTTGCTAGAGTGTGGGATGAGTGCAAATGTGCAGTAGATTGAACATTCTTTGCCATTGCCTTTCTTTGGGATTAGAATGCAAAGTGACCTTTTCCAGTCCTGTGTCCACTGCTGAGTTTTCCAACTTTGCTGGCATATTGAGTGCAGAACTTTCACAGCATCTTTTAGGATTTGAAAGCTCAACTGGAATTCTATCACCTCCACTAGCTTTGTTCATAGTGATGCTTCTTAAGGGCCACTTGACTTTGCATTCCAGGGTGTCTGCTCTAGGTGATCACACCATCGTAGTATCTGGGTCATGAAGATCTTTTTGTATAGTTCTTCTGTGTATTCTAGCCACTTCTTAATATCTTCTGCTTCTGTTAGGTCCATACCATTTCTTTCCTTTATTTTGCCTATCTTTGCATGAAAATTTCCTTTGGTATCTCTAATTTTCTTGAAGAGATCTCTAGTCTTTCCCATTCTATTGTTTTCCTCTATTTCTTTGCATTGATAAGTGAGGAAGGCTTTCTTACTGCGCCTTGCTGTTTTTGGAACTCTGCATTCAAATGGGTATATCTTTTTTTTTTTTTTCTCCTTTGTCTTTAGCTTCTCTTCTTTTCTCAGCTATTTATAAGGCCTCCTCAGACAACCATTTTCCTTCTTTGCATTTCTTTTTCTTAAGGATGGTCTTGATCACTCCCTCCTGTACAGTGTCATGAACCTCCATCCATAGTTCTTCAGGCACTCTGTCTATCAGATCTAATCACCTGAATCTATTTGTCACTTCCACTATATAATATCAGGGGATTTGGTTTAGATCATACCTGAATGGTCTAGTGGTTTCCCCTATTTTCTTAGATTTAAGTCTGAATTTGGCAATAAGGAGTTCATGATCTGAGCCACAGTCAGCTCCCGTCTTATTTTTGCTGACTATATAGACATTGTCCATCTTTGGCTGCAAAGAATATAATCTATCTGATTTTGGTATTGACCTCTGGTGTTGTCCATGTGTAGAGTCTTCTCTCATGTTTTTGGAAGAGGGCGTTTGATATGACCAGTGCCTTCTCTTGGCAAAAGTCTGTTAACCTTTGACCTGCTTTGGTTTGGACTCCAAGGACAAAGTTGCCTGGTTGGAGTAGACTGTAAACACATTTTCTGTGTTCAGAGGGCATCCAGTCCAGATTTTTAGATGTTGGGCTCAAAGTATCTTTAGATGGTAGAGTGAGACATCAATGTTAGGTTACTTCCCAGAGCAGAGCATGAAAGATCATGTTTTTGGTGACCTTCCCAAGTGACCCAAATTTGAAGTTATAAGTGGTTTTAAGTTTAAAGCAAATTGTCCAGCTTCAGCTTGTAGTCTTTGGAGCAGGATTACCTAGTTTCAATAAGGATCTGGGAAGTCAGGTTTTAGTTGTCAATGATGGCGAGTTTCACATGCTTGTAAAGTAATGCTCAAAATTCTCCAAGCCAGGCTTCAATAATATGTAAACCATGAACTTCCAGATGTTCAAGTTAGATTTTGAAAAGGTAGAAGAACCAGAGATCAAATTGTCAGCATCTGCTGGATCATCGCAAAAGCAAGAGAGTTCCAGAAAAACATCTATTTCTGCTTTATTGACTATGCCAAAGCCTTTGACTGTGTGAATCACAGTAAACTGTGGAAAATTCTGAAAGAGATGGGAATACCAGACCACCTGACCTACCTCTTGAGAAACCTATATGCAGGTCAGGAAGCAACAGTTAGAACTGGACCTGGAACAACAGACTGGTTCCGGATAGGAAAAGGAGTACATCAAGGCTGTATATTGTCACCCTGCTTATTAAACTTATATGCAGAGTACATCATGAGAAACGCTGGGCTAGAAGAAGCACAAGCTAGAATCAAGAGCACTGGGAGAAATATTAGTAACCTCAGATATGCAGATGACACCACCCTTATGGCAGAAAGTGAAGAAGAACTAAAGAGCCTCTTGATGAAAGTGAAAGAGGAGAGTAAACAAGTTGGCTTAAAGTTCAACATTTAGAAAACTAAGATCATGGCATCTGGTCCTATCACTTCATGGGAAATAGATGGGGAAACAGTGGAAACAGTGTCAGACTTTATTTTTCTGGGCTCCAAAATCACTGCAGATTGTGACTGCAGCCATGAAATTAAAAGACGCTTACTCCTTGGAAGGAAAGTTATGACCAACCTAGTTCAGTTCAGTTCAGTTCAGTCACTTAGTCCTCTCTGACTCTTTGTGACCCCATGAATCTCAGCACACCAGGTCTCCCTGTGTGTCCATCACCATCTCCCGGAGTTCACTCAGACTCACGGCCATCGAGTCCGTGATGCCATCCAGCCATCTCATCCTGGATCGTCCCCTTCTCCTCCTGCCCCCAATCCCTCCCAGCATCAGAGTCTTTTCCAATGAGTCAACTCTGCATGAGGTGGCCAAAGTACTGGAGCTTCAGCTTTAGCATCATTCCTTCCAAAGAAATCCCAGGGTTGATCTCCTTCAGAATGGACTGGTTGGATCTCCCCAAACCATTCAATATCACAGTTATCCAAGTCTATGCCCCAACGCTGAAGAAACTGAAGTTGAACGGTTTTATGAAGACCAACAAGACCTTTTAGAACTAACACCCAAAAAACATGTCCTTTTCATTATAGGGGACTGGAATGCAAAAGTAGGAAGTCAAGAAACACCTGGAGTAACAGGAAAATTTGGCCTTGGAGTACAGAATGAAGCAGGGCAAAGACTAGTAGAGTTTTGCCAAGAAAATGCACTGGTCATAGCAAACACCCTCTTCCAGCAACACAGGAGAAGAGTCTACACATGGACATCACCAGATGGTCAACACCGAAATCAGATTGATTATATTCTATGCAGCCAAAGATGCCGAGAAGCTCTATACAGTCAACAAAAACAAGACCAGGAGCTGACTGTGGCTCAGATCATGAACTCCTTATTACCAAATTCAGACTCAAATTGGGAAAAGTAGGGGAAACCGCGGAGAAGGCAATGGCACCCCACTCCAGTTCTCTTGCCTGGAAAATCCCATGGGTGGAGGAGCCTGGTAGGCTGCAGTCCATGGGGTCGCTAAGAGTCAGATACAACTGAGCGACTTCACTTTCTCTTTTCACCTTCATGCATTGGAGAAGGAAATGGCAACCCACTCCAGTGTTCTTGCCTGGAGAATCCCATGGACGGGGGAAACTGGTGGGCTGCCATCTATGGGGTCGCACAGAGTTGGACACGACTGAAGCGACTTAGCAGCAGCAGCAGCAGGGAAAACTGCTAGACCATTCAGGTATGACGTAAATCAAATCCCTTATGATTATACAGTGGAAGTGAGAAATAGATTTAAGGGCCTAGATCTGATAGATGGAGTGCCTGATGAACTATGGAATGAGGTTCGTGACCAACCTAGACAGCTTATTAAAAAGCAGAGACATTACTTTGCCAACAAAGGTCCATCTAATCAAGGCTATGGTTTTTCCAGAAATCATGTATGGATGTGAGAGTTAGACCATAAAGAAAGCTGTGCACTGAGAAATTGATGCTTTTGAACTGTGGTGTTGGAGAAGACTTTTGAGTGTCCCTTGGACTGCAAGGTGATCCAACCAGTCCATCCTAAAGGAGATCAGTCCTGGGTGTTCATCGGAAGGACTGATGTTGAAGCTGAAACTCCAGTACTTTGGCCACCTGATGTGAAGAGCTGACTCACTGGAAACGACCCTGTTGGCTGGGAAAGATTTAAGGGGGCAGGAGAAGGGGACAACAGAGGATGAGATGGTTGGTTGGCATCACCCACTCAATGGACATGAGTTTCGGTAAACTCTGGGAGTTGGTGGTGGACAGGGAGGCCTGGCGTGCTCCCGTTCATGGGGTCGCAAAGGGTTGGACATTACTGAGCGAGTGAACTGAACTGTACTGATATCATGTGAAGAGAGTAAGAGAAAAAATGGAAACAATATGGCAGTATCCAATCTACTTGGAGGTAAAAAATAGCTCAAAGACAATGAAAAGAACTGGAATCTGATAACTCACAAGAGCTGTAGTTTTCTGCTGAAAAAAATTCTCTCTGCAATCATAAAATTTCCCTTTATATTTATCCCCATTTTGATCAATGATATCAAAGTAAGGTTATCCTTGTTTATAAAATAATCCTAATCTAATTAAATTTGTCCTAATTATTTACATAAACACAATGATTATATTGATCACTTAAACTTTTTAAAATTTTCTTTGCTGAGAATTTTATTAGAAATCTCAGATTGAACTTAAAACATGTTTGAGACCAGAAAGCCAGTTTAAGAACTTACCACCAGACTTTACCTGCAGTAATCTATAGATTTGGGTAAATTCCTTTCTTCTTGAGGTCCTCTAAATATCTCAAAGTTCCTAAACTTACGACTAATGAGCTTCCTCAGTAACCTGTAAGGCTGGTAACCTGTAAGTTAGGTTACAGGGTAACCTCCAAGAGGACTTTGTAAGCACTGACTCTATTTATTTTTTACAGCACAACCAAAATAATTATATTAATTTTAAAAAACCACAAATGCCACTATCACTCTTATAAGAACTAAAAACAAAATTGACAGTAATTCTTAATTTTATAAAATATCATAATTTGATTTAATGGCTATATTTCCCTGTTTATCCTAAAAAATTTGAGATCAATAGGTTTGAATTCATATTTAGATAAGATTCATGTATATTGCAATTGGCTGAGATTTCATTTTTAACCTATAGGTCCCCTCTTTTAGGTTTTTGTTTTCCCTTTTATTTTCCCCCCTGAAGAAACTGGGTCCTATAAAACAGTGGTTCTCAGACTTCAGTGTGCACCAGTGTGCTTTAAGATCATCTGGAGAACTTGTTAAAAGCACAGATTGCTGTGTCTGGTCTCCAGATATCCTGATTGAGTATTTTTTTAAAAAATTAATTAATTTATGTATTTTATTTTACAATATTGGTTTTACCATACATTGACTTGACTCTGCCATGAGTGTACATGTGTTCCGCATCCTGAACCCCCCTCCCAACCTCCCTCCCCATCCCATCCTCTGGGTCATCCCAGTGCACCAGCCCCTAGCACCCTGTATCATGCATCAAACCAGGACTGGCGATTCATTTCACATAGGATATTTTACAGGTTTCAATGCCATCCTCCCATATCATCCCTCCCTCGCCCTCTCCCAGAGAGTCCGAAAGACTGTTCAACACATCTGTGTCTCTTTTGCTGTCTCACAAAAACTACCTTCTTTCTAAATTCAATATATGTGCGTTAGTATATCGTATGGAAAAAACAAGGGAGTTCCAGAAAAACATCTATTTCTGCTTTATTGACTTGCCAAAGTCTTTGACTGTGTGGATCACAATAAACTGTGGAAAATTCTGAAAGAGATGGGAATACCAGACCACATGACCTGCCTCTTGAGAAACCTGTGTGCAGGTCAGGAAGCAACAGTTAGAACTGGACAAGGAACAACAGACTGGTTCCAAATAGGAAAAGGAGTACATCAAGGCTGTATATTGTCACCCTGCTTATTTAACTTATATGCACAGTATGTCATGAGAAACACTGGGCTGGAGGAAGTACAAGCTGGAATCAGGATTGCCGGGAGAAATATGAGTAACCTCAGATATGCAGATACACCACTGTTATGGCAAAAAGCAAAGAACTAAAGAGCCTCTTGATGAAAGTGAAAGAGGAGAGTGAACAAGTTGGCTTAAAGCTAAACATTCAGAAAACTAAGATCATGGCATCCGGTCCCATGACTTCATGGCAAATAGATAGGGAAACAGTGGAAACAGTGGCTGACTTTACTTTTTTGGGCTCCAAAATCACTGCAGATGGTGATTGCAGCCATGAAATTAAAAGACGCTTACTCCTTGGAAGGAAAGTTATGCCCAACCTAGACAGCATATTAAAAAGCAGAGACATTACTTTGTCAACAAGGTCCGTCTACTCAAGGCTATGGTTTTTCCAGTGGTCATGTATGGATGGGAGAGTTGGACTATAAAGAAAGCTGAGTGCCAAAGAATTGATGCTTTTGAACTATGGTGTTGGAGAAGACTCTTGAGAATCCCTTGGACTCCAAGGAGATCCAACCAGTCCATCCTAAAGGAGATCAGTGCTGGGTGTTCATTGGAAGGACTGATGTTGAAACTGAAACTCCAATACTTTGGCCACCTGATGCGAAGAGCTGACTCATTTGAAACGACCCTGATGCTGGGAAAGATTGAGTGCAGGAGGAGAAGGGTATGACAGAGGAGGAGATGGTTGGTTGGCATTACTGACTCAATGGACATGAGTTTGGGTAAACTCTGGGAGTTGGTGATGGACAGGGATGCCTGGCGAGCTATGCTTATTGGTGTTGCAAAGAGTCAGACACAACTGAGCAACTGAACTGAACTACTGTATTCTATGTAATACTGTCTATTAAAGTACACAAAATCACAGCCACTTTTAGAGGATGAATGCATGTGACAGTGTACTCCAGACATGTGAATTACTTATATGATTCGACATACAAATACACATTCCCATCTTTGGGAGATTGCAACTTGAAGGTTCATATGTAGGGGACTTATTGTAGTTTATATAAGCACTTCCTTTTCCTAAGTCAATTAGGATAGAGCCTCTTTGTTAACTTAGTAATATGGAGATAGGAAATATTACATATGCATATCATATTTTTATTTTATTTTATTTTATTTTATTTTCTTATTTATTTATTTATTTTTACATGTTTGAATGCCATTCTCCCATCTCATCCCACCCTCTCCCTCTCTCTCTCCCCCAGAGTCCAAAAGTTCACTCTATAGATCTGAGTCTCTTTTGTTGTCTCGCATACAGGGTCATCATCCCCATCTTTCTAAATTCCATATATATGCGTTAGTATACTGTATTGGTGTTTTTCTTTCTGGCTTACTTCACTCT
>SJYQ01003995.1:46383-108328 GCA_006410935.1 Redunca redunca
GCCGAAGAATTGATGCTTTTGAACTGTGGTGTTGGAGAAGACTCTTGAGAGTCCCTTGGACTGCAAGGAGATCCAAACAGTCCATTCTGAAGGAGATCAACCCTGGGATTTCATTGGACGGAATGATGCTAAAGCTGAAACTCCAGTATTTGGCCACCTCATGTGAAGCGTTGACTCATTGGAAAAGACTTTGATGGTGGGAGGGGTTGGGGGCAGGAGAAGAAGGGGACGACAGAGGATGAGATGGCTGGATGGCATCACTGACTCGATGGACGTGAGTCTGAATGAACTCTGGGAGTTGGTGATGGACAGGGAGGCCTGGCGTGCTGTGATTCATGGGGTCGCAAAGAGTTGGACACTGAGCGACTGAACTGAACTGAACTGAAGGATGCTGCATTGTGCTTTTGGTTACATACTGGATTGTGTGCTCATCAAGGCATGTTTGTGTTATTCATCTTTTTTGAAAGCTTAGAACAGGACCTATTGGGAAGTTGATTGAAACTAGGAGATGAAGATCATACAGTGATAACAATTGGAGTCATAAAACTGAGTGGGCTAGAACAAATGCTGCAAATACTCAAAACTGAATTGGGAAGTAGTAACATAGTAGGGTTTCCATATCAGATTATCTTCTTTTTCTTCAGGAATAAAATAGGCCTTAAAATTTTTTTCTAATAAAGTGTATTCTATAATAATGGCAATTAGAGAGAGCTTTCATCATTTTGCTCTACTTTAAGAATACAAAAAAACCGTACATAAAGTAAACAACACAAACTTTAAGAATACAAAAAAACCGTGCATAAAGTAAACAACACAGACTTAGTATAGCACAGGGAACTATATTCAGAAGTATATAATAGGAGAAGTGAAAAATATGTATAGATACATACATACATAGTGTAACTGAATTGCTTTGCTATATACCTGAAAATAACACAATATTATAAATCAACTATACTAAAAAAATATACAAAGGCTGCATGAAGCCAAAGATAGTTTATAGGAAGGAATAAAACTTAGGAGATTTAACAAGATTGAACCACTTGAAATTACCATTTTTGTAAGTCAAAAATGGTTGAATGCTGGTAATTTTATGTAGCTCAGTCTATAGATGTAGTAACATGGAATGTTAATGCTGGGGGCAGAGTACATAGAGATCATTTAGGAGATCCCTTTCATTTAATTTTAGGGAAACTAAAGCTCAGAGAAATGTTTCAAATAGCAAAACCACTTTCTAACTGCAAGTGCAGTAAATCAGATTTTACTAATTTGCATGATAAGTCGCTCAGATATTTCCGCCTCTTTTCTACTCTGGACTGTAGCCCTCCAGGCTCCTCTGTCCTGGGGTACTCCAGGCAAAAATACTGGAGTACGTTGCCGTGCCTTCCTCCAGGGAATCTTCCTGACCCAGGGATTGAACCTGCATCTCTTGTGTCTCCTGCACTGGCATGTGGGTTCTTTACCACTGGGAAGCCCTTTTTACTGAAAGTAAAAGACAAAACTGTTTTTCTTTTGGACTATTTCTGCTTATGTTTTGGACAATGTTCTACTTTAAATAATAGCACAAACAATTTCAAAGGAAATATTTAATTTTTTAAAAACAAGAAAGCTTTTAAACACTAATTTACCTAAACTATGTTTTGGGCCGTTTCACTTGCTTTAGCTCATTATGTGAGTTTTTATTCCAAGAGGCTATAAGATGCATTCCAAGAAATGCAACTAAGATCTTTTGACCTAGTATTTGATCTTTAATTGTGTAAATATATATTTCTTTTATTATTATTATTATAAAATCTTTTTTGACTGCGCTGGGTCTTTGTTGCAGCTCACAAGATTCTCTAGTTGTGGCACTTGGGCCCACTAGTTGCAGCACATGGGCTTTGTTGCCCCAAGACATGTGGGATCTTAGTTCCCCAACCAAGGATTGAACCTGAGTGTCCCATGCATTGGAAGGTAGATTCTTAACCACTGGACTGCCAGGGAAGTCCCTAAATATATTTTTGACAGAAAATATTCTTATGAAATAAATCAGGAGAAAAAACATTCTCTTTATGACCCTTTACTGCTGCTGCTGCAAAGTCACGTCAGTCGTGTCTGACTCTGTGTGACCCCATAGACGGCAGCCCACCAGGCTCTGCCGTCCCTGGGATTCTCCAGGCAAGAATACTGGAGTGGGTTGCCATTTACTAACAAGCTAATATTAATAGTCACTAGAGGCAAATTGCTTTTGCTTTCCTGAGGTCTTAAGTAGCATTCTGTAGTTTATAGGCTTAACTAAACAAATGTCTGCACGTTTTGCATTGCAAAGGTTTTGGAACCTTGACAGAAATGTTGACAAGTAAAGGTTTGTTTTTGGTTACCATGAGTAATTTCTATGGGGGTTGAACTATTGTTAGTACTTGGTTAGCTTTCTGTGCCTCTAAGTCTGTTTTCCTTAGAAATGATGATAAATTTAAATCCCCTTGATGTGTTCCAGTTCACTTACTTCATGGAAATTAGGGGAGTGCATAACTTTCTGAAGTTCTTAATTACTGTTCCCATTAAGTGGTTGGAGAAGCAAATATTTATATCTCATGCATTATCTTGCTTAATTCCTAATCATTCTTTCTTCTTGGATATAACATAGTCAGTAAAGAAGTAGCTATTTATTCAAACAATTGCCTTGGCACATTCCAGCAATATTTTTTTCCTTACCATGTTAAAAAAAACCCCACACAATATAACTAGAAAAAGATAGTTATTTCTAAGTAGAATGAGATTGATGGTAAGTATATTATTTGTGGGTGAGAGTTCTCTGCTTGTTTTTTAAAAATTATTTATGTAAGTTGCTAGCAGTACTGACCATGATAAGAAATATTTCATCAATTAAACTTTCTTTCTTGGAAAAATAGAATTACCTATAATTCAAGGTCATTGATATTTAAATGAATAAGATACTTATCCTAAAAGTTTATTATATATCTTTGACATTATTTTATCTAGTTCATTACAAAGAGCTACAAGCTATTACACTGCATTGATTCATCACTTATATTTGATACACTTAAGAAATAGTACTTTTGGGTTATTGAATTTATGTCCCTGATATTCTTCTTCTTGGTAGTAAGAAGCAAGATTTTCCACATTAATTTGTATTTATTATATTAGACTAGCAGGTTTTGCTTTCCTCTTTTCATCCAGAGTAAAATTAGAGATATTAATGATTCTTATATGGTAATTCTAGTTTTGATTTTTTGAGAAGTCTCCATACTGTTTTCCAGAGCAGCTGGACCCATTTATATTCCCAACATGATGGGAATGATGGTTCCCTTTTCTCCACGTCCTTGCCAGTGTTTATTTGTTGTCTTTTGATCATAGCCATTCTGACAGTTCTGAGTTGATATCATACTGTGATTTATATTTGCATTTACTTGATGATTAATGATGCCCAATGTCTTGTCTGTTTGTCATCCATATGTCTTCTTTGGGGAAATGTCTATTCAAATCTTCTGCCCATTTAAACTTTTTTTTTTTTCCACTATTGAGTTGTATGAATTCTTTGGATATTAACTGTTTATCAGACATATTGTTTGAAACATCTCCTCCCATTCATTAGGTGGCCTTTTAGAACAAATTTTGGAATTATTTGTTGGTTCTGTGAATAATGCTGTTGGTATATTGATAGTGATTATATTGTATCTGTAAATGCCTTGGGTAATATGGTCATATTATCAAAATTAATTGTTCCAATTTGTAAACACAGTGTTTTCTTTTTGTCTATGTTATCTTTCATTTCTTTCATTAGGGTCTTAAAGTTTTTCATGTATAGGTCTTTTACCTCCTTTGTTAGGTTTGTTTCTAGTATCTTATTATTTTATAGATGGTATTTACAATGCACTCCAGTATTCTTGGAAAGGGGATGGCCACCCACTCCAGTATTCTTGCCTGGAGAATCCCATGGACAGAGCACCTGGAAGGCTACAGTCCACGGGGTTGCCAGAGCTGGACACGACTTAGCGACTGAACCACGGCCAGTGTTCTGGCGTGGAAAGTTGCACGGACAGAGGAGCCTAGCTGCTGGGCACAGTCCACGGGGTTGCAAAGAGCTGGACACAACTGAGTGACTGAGCACACACACACTTTTTAAAATTTCTCTTCTGATAATTCTGTTAGTGTATAGAAATGCAACAGATTTCTGTATGCTAATTTTGTATCCTGCAACTTTACTGGGTTCATTTATGAGTTCTAATAGTTTTTTGGTGGTATCTTTAGGATTTTCTATATCTAGTATCATTATCTGTGAAGTGACAGTTTTACTTTGCTTTCAATTTGGATTCCTTTTATTTATTTATTTTATGATGTTGGCTGTAGGTTTGTCCCATATGACCTTTATTATGTTGAGGTATGTTCCTCTGTACTCACTTTGTTGAGAGTTGTTATCCTAAATGGATGTTTAATTTTGTCAAAAGCTTTTTCTGCATCTCTTGAAATGATCTTAGGGTTTTATTCTTCAATTTGTTAATGTGGTATGTCTCACTGATTTTTGGATTTGAACCATCCTTGCGTCCCTGGCTGTGTGGATCACAATAAACTGTCGGAAATTCTGAAAGAGATGGAGATACCAGACCACCTGACTTGCCTCTTGGGAAACCTGTATGCAGGTCAGGAAGCAACAGTTAGAACTGGACATGGAACAACAGACTGGTTCCATATAGGAAAAAGAGTACGTCAAGGCTGTATATTGTCACCCTGCTTATTTAACTTATATGCAGAGGACATCATGAGAAATGCTGGGCTGGAGGAAGCACAAGCTGGAATCAAGATTGCCAGGAGAAATATGAGTAACCTCAGATATGCAGATGACACAACCCTTATGGCAGAAAGTGAAGAGGGACTAAAAAGCCTCTTGATGAAAGTGAAAGAGGAGAGTGAAAAAGTTGGCTTAAAGCTAAACATTCAGAAAACTAAGATCATGGCATCTGGTCCCGTCACTTCATAGCAAATAAATGGGGAAACAGTGGAAACAGTGGCTGACTTTATTTTTCTGGGCTCCAAAATCACTGCAGATGGTGATTGCAGCCATGAAATTAAAAGATGCTTACTCCTTGGAAGGAAAGCTATGACCAACCTAGACAGCATATTAAAAAGCAGAGGCATTACTTTGTCAACAAAGGTCCATCTAATCAAAGCTATGGTTTTTCCAGTGGTCATGTATGGATGTGAGAGTTGGACTATAAACAGGGCTGAGCACAGAAGAATTGATGCTTTTGAACAGTGGTGTTGGAGAAGACTTTTGAGAGTCCCTTGAACTGCAAGGAAATCCAACCAGTCCATCCTAAAGGAGATGAGTCCTGGGTGTTCTTTGGAAGGACTGATGTTGAAGCTGAAACTCCAGTACTTTGGCTACCTGATGCGAAGAGCTGACTCATTTGAAAAGACCCTGATGCTGGGAAAGATTGAGGGCAGGAGGAGAAGGGGACGACAGAGGATGAGATGGTTGGATGGCATCACCGACTCAATGGACATGGGTTTGGGTGGACTCCAGGAGTTGGTGATGGACAGGGAGGCCTGGCGTGCTGCAGTTCATGGGATCGCAACCAGTTGGACACAACTGAGTGACTGAACTGAACTGCATCCCTGGAATAAATCCCGCTTGATCATGGTGTATGATCCTTTTAATATATTGTTGAATTTCGTTTACTAATATTTGTTGAGAATTTTTGCATTTACATTTATCAGTGATACAGGCCTGAAATTTTGTTTTTCTTTTTTTGTAGTGCCTTTGTCTGGTTTTGTGTCAGATGATGCTGGCTTCAAAGAAAGTTTAAAAGCATTTCTTTCCCTTCAATTTTTGTTGGAATAGTTTGAGGATAGGCATTAACTCTTCTTTAAATGTTTAGTAGAGTTCACCTGTGAAGCCTTCTGGTCCTAGACTTGTTTATTTGGTTTTTTGTTTGTTTGTTTGTTTGTTTTTTCAGTTACTAATTCAGTTTCACTACTGGCAATTAGCCTGTACATATATATATATATATTTTTTTTTTTTTTTTTCCGGTTCAGTCTTGGGAGATTGTACATTTCTAGGAATTTATCCATTTCTTCTCAGTTGTCCATTTAATTGGCACATACTTGTTTGTAGTAATCTCTTATGACCCTTTATATTTCTGTGCTGTCGGTTGTAAATTCTCCTTTTTCCTTTCTCATTTTATTTATTGAGGCCTGTGTTTTTCTCCTGATGAGTCTGGCTAAAGTTTATCAATTTGGTGTATCTTTTCAAAGAATCAACTCTTAGTTTCATTGATCTTTTTGTTTTTGTTTTGTTTTAGTCTCTCTTTCATTTATTTCTGCTCTGGTCTTTATTATTTCTTTTTTGTCTATCTTAAAACATTATTGACTTGCACAGAAGAATTTCAAATAATTTATGTAGATACTTTGCCTCCAAGAAGCTGGAGGAGAACTTCCTGTTCCTAAAGTGTGGGCTGCTCATGGTGACTTCCTACCAAACAGTAGATTATAGAAAAGGGAGAGAAAATAGTAATTTTACAGTGGAGAAATCTGACAAGCACTCTGCTAGGCTTCATGAACAGTGATAAGCCCTGTTGCTAGCATGTATTCTTGATGTGGTATGATGAGAATGACAATTTACCTCTAGTTTTTCTCCCAAATCCTATAACCCAGTCTAACCATGAGAAAAGCATGAGGCAAATCCTCACCGAGGAATATTCTACACAGTACCTGACTAGTACTCCTCAAAATTGTCAAGGTTACCAAATACAGAGAAAGTTTGAAAAACTATCATAGCCAAGGGAAACTTAAGGAGAAATGATGACTAAATGTAATGTAACTTGGATGGGATCCTGGACTATAAAAAGCACACCAGGTAAACACTAAGGAAATATGAATAACGTATAGACTGCGGTTAATACTAATGTATCAGTATTGATTCACTAGTTGTCACAAGTAAGGTGTAAGGTGTACGTAGCCAAGGAAATTGAGTATGTGGTACTATGTACTATTTTTACAGCTTTTCTGTATATCTGTGTTAAACTTTTATTAAAAACATTAAAAAAAATTGTAGATACTACTAGAGCTTTCTATATGCCTCTCAGATTGCATATTCCTTATTCTCTGAAGTATCCTCTGACCTGCATTAGGTGTTGATTATCAACCTCATACATAATATTATATTTTTACTATATATATATATATGTTTTAAATTTATACTATTTTTCATCTGATAAAATTTTATATAAATAGTATCATACCTTTATATATTTGTGTGCAGTTGACTTTTTTGTTGTTCAGCATTGTATGTGCTTTATTTGTATTGATAAATATAATTCTAATTCATTTACTGTGTGTTAGTGCATTGTTTGATTGTCACTGACGATTTTTGTTGTTATAGTCCTGGACATTTGGTTGATTCTAATTTATTACTATTACTAACATTGTTGAAATAACTGTTCTTATGTGGGACTCCCAGTGCACAGACATAAGACTTACTTGAAGGTTTTTCCACTGCAGAAAAGTTGTTGAGTTCTAGAATATGTACATCTTAAATTTTGATAAATAATACAAAATACAGTGGCCACAGGACTGGAAAAGGTCAGTTTTCATTCCAATCCCAAAGAAAGGCAATGCCAAAGAGTGTTCAAACTACCGCACAATTGCACTCATCTCACACACTAGGAAAGTAGTGCTCAAAATTCTCCAGGCTAAGCTTCAACAGTACCTGAACCATGAACTTTCAGATGTTCAAGCTGGATTTAGAAACAGCAGAGGAACCAGAGATCAAATTACCAGCATCTGCTGGATCATCAAAAAAGCAAGAGAGTTCCACAAAAACATCTACTTTTGCTTTATTGACTACGCCAAAGCCTTTGACTATGTGGATCACAACAAACGGTGGAAAATTCTTAAAGAGATGGGAATACGAGACCACCTGACTTGCATCCTGAGAAATCTGTATGCCGGTCAACAAGCAACAGTTAGAACTGGACATGGAACAACAGACTGGTTCCAAATAGGAAAAGGAGTTCGTCAAGGCTGTATATAGTCACCTTGCTTATTTAGCTTATATGCAGAGTACATCATGTGAAGTGCTGAGATGGATGAAGTACAAGCTGGAATCAAGATTGCTGGAAGAAATATCAATAACCTCAGATAAACAGCTGACAGCACCCTTATGACAGAAAGCGAAGAAGAAATAAAGTCTCTTGATGAAAGTGAAAGAGGAGAGTGAAAAAATTGGCTTAAAACTCAACATTCAGAAAACTAAGATCATGGCATCAGGTCCCATCACTTCATGGCAAATAGATGGGGAAGCAATGGAGACAGTGACAGACTTTATTTTGGGGGGCTCCAAAATCACTGCAGATGGTGACTGCAGCCATGAAATTAAAAGACACTTGCTTCTTGGAAGAAAAGCTATGACCAACCTAGACAGCATATTAAAAAGCAGAGACATGACTTGACGTCAAAGGTCCATCTAGTCAAAGCTATGGTTTTTCCAGTATTCATGTATGGATGTGAGAGTTGGACTATAAAGAAAGCTAAGTGCCAAAGTACTAATGATTTTGAACTGTGGTGTTGGAGAAAACTCTTGAGAATCCCTTGGACTGCAAGGAAATCCAACTAGTCAATCCTAAAGGAAATCAGTCTTGAATATTCTTTGGAAGGACTGATGTTGAAGCTGAAAATCCAATACTTTGGCCACTTGATGCAAAGAACCAACTCATTGGAAAAGACCCTGATGCTGGGAAATATTGAAGGTGGGAGGAGAAGGGGACGACAGAGGATGAGATGGTTGGATGGCATCACCAACTCGATGGACATGAGTTTGAGCAAGTTTCAGGAGCTGGTGATAGACAGGGAGGCCTGGTGTGCTGCAGTCCATGGGGTTGCAAAGAGTCGGACAGGACTGAGCAACTGAACTGAATACAAAATTGCTCTTTGAAAATGTTCTATTCCCACAACAGTATATGAGAGTTGTCAATGAAGTTAAGAAACAACGTTTAGTGTTGTTAGTTTACTTTTTGACAGTTTAATGGATGGGAAGTGCTATTAGTTTCAGTTCAGTTCAGTTCAGTCACTCAGTTGTGTCTGACTCTTTGTGACCCCATGGACTGCAGCATGCCAGGCTTGGCTGTCCATCACCAACTCCTGAAACTTGCTCAAACTCATGTCCATCGAGTCGGTGATGCCATCCAACCATCTCATCCTCTGTCATCCCCTTCTCCTCCCGCCTTCAGTCTTTCCCAGCATCAGGGTCTTTTCCAGTGAGTCAGCTCTTCGCATCAGGTGGCCAAAGTATTGGAGCTTCAGCTTCAACATCAGTCCTTTCAATGAATATTTAGGATTGATTTCCTTTCAGATTGACTGGTTTGATCTCCTTGCAGTCCAAGGGACTCTCAAGAGTCTTCTCTAATACCACAGTACAAAAGCATTAATTCTTTGATGCTCAGCTTTCTTTATGGTCCAACTCTCACATCCATACATTAGTTTACTTTTTCTTTATTACTAGTTTAGGTTGCTTTTTTTTAGCCAACTTTTCCACTCTCCTCTTTCACCTTCATCAAGAGGCTCTTTAGTTCCTCTTCGCTTTTTGCCATTAGGATGGTGTCATCTGCATATCTGAGGTTATTGATATTTCTCTCTGCTATCTTGATTTCAGCTTGAGTTTCATCCAGCCCAGCGTTTCTAATTATGTGCTCTGCATATGAATTAAATAAGCAGGGTGACATTATACAGCCTTGATGTACTCCTTTCCCTATTTTGAACCAGTCTGTTGTTCCATATCTGGTTCTAACTCTTGCTTCTTGGTTTAATGGATGAGGGAGCTTACACATCTGAAACAAGGTCCTGGAGCAACACCCCACCATGTGCAGCAGATGGTAGGGCGGACATGGTGGCAGGTTTTACTCCTGGGTGGAAGGGATACTTTAGTCACTTATTTGTGTCCATATGGAGGAGGAGATTGCCAGTTATAGGGGGAATTCCATCAGATTGGCTCAATAGTTACCAGGGAAATCAGAGGCCCACACCCCTCATCAACCTTTTGATAAAAAGAGCCACTAGCTGGAGCCTGGGACAAGTTTGTAAGGTCAGTCATGTGAGTAAAGCAGACGCTGTTAGGCAGGGGATATACAAAGAACAAGAGAACAGCCATCTTGAGTGACCTGACTGTAGAGTTCTTTTTAGCCTTAAATGAAATACATATGTTATTATAATTAACATATAATGAAGTTAATATGCATAATTTCTAATCAATATGGTGACATGAGTATAATATAAAGTTATGAGGAAAATAAAAAAGTGAAGTGATTTAAAATGTATATTTAAAAATGTGAATGTTGAACTTTTGCTTCCACTAAAACTTTGTGCTTCCACTGCACAGGTTCAATCCTTGGTCAGGAACTAACGTCCTGCATGCCATGTGGTGCAGTCAAAAAAAAAAAAAAATGTAAATGTTGAAGCATTACTGAATTAGAACATATAATGAATTAAATACTTGCAGGTATATGTAGCATCATTGTGAATGTGCAGCAATAAGTGCAGACAGATATAGATGTTTTGGTTTGGTAGTTTAGCTATAAAAATACAAATGGTATTGCCTCTGATAATGAGATTTTGTAAAACGCTCAATAGCCTGTTTATAAAGTTCTGACCAAACCAAAGTACAAGCTATGTTAGTTGCATTCCTGGAAAATTCAGAACTTATTAAAACTGTGCAAAAAATACTTTTTTTAAATGTAAAACGTAAAAGAGTAGTTTCTAGGTCCAAGTAATTATAAACAGGTTTTCTTTCCACATGATCTTAGATGGGACACTGCCAAGTCATGCGCGACATGTGTCAGGTTTTTTGTAGCATGTTCTTGAGCAGGGGTTGGCAAACTACATCCTGCAGGAAATACTGTTTGGGCAAAAAACCCCCAAAAATACTGTTATAGAGATGGTAATGCATTTTTTTAGGTGAATTGATTCCAGTTCAAGGTATTATTGATTGGAATCCAATCAAAATAACTTCTGTCACAAGTGAAGTTAAATCAGAGTAGATTTCTTGATATGCTTTGAGGAAAAGAATGATACACATCACCTGTGTTGTGCTGTGATATTGTGAAGCAAAGTGCCAGTGGACATAATTTTATTTAATTATAGTATATTATACAAGTTAATGTTTCTGTTGAGTCACATAGCCAGAAATTTTGGATCCTTATACCTGGTAAATAGGCAGATATTCAGTAAATGTATGTTGAATTGTTATGAGAAATGCCTTTAATGTATGTTCTAACATTTATTGTACAATTTTTGTATTAATAGAAGAATAAAAGACAACACGTTTGTCTTTCAGCCTCTGTTCCACCCATTCTACCCATATTCTCTGTGTACACTACCTACCTTTACATTCCTCTGTTCTCATTTCTAATGCTTAAGTTTAGGTAGAACTCTTGCTTCCAAATGATAGCTATACAGCTTAAACTATTTAAAATAGTAAACGGGATTTTTTGGTGTCTACAGGTGGAAAAGGTGCTTAGATAACATGGCGTTGAAGAGAGGTCTGTAGGAACCAGGGCCTTGGGGATTACAGAACAGGGATATCACTCCATTAGAATCCATTTTCATCTTCTTTTGCAGTCAGATATTTTGCCAGAAAATCAAAGATGACTGCAACCATCTAGCCTCATATTCTTCTGGTACCATCACACCCAAGCGGCAAGACCACTTCTCCACCTACTCTAAATTGGGAGATTAATTTGGGTCAGTCATTGTACCCAGAAAAAGGAGGTACTGTATTTTGGTTTGGAACTTTTGGTCAGGCAGGGGAAAGCTTGTTCTGAGATGAAGTATTAAACATCACTGTCCTATCCAAGGCTCCATTGTCTGAGCCCTTTGATGATTTTCCACTTCAGTTTAGCTGCTTATTCTTCTCAGAACAGCAGTGGCAGTTAAGGTTTGAAAATTTATGGAAAAGCATAATGTAGTATACTTTAGAGTAGTATTATTAAATATGAACTGTTTGGTTGAAGATAGGCTACAAATCTAAAATAAATACATTAACAAAATTTACTTAGTACTTCTTATGAAGAGGGCATCACACATTTATAATGTATCAAACCAAGCCTGGCTATAAGGCACTGTGAAATTATGTAAGAGTTCATCAGAGCACTAATTCATTTTACTCTCATCTTATTATTTTATTTTAATATTTTTATTTATTATTTTCTCATCATAGAACTGGATATTTATAGATGATAGTTATTAATAGAGAATTTGAGTGACATGGATTTTTTTTTTCTTTTGGGCACGCCTTACAGCTTCTGAGATCTTTGTTCCCCAACCAGGGATTGAACCTGGGTCCTCAGCAGGGAGAGCATGGAGTCCTATCTACTGGACCACCAGGGAATTCCCAATGTGAAATTTTTAACAGTAGCTTTTCTAATATTCAGTATTTTCAAAGGGAATATTTTTTGTACTTATGAAGAGCTTATTCTCATTACTGTCTTTTGATGACCTTTAAAAAAGATTTATTTATTTGGCTGTGCTAGGTCTTCATTGCTGTGCATGGGCTTTGTCTAGCTGCATCAAGCATGCACTGCTCTCTAGTTGGAGTGCATGGCCTTCTCATCGTGATGGCTTTTCTTGTGGAGCACGGGCTCTAGGGCCTGGGGCTTCAGTAGTTGTGGGGCATGGTTCCAGTAGTTATGGCTCGCAGACTTTGGAGTGCTGGCTCAGTTATTGTGCTGCAGCAGGCTTAGCTGCTCCATAGCATGTGAGATCCTTCTGAACCAGGGATTGAATCTGTGTCCCCTGACTCTCAACCACTGGACCACCAGGGAAGGCCTTGATGACCCTTTTTGAAAGCTTATTCAGTGATTAAGAATCATTTAAAAGTGTGATCTGTAGTTAAGAAACTATCTTTTTCTAGTTATCTACCAAAGTCAAATTTATTCCTTTTTCTGTCTTTAGTCTATTGCATCTGCAGACATGGATTTCAACCAGCTGGAGGCATTTTTGACTGCTCAAACCAAAAAGCAAGGAGGGATCACATCTGAGCAAGCTGCTGTCATTTCCAAGTTCTGGAAGAGCCATAAGACAAAAATCCGAGAGAGTCTTGTGAACCAGAGCTGCTGGGACAGAGGACTTCGGGGCTTGAGCTGGAGAGTTGATGGCAAATCGCAGTCAAGACACTCAGCTCAAATACATACTCCTGTTGCCATCATGGAGCTGGAAATAGGGAAAAGTGGACAGGTGAGTTCAAACTTCGATCAATTTCCCCTTGTAAACTATATTTTCTATTACATATTAGCCATATATTCAGAACAATTTATTTTACAGTCTTTGTTTGCAGAGATAATAATAGGAAAAGATTCTGCTTTTTAGAATCCTTTTTCAGAGATAGAAATCATCTGAAAATGTGGACATTCTCAACTGCGGGTTGAGTCTAAAAGCCACCAGCCTCTGGGATAGCTATCTCAGAGGAGCAAATGGATCAATAAGGTGACGGCACAGAAGCTGGCCACTGCTGCCTTTTGGTTAGATCTCTGCATTCAGAAAATCCAAGGCAATGATGAAGATGCTAAATAAAGACCAGAAATTAATATTAAATAACACAGAACAAAACTGACTCACAAAACTCATCTTTATAGGCATTCAGGTATAAGAGGCCATGTATTTTAATTACAGTATTGTCCTAAAGACCCTGAGTATGTACTATTTCTGTCCCTGAGCCTACAAATAATTTTTAATTGATACTGATTATTTACAAAGCAGTACTGCTTTCCTTGTGATGGAGAAGGAAATGGCAACCCACTCCAGTACTCTTGCCTGGAGAATTCCATGGACAGAGAAGCCTGGGGGGCTCTAGTCCATGGGATCACAAAGAGTTGGACACAATTGAGCGACTCTCACTCACTCACTCACTGCTTTTCTTTCATTTTCCAGTGTCATTATGGCAGACATCCACATGGCTTTTCTTGAAGTCAGTTTGAACTGGCAGTCAGGTGACTGCCAGATCAGACTTTTAATGACCTGCTATATGTCTTTTGAGGGAAAAAAAGCAGCAACTTGTAATTAAGAAGAGAAAACCCAGATCACTGAATTAGCTAATTAGATTTATTTCCATGTAAATAATCAAATAAGTGGTTCTGTTACATGCTATAATAGAAATGTATTTCTTTTCTTCGAATAAGGAGAACATTTTTTTAGCTGGCAGATTTCCTCACATATTCCCTTTTTGAGTTTCTTAGGATTGTTCAGTATTTGTAGTTCCCTAATGACTTTTTAATTTTAATTTAAAAGATAATCCCTTTTTAAATATTGTACTTTTGCAAAATTTATTTTGAGGTCCTTTTATTCCTTTATTTTGCAAGCCTTTATGACTTTGATTTCTCTGGTTCTAAAGTCCATTTTCTTAACCACTCCAATTATTCCTAGACCAAAAATTAGACATTTAAAAAGGTACAGAATGTATTCTTGGATATTTCAGTTTCACCAGCCATTTTTTATTCTGGCAGTAGTGATTATTTCATTTTGTCTTCTAGTATTTGTTATTTGGGCAAGAAGATGCAAACATATGTATCTGCTTTGACTTTCCTAGAAAACCATGTGCTGTGCTAATAAGTCACTTCAGTTGTGTCCGATTCTTTGCCACCCTGGTAGCCCACCAGGCTCCTCTGCCCATGGGATTCTCCAGGCAAGAATACTGGAGTGGGTAGCCATGCCCTCCTCCAGGGGATCTTTGCAACCCAGGGATCAAACCCACGTCTCTTAATCTCTTCTGATTGGCAGGCGGGTTCTTTACCACTAAGTGTCACCTGGAAAGAAAACTATTATAGTGTTCCTTTAACTTGATATTTTCCTAGTATATTTTGAGCTAGGGTTTATAATGTGCCTTTTGATTTTATATGCCATCTAAACTTACTGGATACTGACACAGGGACTTTAAAAATCTATTTTTGAGTTCCTATGATTTTCCTTTCATTTTGTTAGCTAAAGTAATTAAAAAAACTTTTAAAAAAATAGTGAAATGGTTTTTTGTCAATCAGTAATTCTAAACATCACTACAGATGTTTTTTAGCTAGCTTCAGGAACATTTCATGATTACTTAGAAAAGTTGGTAAGCATTTTTTTAAGAGGACAGATATTTTAGGCTTGACAGCTATATAGTTTCTGTCACAAGTACTCATCTTTCTTGCTGCAGCTCAGAAGTGGCCACAGGCAGTATGTAAACAAATGAGTATTGCCGTTTTTCTAGAAGGTTCACCCATTTCAGTAGAATCAATAGGTCCTAGAAGTCAGAGAGTCTTTAAGCACTCGTCTAGGTAAACTACATAGGTGAGGTGACATATATGCCCATTTTCTAGAAAGGTATACGAGGCAGATAAGTGACTTGCTTCAGACACAGCTGCTAAGTGGTAAAGTGAGAATTAAAATGGGGATCACCAGACCTAGTTTTCCCAAAAATCATTAACACCTACATCGAGGAGCTTTTTTAGCTTCTTAAAATAGTCTGTGCCAAGAAAATATGTTAGGTATACAATGTGGTAATCAAGAGCATTGATAGGAATATCACTGAGCAATAAGAGGGAAAGAACTTTTGATATACACAACAAAATGATTGAATCTCAGAATCATTTGCTGAGTGAAATAAGTCAAATGAAAAGTTTTTTTTTTAGCATAATGTATGATTCTACTCATATAAAATCCTAGAAAATACAAAGGAACCTATAGTGACAGGAAGCAGCTGCTTAGGCATAAGAATAGAGAGAGGGATGAAGTTAGATTACAGAAAAGTGAGGTCGCTCAGTCGTGTCCGACTCTTTGTGACCGCATAGACTGTAGCCTACCAGGCTCCTCCATCCATGGGATTTTCCAGGCAAGAGTACTAGAGTGGGTTGCCATTTCCTTCTCTAGAGTATCTTCCCGACCCAGGGATCGAACCCCGATCTCCCGCATTGTACGCAGACGCTTTACAGTCTGAGCCACCAGGGAAGGCCTAGATTATAGAGGGGTGCATGAAAATTTTTAAGTGTGGTAGGAATGTTTATGTTCATTGTGACATCAGTTTTATGGACATATATGTATATCAAACTTATGAAATTGTATACTTTAGATATGCAGTTTATTGTACATTATTTATACTTCAAAGTTGTAAAGAAAATGATCACTATGCAAACGATTGGATATGTACTTAAACCCACAAAAATTCTTTGATTGCAAATATATTCTTAAATCAAGAAAAGGTGTAAAGAAAAAAGTAAACTGTAATAGAAACTAGACTGGTGGTGAAATATGCAACCCAGATCCTACCGGAAATGTTTTTGTGAGACCTGGATCCTTGGTTAGTACTTCAGTCAGCTTCTAGGTGAATGTTATTTATGACATACTCTACTAAGTCAAGTTACCAATTTTTAGAACATACAGAGGCAACAAAGGCAAATTTATTTTCATAGTACTGTCATTGGATGAGTTTGTTGGAGAATTAATGACGCTAGGGTATTAAGAGGTTGCTTCTAAGAAGAATGATCAACTTTTCTGAACTCTGGTGTGTATATCGCAATCAACTAAATCACTGTGTTCATTTTGTGTCATTTAAAATCAGTGGTTCTTGGTCAATGCTACATATAAGCATGAGTTTTGGATCTTTAACAGTTTTCATGCTCTGGACATATTTCACACTAATTAAATAAGAATCTGTGGAAGGCTTCCCCGTCAGCTCAGTAATAAAGAATCTGCCTGCCAATGCAGAAGACACAGGTTTGATCCCTGATCTAGGAAGATCGCACATTCCATGGAACACCTAAGCCCGTGGGCCACAATTACTGAGCCTGTTCTCTAGAGCCCAGGGGCCTCAACTGCCGAGCCCACATGCCACAGTTGCTGAAGCCTGCATGCCTAGAACCTGTGCTCCACAACAAGAGAAGCCACTACATTGAAAAGCCTGTATATTGCAATCAGAGAGTAGCCTCGCTAGTCTCAACTAGAGAAAAGTCTGCACAGCAACAAAGACCCAGCACAGCCAAAAATATAATAAATTTAAAAAAAAAATGTAAAAAAAGAGAAGAATCTGTGGGAATGGGACCTGGGCATCAGTGTTCTTTAAAATTGGTGATTTCAAAAAAAGGGTGGGGACTTTCCAGGCCATCCAGTGGTTAAGACTCCACTGCAGGGGTTACAGGTTTGATCCTTGGTCGGGAAACTAAAATCCTGCATGCCCTGTCGTGTGGCCAAAATACAAACAAACAAACAAAAAAAAGCCAACTAAAACTGGTGATTTCAGTATTCATCTAGGATTGAGAACCACTGTATTAAAGGTAGCAAAATACTCTGATTTAAAATGTTAACAGAGCTTGGCATTAAATTTTTACAGTGAGAATGATGTTGGCCTGTTAGTTCTACTTGCCATAATTTGTGAAGTGTTTGAGGACTATTTAGAAAAGGCAGAAGAACCAGAGATCAAACATCCATTGGATCATAGAGCAAGACAGTTTCAGAAAAACATCTACTTCTGCTTTTTTGACTACACTAAAGCCTTTGACTATCTGGATCACAACAAACTGTGGAAAATTCTTCAAGAGATGGGAATATCAGACCACCTGACCTGGTTCCTGAGAAATCTGTATGTAGGTCAAGAAGCAACAGTTAGAACAGGACATGGGACAACAAACTGGTTCCAAATTGGGAAAGGAGTATGTCAAAGCTATATATTGTCACTGTGCTTATTTAACTTATATACAGAGTACATCGTGCTAAATGCTGGGTACATCATGCTAAATGGATGGGGCACAAGCTGGAATCAAGATTGCCAGGAGAAATATCAATAACCTCAGATATGCAGATGACACCACCCTTATGGCAGAAAGTGAAGAGGCGCTAAAGAGCCTCTTGATGAAAGTGAAAGAGGAGACTGAAAAAGCTGGCTTAAAGCTCAACATTCAAAAAATGAAGATCATGGCATCTAGTCCCATCACTTCATGGCAAATAGATGGGGAAACAATGGAAACAGTGACAGACTTTATTGCAGATGGTAACTGCAGCCATGAAATTAAAAGACTCTTGCTTCATGGAAGAAAAGCTATGACAAACCTGTATAGCATATTAAAAAGCAGAGACATTACTTTGCCAACAAAAGTCTGTCTAGTCAAAGCTATGATTTTTCCAGTAGTCATGTATGGATGTGAGAGTTGGACCATAGAGAAAGCTGAGTGCCAAAAAACCTGATTCTTCCGAACTGTGGTGTTGGAGAAGGCTCTTGAGAGTCCCTTGGACAGCAAGGAGATCCAACCAGTCTATCCTAAAGGAAATCAGTCTTGAATATTCATTGGAAGGACTGATGCTGAAGCTGAAGCTCCAATACTTTGGCTACCTGATGCGAAGAACTGACTCATTGGAAAAGACCCTGATGCTGGGAAAGACTGAAGGCAGGAGAAGAAGGGGACGACTGAGGATGAAGTAGTTGGATGGCATCACTGACTTGATGGACATGAGTCCGAGCAAGCTGTGGGAGCTGGTGATGGACAAGGAATCCTGGTGTGCTTCGGCTGCAAAGAGCTGGACATGACTGAGCAACTGAACTGACTGAGGACTATTTATTCAGGTACTAGATGTGGTGGTGGTAGGTTTTTGGGCCCCCCCCCCCAACTCCGTGCTTAAGTTTCTCTCTCCTACCCAGTTTGTCTGCATTACTTCTTTCTTTGGTCCAAAAAATACATTTGACAGTTGGCTGCCAAGTGCATGTATTACCTCTTTTTTTTTTCTTGTTAACCGCAATATATAATACCTTTGAAGTATGAGGAATCCAAACTAATAGAGAAGTTACTAAGGAAGTAAATATTTATGGAAGTATGCAAAGCTAGAGAAAATGACTATGCACTAGTAACCTAATTACTTTTCTTGTAGTAAATGGTTTTCTTCAACAGAAATAAAATTTTTGCAGGAATAAAACATGAATTGAGTCGTAAAAGTACATAGAAAACTTTGAGGTGAACATTTCATGTCCAAAGGGAAGAACATCAATGCTTTACTTGTATAATTGATATCCTTTCTTATTTTATCATAAATCATAGAGAGACCTAAGCCTTGAGGACTGGCATGTATATTTAGGAAAGTTTCATTGTTTTGCTTACTTGGTCAGAACCACTGTTGTGTTTGTCTTTCCTGGAACTGAAACAGAATTTCTCATAGAATGTTTTTCTTTTTTTAAACAGTGATGTTCTTTGGCGGGGAAGGGGAGGGGATCGTTTATATGCTTAGTAGAGTCTTGTATATAGTTATTTCTCTCTTTTGAGCCTCAATTTTGACTTTCTGTAAAGACATGTTAGTTTTTCTTTTGTAACTTCCTGTTTTTCAAGACCAGTAAGATATTTTTTGAGGAAATATTTTGCCACAACTTCCATGCTAAACCATCCAGTAGTAAATTATTTCTTCTTTCCTCTGCTAAATTGTTTTTTCTTAAGTATTTAGAGATTTCCCACCTGTAGAGATCCTGAAGTATAAAGCTCTGTTTCTTTATTGTCATTTTAAAAAAATGGCTAATGTTGTTGCCTTTTCTAGACAGAGTTTTAGTGTATCAAGCACTCTAGTTTGGGGCTATGTTTTTAGCCAACATAGGGAAGAAGTAGAGTCTACCTTTACTGTTGTTTTTTTTTTCTGCCAGTCTCATCAGATGTGCAGTCCTGTCATTTTCAAGCAGTTAGATAAGTTAGATAAGATATGCAATATCAAGAGATTATATACAATGGTGAGTGAGTATCAGTGAAAGTTGCTCAGTCATGTCAGACCCCAGGGACTGTAGCCCCCGGTTCCTCTGTTCATGGAATTCTCCAGACAAGAATACCGGATTGGGAGCCATTCCCTTCTCCAAGAGATCTTCCCAACTCAGGAATCAAACTTGGGTCTCCTGCATTGCACACGGATTCTTTACCGTCTGAACTACCAGGAAGCCCAAACAATAATAAACATGCTCTCATTTCTTGGATCAAGACAGATTTGGCTCTGGATTAAAAGGCCAGTATTTTGTCTGAAACATGGGTAAATATCTAATCTCAAAGAAAGTAATCACTTATTTTTAATTTGCACAATTCCTTCTAAAACAATGTACACTGATCTCCTTGTTTAATTCTGTCTGGTAAGGAGCAAGAACCTGCTAAAACCTGAGTAATAATCAGTTTTATGCCGAACGCTCTTACATACTATTGTAGCCTCTTAAGCCTGAGCATAGCCACCACAGCTCCCTGCTTTGTGTCATAGGAGAAGAAGCAAAGTTTAAAACACATTCTCTCTTTCTCATGCCTTTCTCTTTTACATACATATATATACACTTATCTGTATATGTATCAGTATGTGGGGAAATTTGTAAGGAAGGGATATAGAGAATTAACACTTGGTCACCATTTTGAGATCACGCTGCAATAACTTGGATAATCTTATTTAGTTATACAAGTTGTAATGCTTGGCCTATTTCTGATAATTCTTGTTTTTAAAGTTGGATTTTCACTTTTAACAATGTAATAAAGGAAAGCCTCCAAAGAAATTAGTCAAACTAATCTAACAAACCACCCTTTGTCAGTACAGATTGATGAAATTTAACAGCTTGAGGATGCTTTAAATCAATTTAGAATACTTTTTTTAATAAAGGAATTTTCCATTTTATATTTTATATAAAGTTTCAAATATTGGGTTTATTTAAACTTAGTTCTAAATAGGTCAACCCTTTTTGTAGCTCTAAGATATATTTTATATTAGTTTGTTTTCTAAAGTTGTAGTCCTACCCTTACAGTTCCAAGATATAATTTGTAGAAGGACAGTGCCCAAGGTCTATAACAACACAGAAAATAAATAGAGTAAAAAATTTGGTCCTCATTGAAAGCCGTTGTGATTTGTATTGTGTTCATTTTTGTTAAACAAACATGGAGACCCAAAACCTTATATTCAAATTCTGGCTAACTCTGAATTAGCTATTTGCAAAAATACCTTGTACAGAAGGAAATGTTTTACAAAAGAAAAAAGATGCTAGAAAACTTTTGTTAGCGTTTCTAATTAGAATGAAGAGAAAATAGGTAATAGCCAGTGGGGGGAAAAATTTAAGTGATCATCTAGTTTTGAAACAATTAAAACCAGAACGTTTTAGTAGTCGATAATTTACTAGTTAAAATGTTGCCATTTTGGGGTATTTTAATGTAAGAATTATGTGGTAATAAGTGGCATTTAATATTTTAATGTGTTAAAGATTAGACTGGTCTACTGTTAATACACTTGATTTTCTTAATCAAGCCTTTGTTCGAAAATTTATATAATATTTTTGCATTTATTTTGGTCTTAAGTGACAACCTTTGAAACTTATGAACAACATTTGACATACTTGAATTCTTTATTGTTTGAAACACTTGTCTTCTGAGACACCATAGTTGCCTAATTTTCCTTCTAATTTCTAGTCTGTTTTTTTTTTCTTTTCATATTTTTCTTGCTGGTTCTTTCTTATTTCCCCAGCTTCTCAATGTTGAAGTGTCCCTGAGCTTAAGTTTTGGTCTTGTTTCCTTCCCTATCTGCAACATACTTCTTGCTGCTGCTGCTGCTGCTAAGTTGCTTCAGTAGTGTCTGACTCTGTGTGACCCCAGAGATGGCAGCCCATCAGGCTCCCTCATCTCTGGGATTCTCCAGGCAAGACTAGTGGAGTGGGTTGCCATTTCCTTCTCCAATGCATGAAAGTGAAAAGTGAAAGTGAAGCCACTCAGTTGTGTCCGACTGTTCGCGACCCCATGGACTGCAGCCCACCTGGCTCCTCCATCCATGGGATTTTCCAGGCAAGAGTACTGGAGTGGGGTGCTAATGCCTTCTCCTAACACACTTCCTAGGTGGTCTTATATGTTTAATGGATTTAAATACCATCTATACCTTAACAACTCACAAATTTGTATTTCCAAACTGAATTTCTCCCTTAAATTCCATGTATATACTTATGACATACTTGAGAACTCTAAATGTGGAAAGGCTATCAAAAAATTGAGTATGCCTCAGACTAAGTTCCTCTGTTTCCTCCCTTATTTGTTCCTCCTTCATTTTTTATCATCTCAGTCAGTGTTACCTCCACTCCTCTAGTTCCTGTCCTTTTCTTCTCATGCCCACATCTAGTCTATCATCAGATCATGCTGGGTTTAATTTGATTACTCTTCACTGTTCCCCTCTACTCTGTTCAGATCACCATAACTTCTCTCCTAGATTGTAGGAACATCCTCCTAACTGAACTCTCTGCACACAGCAGTGTGTCAACAGTAACTCTGTTAAAGCCCAAGTTAGTTAATGTGTTCATCTCTCTTTAGGGCCGTCATATCACAGTCAGATTAATAGCTCTCTCCCTTGCCCAGTCTGCTGTAGCAAGACCCAGTGGCCTTCTTGCTGATTGATGGATGATGCTAAGCATGCTCCCTCTTTAGAGTCTGCACATTTGCTGATCTCTCTCTTGATTGGTCTTCATTCAGGTATCCTAGAGTTAGTCTTTTCACTTTCCTGAGGTCTTTTTAATTTTATTTCATTTACTTATTTTTCTAAGGTCATTTAAAAAAATTTACCTTCTCAATAGCACCTCTGTAAAGTTTAGTCGTCACTTTCTGTTTTATTTTTTGAAAACTTTATTGAGCTATAATTTCCATACAGTACAGTATATCTATTGGAAGTATCCCATTTGATTAATTTTGGCTGGTGTATATGTATACTTGTGAAACCACCATGGCAGTCAAGTGACAGAACAGGTTATTCATCCCTTAAAAGTCTCCTTCTTCCCCTGTATAACCCATCTCTCTCTCTCCAGCACGGTTCCTAGACAACCACTGATCTACATTTGATTGTCATCGATTAGTCTTTTCTGCTTTATTTTTTCTTCTTGGCACTTATTGCTGTCTACCATGCTATATATTTTATTGTACCTACTATACTTGTCTGCACTCCATATTAGCATGCAAAGGGATGAGGATTATTGCTGTTTTGTTCATTGCTATATTCTCAAAGTCTAGGATGCTACTTAGCACGTGATGTTCAGGAAATAGTTGTTGAATGAATAAACGAATCATATAACTCACTATTTTACTAAGCATCTACTATCAGGCACTCTGTAGGTGTTGAGGATATATCTGTGAACAATATGGACAGCTCTTAAGGAGCTGACAAAAACCGAAAAACAGCTGTAAGTAGTGTAAAAAAGTGTATCAGAGACTGAAGAGCCTTATCAAAGCTCAGAAGAGGAAATGGCTCTCTTTACCCAGGAAGTTGAGAAAGGTAGTTCTAAGGAGGTAACATTTGCATTTGATTTCGCTGACTTCATCTCTGATTCAGTGTCGTGAACTAAGAAAAATGAAAAAGTTGGTACAGATAGTAGAGTTTATGAGCATAACCCTTTTGTTTAGCACATAGGTGTGACCTTTGGCACTGGTTTAGTACAGGTTGCCCTTTCTTTCCTTCTTCCTTTCTTCCTTTCTCTCTCTCCACCCACCTCCCTCCCACCACTTTTTTTTCTTTCCTTTTTTTTAGGAAAACAAACAAACAAAACTTTTCCTACATGTTGGTTTTCCAGTTTCTCAAACCATAGGTAGTAACAAGTACCAGGAAGTTAATTGGCGGAAAAATTGTCTCAAGCAAAAGCAAGACTCATTTACTACAGTAATTTTCAGCATCACTGTGTATCAGACTCACTTAAGGAGCTTTAAAAAATTATGGACCCCCCCAGACCCCACCTCAAAGTAAAGGACTTTTGCTTTTGTTTGAGAGAGGGAAGGCTTCTCTAAGAAGGCAGGGTGATTGGAGAGCACAAAATCCATGCTGGAGGAACAGCAAAGGCAGGAAGTTGGCCTTGGTAGGAAATTTGAATTTTTATTCAAAGTATAGTAGGAAACCATTGAAGGACTTCAAAACAAGGGGCTGATGTAATGTGATTTATGTCCTCACAGAATTCCTGAATTCATGTGAGAAGGATGGATTATAATAGAGTCAAGAGTGAAGCCATGATTCTGAGAGGTTAGGGAAAACAATCACCAAGATTGGAACTGTTTTTTTGCACATTAAAAGCTATTCTCTTTTGCTTCCAAATATCTGTGTGATATTAGCAGGTAAAATGGGATTTCAAGGTAAGAACAAAAATTCTGAAAACTTCCTCTTTCATTTTATTAGCAAGGTTAGGTATCTAGAATGAACAGAGCCAAAATTAGTACTCTGTTTCAAAATGGGTTTTTGTGGGTTTACCTGGACTTCTGACAGTCTTCATCCCACATTTCTACCTCTTTCCCATAATTAGGACGATCTCCTTCCTTTTCAAATTTTGTTGTAACATGTTTCAAAGCTTGGCAAAGCCCAGGGATAACTAATAAAAATCATTACAGTGCCAAAAGGGAAAGCATAGTCAGAACACTCAGCAAGTGCTATAGTGGTGGTCCAGGTAAGAATGTTAGCCAGGAAGATGGAGATAATTTTAGCAATCAAGGTGGGGAGAAGTGAGCAGATAGAAGAAATGTTTTAATGTAGATAAGTTGCTATGGGATGTGTTGGAAGTGATGGAGGAAATGAAAGAAAGTGAGGAACTGGGAATAACTTGTTTTTTCTATGAATATGTTAGTATAAATTGGTAACCTTAGTCTTTGTTTAACAATCTTACTTCTAAGTTTGGTGGGGTGGTTTAGTTGCTATGTCATGTCCAACGCTTGTGTCCCCATGGACTGTAGCCTACCAGGCTCCTCTGCCCATGGGATTCTCCAGGCAAGAATACTGGAGTGGGTTGCCATTTCCTTCTCCAGGGCATCTTCCAGACCCAGAAATTGAACCCAGGTCTCCGGCTTTGTAGGCAGATTCTTTACCAACTGAGCTACAAGGGAAGCCCCTACTACTAAGTTGGCCATCTAATATACAACTTGAGTTTTTTGGTAGCTGTTATCACTAGCCCTTCCACTTGAGAAAAAAATAAATCAAAAGAAATTATTTAACATTTGGCAATTAAGAAAATGCTTTTGTGCTCAAGTAATTTTATTTTTTTAAAAAAAGCCCCAATTTATGAAGAGATGCATTTGAGATTTTTTGAACTTAAATTCTTCCTAATGAGCTTTAAAAAATATCATTATTTCTTATGATGTGCCCTTTTGTTTCTGTATATTATGTTTCAATGTAAAGATTTAAAGAGAGAGAGTGATCAGTGTTTGTCTTTGCAAACTTGTTGACCGCGTTTGAGAACAGGGCTTTAGCACTGGTGAAGTCCTCAGCTTCTAATAGCCTGCCAACAGGCAGCTCGTGGACTTCTTTCAGATTGTTGCCATTCAGGCTCTCTGGTTCTATTCTTGTGGACAGATGGGGTATTTGAGAGGAAGCCAGAAAACCAAGCTTTAAGAGAACTTGGAAACAGTTTTTGTGCTAAACTCAGGGTGACTGGGTATCCTGCCCAGCAATGTTGAAGCTGCTTGTGTTTGTCTAGTATTTATGTACTGGCTCAGGGCCTGTGGGCTTCATTCCATGTATGCTGCTGCTTTACAGCCAGGATAAATGTAGAAGGCCTCTGACCCAAGTCCACTCTTAGCACTTTTTTAAAAAGTATGTAAAATATACAAGATGTAAAATTTACCATTTAACTATTTTTAAGTGGTATTAAGTACATTCAGTTCAGTTCAGTTCAGTCGCTCAGTTGTGTCTGACTCTTTGCGACCCTATGAATCACAGCATGCCAGGCCTCCCTGTCCATCACCAACTCCCGGAGTTCACTCAGACTCACGTCCATCGAGTCAGTGATGCCATCCAGCCATCTCATCTTCGGTCGTCCCCTTCTCCTCCTGCCCCCAGTCCCTCCCAGCATCAAAGCCTTTTCCAATGAGTCAACTCTTCGCATGAGGTGGCCACTCCCTATTTCTAGAATTTCTTTATTATCCCAAACAGGAACTCTGTACTCATTAAACAATAACTCCCGATTCTCACCTTTCTGGCCCCTGATAATCTCTGTCTACTTTCTGTGTCTTTGAATTTGCTTTTTATACAAGGTAGCTCATGGAAGCAGAGTCATAAAATGCTTACCCTCTTGTGTCTTGCTTACTTTGCTTTGCATAATGTGTTAAGATTTATCCATGTTGTAGCACTGTGTCAGAATTTCATTACTTTCTGAGGCTGAATAGTATTTCACTGTATGCCTCCACTGTGTGTGTATATATGTACACACACACACATTTTATTTATCCATGAATCTGTTCATGGTCAGTTGTTTTCACTTTTGTTTTTTTTGAGAGTAATATTATTATGGATGTGATGTACAAAAATCTGTTTGAGTCCCTGCTTAAGGTGTATACCTAGGAGTAGAATTGTGAGAACATATGATAATTCTGCATTTAAATTTTTGGAGAATTGCCAAACTGTTCTCCACAGTGGCTACAACCACTTTTTAACCTTTCCAGCAATGTGCAGGGGTTCTAATTTCTGGACATCCTCATCAACAGCTTTTCTTTTCTTCTTTCTTTTTTTTTTTTAATTGCCATCCTAATGGATTTGAAGTGGTATTTCATTGTGGTTTTGAGTCACATTCCATAATAATTAGTGATGTTGAGCATTTTTTCATGTACTTATTGGTAATTTGTATATCTTCTTTGGAGAAATGTTTACATAAGTCCTTTGCCCACTTTTAATCTGGTTGTTTGTTGTTACTGTTGGGTTATACGAGTTCTTTGTATGTTATGGATATCAATCACTTCTTGGATATATGATTTATAAATATTCTTTGGCATTCTGTGGTTTGTCTTTTCACTCTCTAGATAATATCCTTGTATGTACAAAAAAATTTTAATTCTGATGTAGTCCAGTTTATCTATTTTTTCTTTTGTTTCCTATGCTTTTAATATCATGTCTAAGAAATAATTACCAAATCCAGTGTTATGAAACTTCTCTCGTTTTCTTCCAAGAGTTTTATAGTTTTAGCTCTATGTTTAAGTCTTTGATCCATTTTGATTTAATTTCTATTTATGGTGTAAGGAGCCTGGCTGGCTACTGTCCATGGGGTTGCAAAGAATTGGACATGACTGAGCGACTAACACTTTCACTTCCACAAGGTCATTCATAACATTTTTGGATGGATTTTTAAAAATTTATTTCTCAATTGAGAAAAAATAAAGTGGGACTTTTGAACTTACAAGCTAAGTTTCAGTTTTATCATGTTTCTCATCTTTCTGTAATTAATTAAAGAGAGCTCAGTAGTATCACCCAGGATACAGGCGGCACTTAATAATAAGTTGTAGTCACTAAAAGTGAGCTCAGATTAACTGCCAGATAAGTTCAATAGCTTTCATTGCCAGGGTTATTAACTTAAGTAGATTAGAGGAAGTCAATAATAGTGGAAGTATGTCTATATCTGAATTTTAATGTTATTTGTCTGTGGTTACAGTACAGAAGCAGGAACTGAATTATGATGATAAAACTAATGAGTGCATAGTTCACTGGGTGGTGACATCTGAACAAGATTGATTACAAAGTGTGTTTGACCAGTTATCCTGTGATAAAGAACTCCCTCACACATGCCCTTAGTCTAGGAAAAACAGCTTAGCCCTCTAGGAATATAATTTAAGGTTTCCATGCTGTATCACCTTTTTCCATGCTCTATCACGTATTGTGCAGTCTAACCATGTGGGACCATGTGGGACTATATTTTCCATACATGCATATCCTTCTCTGTTGCTACTTGAATGTTCTTATCCATGCTCATTTTCACTTGGTTAAATCCTCTCTCTTCTTTAGCATTTGTATTGCTGATTATCTCTGCCATGAATTCCTGTCTAGTTGTCTCAACTAGATCCGATAATCTGAATTCTCAGGATATTTGAACCTTTCTTTAAAATTTCTTACAACTTAGACTTCTTAAAAATTGAATTTATTTATTTTTAATTGAAGGATAATTGCTTTACAGTATTGTGTTGATTTCTGCCAAACGTCAAATGAATCAGCCATCAGTTCAATTCAGTTCAGTCGCTCAGTCGTATCTGACTCTGCAACCCATGGACTGCAGCATGCCAGGCTTCCCTGTCCATCACCAACTCCCGGAGCTTGCTCAAACTCATGTCCATCGAGTCAGTGATGCCATCCAACCATCTCATTATCTGTTGTCCCCATCTCATCCTTCCTTCAGTCTTTCCCAGCATCAGGGTCTTTTCAAATGAGTCAGTTCTTTGCATCAGGTGGCCAAAGTATTGGAATTTCAGCTTCAGCATCAGTCAGTCCTTCCAATGCATATTCAGGACTGATTTCCTTTAGGATGGAGGTTAGATCTCCTTGCAGTCCAAGGGACTCTATAAAGAGTCTTCTCCAATACCACAGTTCAAAAACATCAGTTCTTTGGTGCTCAGCTTTCTTTATAGTACAAATCTCACATCCATACATGACTACTGGAAAAATCAGAGCTTTCACTAGATGGACCTTTGTTGGCAAAGTAATGTCTCTGCTTTTTAATATGCTGTCTAGGTTGGTCATAGCTTTTCTTCTAAGGAGCAAGCATCTTTTAATTTTGTGGCTGCAGTCACCATCTGCCCCTCAAAATAAAGTCTGTCACAGTTTCCATTGTTTCCCTATCTATTTGCCATGAAGTGATAGGACCAGATGCCATGATCTTTTTTTTTTGAATGTTGAGTTTTAAGCCAGCATTTTTACTCTCCTCTTTCACTTTCATCACTTTCATCATCATCTTCACTTTCTGCCATAAGGGTGGTGGTCGTCTGCGTATCTGAGGTTATTGATATCAGCCATAGGTATATCTATATCCCTTCCCTCTTGAACCTCCCTCCTACCTCCTCACCACCCCACCCCTCTAGGTTGTTACAGAGCCCCGGCTTGAGTTCCCTGAGTCAAATTCCCATTGGCTATCTAACAACTTAGATTTAAAATAAAAAACAGAGCATTTATTATTAGTGTCTAACTGCAGTTCAGTTCAGTTCAGTCACTCAGTCGTGTCCGACTCTTTGCAACCCCATGAATCGCAGCACGCCAGGTCTCCCTGTCCATCACCAACTCCCAGAGCTCACTCAAACTCACATCCATCGAGTCGGTGATGCCATCCAGCCATGTCATCCTCTGTCGTCCCCTTCTCCTCCTGCCCCCAGTCCCTCCCAGCATCAGAGTCTTTTCCAATGAGTCACCTCTTCGCATGAGGTGGCCAAAGTACTGGAGTTTCAGCTTTAGCATCATTCCCAGGCTGATCTCCTTTAGGATGGACTGGTTGGATCTCCTTGCAGTCCAAGGGACTCTCAAGAGTCTTCTCCAACATCACAGTTCAAAAGCATCAATTTGTCAGCTCTCAGCCCTCTTTATAGTACTCTCATATCCATACATGACCACTGGAAAAACCATAGCCTTGACTAGACATATCTTTGCTGACAAAGTAATGTCTCTGCTTTTTAATATGCTGTCTAAGTTGGTCATAACTTTTCTTCTGAGGAGTAAGTGTCTTTTAATTTCATGGCTGCAGTCACCATCTGCAGTGATTTTGGAGCTCTAAAAAATAAAGTCAGCCAGTGTTTCCACTGTTTCACCATCTATTTGCCTTGAAGTGATGGGACTGGATGCCATGATTTTAGTTTTCTGAATGTTGAGCTTTAAGCCAACTTTTTCACTCTCCTCTTTCACTTTCATCAAGAGGCTCTTTAGTTCTTCTTCACTTTCTGCCATAAAGGTAATATTATCTGCATATCTGAGGTTATTGATATTTTTCCCGGCAATCTTGATTCCAGCTTGTGCTTCCTCCAGCCCAGCGTTTCTCATGATGTACTCTGCATAGAAGTTAAATAAGCAGAGTGACAATTTACAGCCTTGACATACTCCTTTTCCTATTAGGAACCAGTCTGTTGTTCCATGTCCAGTTCTAACTGTTGCTTCTTGACTTGCATACAGGTTTCTCAAGAGGCAGGTCAGGTGGTTTGGTAGTCCCATCTCTTTCAGAATTTTCCACAGTTTACTGTGATCCACACAGTCAAAGGCTTTGGCATAGTCAATAAAGCAGAAATAGATCCTTTTCTGGAATTCTCTTGCTTTTCTGATGATCCAGCAGATGCTGGCAATTTGATCTCTGGTTCCTCTGCCTGTTCTAAAACCAGCTTGAACATCTGGAAGTTCACGGTTCACGTATTGCTGAAGCCTGGCTTGGAGAATTTTAAGCATTACTTTACTAGCGTGTGAGATGAATACAGTTGTGCAGTAGTTTAAACATTCTTTGGCATTGCCTTTCTTTGGGATTGAAATGCAGTCCTTTTCCAGTCCTGTGGCCACTGCTGAGTTTTCCAAATTTGCTGGCATATTGAGTGCAGTACTTTCATAGCATCATCTTTTAGGATTTGAAATAGGTCAACTGGAATTCCATCACCTCCACTAGCTTTGTTCGTAGTGATGGTTGGCTCTATTTTTTGAAGGAGATGTTAAAAAATTTGTGAACATATTTCAAACCACCATAGTATACTCTATGGCCAAAATTATTGATACTCCTCTCTCCTGTAAAATACACTCACCCCTCCCAATACCCTGCAATAGTCCCTCCTTTATAGCATCAGCTTATTGTCTAGCATGTTGTCATCTAAATCAAGTTTAGGTTTGGATGTAGCGTCTTAGATGTAGTTCCTTAATTTCAGCCCTTTGAGTCGATTGCCTCTCTCTCTGAAGACATGTGAAACTAAGTGGGTAAATTATCTGCTCTCCAAACACCCAGAACACAATGAATAGGTTGTCTAGGAAGAAGGTAACCATGATAGGCACTCTTGTTCAAGCAGAGGGAAAATGTTGGCGCAAAGGTGTCATTACCTTATACCACTTCTATAATTCATAGAGCATAGACTAGTAATTCCTTGATCAGAATCCATCTCCATGGCTCCTAGTGCCATCTCTTGGGCTTTACTTCTACACACTGTATTATCTTTCCTTTTCTATGAAAGGTAACCTGTATTTGCAACTATTTAGTTTCTTTCTCCTATTTCCTGCCCATAGATATTTGGACACCTAAAGGACTGATGCCAAAAGCTCAGCTTCTCTGTACACTGGTGCCAAATCAAGTGTCAGACACAGAGTTTTGGGTAAAGTAGAGAATAGTAGCTTTATTACTTTGACATGCATAGTGGGGCACAGTGGGCTAGTGCCCTCAAAAACCATGTGTGTCCACTTCTGGAAGATAGTAAGAAGTTTTATAATAATTGTTCAGAGAGGGCATGATCAGCTCATGGACATTCTTCTGATGGGTTGGTGGTGACATACGTAGGAGTCAACATCATGAACCTTCAGGTCAAGCTGATCTAGGGTCTACATGCTTGTGGGCAGGATACCATTGTTAATCCTTAACTTCTCCCACCAGGAGGGGGTTTCAGTATCTGCAGAACAGTTCAATGATAAGTTGTGTGTATCTGTTGGTGGGGAAACAGGACCGTGCCCCAAGGCTGCTCTTAGGTGTTCTATTCTCACTGGTCTTGCATTCTGTCTCTTCCATAATTAACAACTGCTTGAATCTGTCCATTATAACTCAAGGAAGGTCATGGAGGCTGAATGAAAGCTGTTTCTTATATTCAGAATAAAGGGTGCCTGCACACAGTATAAATTGTTCATTTTGTACTGTTTCTGTTGCCTTCAGTCCAAATGGGTGAGTTGTTTTTTTTCCTGTTTAATTCTCTTAACAACTTTATCAGTCAGTTCAATTCAGTCATTCAGTCATGTCCAACTCTTTGCGACCTCAGGGACTGCAGCATGTAAGGCTTCCCTATACATCACCAACTCCCTGAGCTTATTCAAACTCATGTTCATCAAGTTGGTGATGGCATCTAACCATCTCATCCTCTGTTGTCCCCTTCTCCTCCTGCCTTAAGTCTTTCCTAGCATTAGGGTCTTTTCAAATGAGTTAGTTCTTCACATCCGGTGGCCAAAGGATTGGAGTTTCAGCTTCAGCATCAGTCCTTCCCATGAATATTCAGGAGTGATTTCCTTTAGGATTGACTGGTTGGATCTCCTTGCAGTCCAAGGGACTCTCAAGAGTTCTCCAACACCACAGTTCAAAAGCATCAATTCTTCAGTGCTCAGCTTTAGTAAAGTGTCTGTCTGCAATGCTGGAGACCCGAGTTCGATCCCTGGGTTGGGAAGATCCCCTGGAGAAGGAAATGGCAACCCACTCCAGTATTCTTGCCTGGAAAATCCCATGGACTGAGGAGCCTGGTAGGCTACAGACCACTGGGTCACAAAGAGTCAGACACGACTGAGTGACTTCACTTTCACTTTCAGCTTTCTTTATAGTCCAACTCTCACATCCATACATGACTACTGGAAAAAATCATAGCTTTGATTAGACAGACCTTTGTTGGCAAAGTAATGTCTCTGCTTTTTAATATGCTGCCTAGGTTGGTCATAACTTTTCTTCCAAGGAGTAAGCGTCTTTTAATTTCATCACTGCAGCCACTATCTGCAGTGATTTTGGAGCCTCCCAAAATAAAGTATGTCACAGTTTCCATTGTTTCCATCTATTTGCCATGAAGTGATGGGATGGGATGCCATGATCTTAGCTTTCTGAATGTTGAGCTTTAAGCCAACTTTTCCACTTTCCTCTTTCACTTTCATCAAGAGACTCTTTAGTTCTTCTTCGCTTTCTGCCATAGCGGTGGTGTCACCTGCATTATCTGAGGTTATTGATATTTCTCTTAGCAATCTTGATTCCAGCTTGTGTTTCTTCCAGTCCAGCATTTCACATGATGTACTCTGCATATAAGTTAAATAAGCAGTGTGACAATATACCGCCTTGACGTACTCCTTTTCCTATTTGGAACCAGTCTGTTGTCCCATGTCCAGTTCTAACTCTTGCTTCCTGACCTGCATACAGATTTCTCAGGAGGCAGGTTAGGTGGTCTGGTATTACAGTCTCTTGAAGAATTTTGCAGTTTGTTGTGATCCACATAGTCAAAGGCTTTGACATAGTCAATAAGCAGAAGGAGATGTTTTTCTGGAACTCTCTTGCTTTCTCAATGATCCAGCAGATGTTTGCAATTTGATGTCTGGTTCCTCTGCCTTTTCTAAATCCAGCTTGGATATCTGGAGTTTATGGCTCACTTACTTTTGAAGCCTGACTTGGAGAATTTTGAGCATTACTTTACTAGCATGTGAGAGGAGTGCAATTGTGCAGTATTCTTTCGCATTGCCTTTCTTTGGGATAGGGATACAATCCTTTTCCAGTCCTGTGGCCACTGCTGAGAATTCCAAATTTGTTGGCATATAGAGTGCAGCACTTTCACAGCATTGTCTTTTAGGTTTTGAAATAGCTCAGCTGGAATTCCATCACCTCCACTAACTTTGTTCATAGTCATGCTTCCTAAGGCCCACTTGACTTTGTATTCCAGGATGTCTGGCTCTAGGAGAGATATCACACCATCGTGATTATCTGGGTTGGGAAGATCTTTTTTGTATAGTTCTTCTGTGTATTCTTGCCACCTCTTCTTAATATCTTCTGCTTCTGTTAGGTCCATACCATTTCTGTCCTTTCTTGTGCCCAATTTTGAATGAAATGTTCCCTTTGTATCTCTAATTTTCTTCAAGAGATCTCTAGTCTTTCCCATTCTATTATTTTTCTCTGTTTCTTTGCACTGATCGCTGAGGAAGGTTTTCTTATCTCTCCTTGCTGTTCTTTGGAACTCTGCATTCAAATGGGTATATCTTTCCTTTTCTCCTTTGCCTTTAGCTTCTCTTCTTTCATCAGCTATTTTTATGGCACTCTTATAAATTTGGCCCTGCACATCAGGACAAGACCCAGTTTCACCCTCAGTCTCTCCCATCAGGAAGCTTCCAAAAGCCTCTTATCCTTCTCCATCAGAGAGCTGACAGACTGAAAACCACAATCACAGGAAAATAACCAATCTGATCACATGGACCACAGCCTTGTCTAACTCAGGGAAACTGTGAGCTATGCCATGTAGGGCCACCCAAGATGGACGGTTCATGGTGGAAAGTTCTGACAAAATGTGGTCCACTGGAGAAGGGAATGGCAAACCACTTCATTATTCTTGCCTTGAGCACCCCATGAACAGTATGAAAAGGCAGAAAGATAGGACACTGAAAGATGAGCTACCCAGGTCAGTAGATGCCCAATATGCTACTGGAGATCAGTGGAGAAATAACTCCAGAAAGAAGAAAGAGATGGAGCAAAAGCAAAAACAGCACCCAGTTGGGGATGTGACTGGTGATAGAAGCAAAGTCCAGTGCGGTAAAGAGCAGTATTGCATAGGAACCTGGAATCTTAGGTCCATGAATCAAGGCAAGTTGGAAGTAGTCAAACAGAAGATTTACGTCAACATTTTAGGAATCAGCACACTAAAATGGACTTGAATGGGTGACTTTAACTCAGATGACCATTATATCTACTACAGAGGGCAAGAATCTCTTAGAAGAAATGGAGTAACCATCATAGTCAACCAAAGAGTCTGAAATGCAGTACTTGAATGTGATCTCAAAGATGACAGAATGATCTCTGTTGATTTCCAAGGCAAACCATTCAGTATCAACGGTAATCCAAGTCTACACCCCAACCAGTAACACTGAAGAAGCTGAAGTTGAACGGATTTTTGGAGACCTACAAGACCTTTTAGAACTAACACCCCCAAAAGATGTCCTTTTTATTATAGGGGACTGAAATGCAAAAGTAGGAAGTCAAGAAACACCTGGAGTAACAGGCAAATTTGGCCTTGGAGTACAGAATGAAGCAGGGCAAAGGCTCATAGAGTTTTGCTAAGAGAACACACTGGTCATAGCAAACACCCTCTTCCAACAACACTAGAGAAGATTCTACACATGGATATCATCAGATGGTCAACACTGAAATCAGATTGATTATATTCTTTGCAGCCAAAGATGGAGAAGCTCTATACAGTCAGCAAAAACAAGACCAGGAGCTGACTGTGGCTCAGATCATGAACTGCTTATTGCCAAATTCAGACTGAATTTGAAGAAAGTGGGGAAAATCACTAGAACATTCAGGTATGACCTAAGTCAAATCCCTTGAGATTATACAGTGGAAGTGAGAAATAGATTCAAGGGACTAGGTCTGATAGAGTGCCTGATGAGCTATGGACAGAGGTTCATGACATTGTACAGGAGGCAGGGATCAAGACCATCCCCAAGAAAAAGAAATTCAAAGAAGGAAAATGGTTGTCTGAGGAGGCCTTACAAATAATTGTGAAAGAAGAGAAACAAAAAGCAAAGGAGAAAAGGAAAGATATACCCATTTGAATGCAGAGTTCCAAAGAATAGCAAGCAGAGATACGAAAGCCTTCCTCAGTGATCAGTGCAAAAGAATAGAGGAAAATAGTAGAATGGGAAAGACTAGAGATCTCTTGAAGAAAATTAGAGATACCAAGGGAACATTTCATTCAAAGATGAGCACAATAAAGGACAGAAATGGTATGGACCTAACAGAAGCAGAAGATATTAAGAAGAGGTGGCAAGAATACACAGAACTATACATAAAAGTTCTTCATGACCCAGATAATCGCAATGCTATGATCACTCACCTAGAGCCAGACATCCTGGAATGCGAAGTCACGTGGACTTTAGGAAGCATGACTACGAACAAAACTACTGGAGGTGATGGAATTCCAGCTGAACTATTTCAAATCCTTAAAGATGATGGTATGAAAGTGCTGCACTCAATATGCCAACAAATTTGGAAAACTCAATAGTGGCCACAGGTCTGGAAATGGTAGTATTAATTCCAATCCCAAAGAAATGGAATGCCAAAGAATGCTCAAACTACTGCACAGTTGCACTCATCTCACACACTAGTAAAGTAATGCTCAAAATTCTCCAAGCCAGGGTTCAGTAGTACTTGAACTGTGAACTTCCAGATGTCCAAGCTGGTTTTAGAAAAGGCAGAGGAACCAGGGATCAATTTGCCAGCATCTGTTGGCTCATTTAGAAAGCAAGAGAGTTCCAGAAAAACGTCTCCTTCTGCTTTATTGACTATGTCAAAGCCTTTGAGTGTGTGGATCACCACAAAGTGTGGAAAATTCTTCAAGATATGGAAATATCAGACCACTTGACCTGTGTCTTGAGAAATCTGTTTGCAGGTCAAGAAGTAACAGTTAGAACTGGACGTTGAACAACAGACTGGTTCCAAATTGGGAAAGGAGTACATCAAGGCTGTATATTGTCACCCTGCCTTTTTTTTTTGAAGGAAGGAATACAACTATTTGGAAAGCTAGGCATCCTAGAAGATGGCAGGCTATTGCCCCAGCGTTTCATCTTATCTGGGTCTGAATGCCAGTTTCTTTTACAGACAAAGAAGAGTAGGAGGTGAGGAAAGTGAAAATGAAAGTGACGTTGCTTAGTCGGTTCCGACTCTTTGCGACCTCATGGACTGTAGCCTACCAGGGACTGTAGCCTACCAGGCTCCTCTGTCCATAGAATTTTCCAGGCAAGGGTACTAGAGTGGGCTGCCATTTCCTTCTCCATCACCCTCCTTATTTAACTTATATGCAGAGTACATCATGAGAAACCCTGGGCTGGATGAAGCACAAGCTGGAATCAAGATTGCTGGGAGAAATATCAATAACCTCAGATATGCAGATGACACCACCCTTATGGCAGAAAGTGAAGAAGAACTAAAGAGCCTCTTGATGAAAGTGAAAGAGGAGTGTGAAAAAGTTGGCTTAAAGCTCAACATTCAGAAAACTACGTTAATGGCATCCCATTCCATCACTTCATGGCAAATAGATGGGGAAACAGTGGACACTGTGACGGACTTTATTTTTGGGGGCTCCAGAATCACTGCAGATTGTGACTGCAGCTATGAAATTAAAAGACACTTTCTCCTTGGAAGGAAAGTTGTGACCAACCTAGATAGCATATTGTGGACTTCCCTGGTGGCTCAGACGGTAAAGCGTCTATCTACAATGTGGGAGACCCGGGTTCAGTACCTAGGTTGGGAAGATTCCCTGGAGAAGGAAATGGCAGTCCACTCCAGTACTATTGCCTGGAAAATCCCATGGACAGAGGAGCCTGGTAGGCTACCGTCCATGGGGTCGCAAAGAGTCGGACACGACTGAGTGAAGTAATAGTAAGAGTTAATAGACAGCATATTAAAAAGCAGAGATTACTTTGCCAACAAAGGTCCATCTAGTCCAGGCCATGGTTTTTCCAGTAGTAATGTATGGATGTGAGAGTTGGACTATAAAGAAAGCTGAGTGCCAAAGAATTGATGCTTTTGAACTGTAGTGTTGGAGACGACCCTTCAGAGCTCCTTGTACTGCAAAGAGATCCAACCAGTCCATCCTAAAGGAAATCAGTCCTGAGTATTCATGGGAAGGTCTGATGTTGATGCTGAAATTCCAGTACTTTCGCCACCTGATGTGAAGAGCTGACTCAGTTGAAAGGACCCTGATGCTGGGAAAGATTGAAGGCAGGAGGAGAAGGGGACAACAGAGGATGAAATGGTTGGGTGGCATCACTGACTCAATGGACATGAGTTTGAGCAAGCTTGGGAGTTGGTGATTGACAGGGAGGCCTGGCATGCTGCAGTCCATGGTGTCACAAAGAGTCGGACATGACTGAGCCACTGACCTAATAAATATTATTTAAGCTCACTCCCTTAGGTGAAAGTGAATTTGCTCAGTTGTGTCGGACTCTTTGCGACCCCATGGACTGTAGCCTACCAGGCTCCTTTGTCCATGGGATTTTCCAAGCAATAGTACTGGAGTGGATTGCCATTTCCTTCTCCAGGGAATCTTCCCAACCCAGGGGTTGAACCCTGGTCTCCCACATTGTAGACAGACACTTTATCGTCTGAGCCACCAGGGAAGTCTCCCTTAGGTGGAAGCCACGCCTAAAGATCTCTATGTGATGTAAGCCATTTTCTGTCTTTGGTTTCTACTAAGAGACCAATGGCTTGTAGCATGTTAGAAACTGTAGTATTTGATTAAAAGAATCTGTGAGTCATACTTTTAAAATCTTGAGAAAACATTTTGTCTAATTGAATAGTACTCAGAATCATCATCTTAGAGCTTTCTGAGGCTATAAGAAAGAATTTTGTAGCTCTGCTTTTAACCTCATCTTTTAGACCAGGTTTACTTGGCAATGTCTTAAACTTTTCTTGGAAGCCATGTCTTACTTTAATGTTGTTTGCATCTGGAGAGACACAGAATCTTTACAACAGCAAGTTCTGGCTCCTTTTCATTGAGCTGATTTTGAGATGTTTATTAGGAATTTGGAAATTTGGGTTGGGGCTTCAGTGATGTAGCCTTGGCAAAAGAAAGATCTGGAAGTCATGATGATTTATTCAGCAGCCCTTGAATTTGAGAAATTATTGAGGAGCAGAAGGTAGGCCAAGAGTGGAACTTTGAGAATTGTGGACCTTTAATGAGCAAGTGATTAAAGACTCTGTGAGGGAGGCAGTGTTGGAGGGGGTCAGTGATAGATTGGAGAAATGAAACATACAAGATTGGAGAAGTATTGATGATGGTACGTTCTCACTTACTTTACATGCTGAGTTTAGTGGGAAGTTTCCCAGTTTCCTCTCCTTATAAATTCTTTGAGTCAAGGAGATGAGTACCTTTTTATAATTTAATTTATGATGTTAGCTTTTCTATTAAGCTGAAGGATAAAAACACACCGTTGGAAGCAAAGTTGAAGAACATATCTAAACATCTTGCCCTGTGTGTCCATAAAGTGTGAGTGCAAAAGTAACTCCTATTAGAAAAGAATGCTATATGCTTAAATTCATTAATACTTTAAAAAACTGTAGGTTGTCTTTTTTGCTGAGTTTTAAGAGTTCTTTATATATTCCTGATGTTAAACTCTATCAGATATATGATTCACAAATGTTTTCTCCTGTTCTCTATGATGTCTTTTCATTTACTTGGTAATGCCCTTTGATGTACAGAAATTTAAAATTTTTATAAAGTCCAGTTTATCTGTTTTTTTCTTTTGCTGCTGATGCTTTTAATGTGAAATCTAAGAATCCATTGCCAAATCTGAGTTGTGAAGATTTATCTTTATTTAGCTTAAGAGAAATCATATGTTTAGTAATGGGTCCATTTTGAGTTAATTTTTATATATGGAATAATGTAGGGATTGAATGAACTTTTCTTTTTGACATTGTATTTTAGAGTGAAAGAACCTCAACATGTGAATGTGTAAGTTTGCTCATTCAGTATCTCATTCAGGTTATAGTTTATTTTATTAATTTTCCTATAGTGTAGTTTTTAATTCTGTGAGACCCTAAGCAAGTTGCTAACTCAAAGTTTTTGAAATTATTTTTTCCTTTATTTTTAACCTTTTGAATTTTGATAATGAAGGAAGGTAGTTGTAGAAACTATAAATTAGATATTCTGAGATCAGTCTTCTAATATCATTTGTCAGTGCTTTCTTTTCCTGTACAGGAAGTGAGGACCAGTGTAAATTGAGATACTTGGTGAACAAATCATGACAGTAAAGTATTTTTAGCAGTCTGTTTAAATGTTTTTTTGGAATGTGTTTTAATTCTAGTTTCACATTTTTATTTACCTAGGGCTTCCCAGGTGGTGCTGGTGGTAAAGAACCCACCTGCCTGTGTACATCAGTAGATGTAAGAAATGCAGGTTTGATCCCGGAGTTGGGAGGATTCCCTAGAGAAGGGAATGGCAACCTACTTTATGCCTGGAAAATCCCATGAACAGAGGAGCATGGTGGGCTATAGTTCATAAAGTTGCAGAGTCAGACACAACTGAAGCAACTTAGCACGCACAGCAGTCTAGTATGGGGGTACTTCTAAATAGCATAGTTATTATAAATTTGTATTTTGTACCCTCGTTAGTGGAAATGATAATGTTAATAAAAAATAGAAACTCAAAATGCTTATTAGCCACATTAAGAAAAGGTAACTTGTCTGTCCACCTGAAGTAGAACCAAAGAGCAAAGTGATGAGTGGGATTAAAACTGTGGGTCTTCAGTCTCCATGGTAAGTGTTGGTAGCTTACTTTGATTCCTGTGTAGTCAAAGGAAGTAAATGCATTTCACATATATGCCATTTACAAATTAAAAAAATATATGTACAGATCACTTAAAAAGTATGCGTGAAGTGGTAAATACTAAGTACCTATGAGGAAAGGACAGAGGAAATTGAGATAAGGGAAGAAAACAGTGGCACCGTGTAAGTTTTTATTACTTAAAAAATATCCAAAAACAAAAAGAAAAATTGGGTGTGTGTGTTGTGGGAAAGAAGGAGTACTCATAGAAATTTAGTCTAAGGAAACAACCTGAGATTCTACAAATATTTATTTATGTTGTTGTTTTTCAGTCGTTAAGTCAGTCTAACTCTTTGCGACCCCATGAACTGCAGCACGTCAGGCTTCCCTGTCTTTCACTATCTCCTGGAGTTTGCTCAAACACATATCCGTTGAGTCAGTGATGCCATCCAACCACCTCATCCTCTGTTGCCCCCTGTTCCTCTTGCCCTCAATCTTTCCCAGCATCAAGGTCTTTTCCAATGAGTCAGCTCGTCCCATCAGGTGGCTGAAGTGTTGGAGCTTTAAATTCAGCGCCAGTCCTTCCAATGAAAATTCAGTGTTGATTTCTTTTAGGATTGACTGGTTTGATCTCCTTGTTGTCTGAGGGACTCTCAAGAGTCTTCTCCAGCACTACAGTTCAGAAGCATCAATTCTTCGGCTCTCAGCTTTCTTTATGGTCCAACTCTCACATCCATATGTGACTACTGAAAAAACTATAACTCTGACTATAAGGACATGTCAGCAAAGTGATGTCTCTGTTTTTTAATATGCTGTCTAGGTTTGTCATAGCTTTTCTTCCAAGGAGCAAATGTCTTTTAATTTTGCAGCTTTAGTCACCATCACCATCCGAATTGATTTTAGAGCCCAGGAAAATGAAATCTGACACTGTTGCTATGTTTTCCCCATCTGTTTACGCTGAAGTGATAGGACCAGATGCCATGATCTTCGTTTTTTGAATGTTGGTTTTTAAGTCATCTTTTTACTCTCCCCTTTCACCTTCATCAAGAGACTCTTTAGTTCCTCTTCACTTTCTGCCATTAAAGTGGTATCATCTGCATATGTGACATTGATATTTCTCCCGGCAGTCTTGATTCCAGCTTATGCTTCATTCAGCCCAGCATTTCACATGATGTACTCTGCGTATAAGTTAACATAGGCAAAACACTCTCTGACATAAATCACAGCAGGATCCTCAATTAAAATTAAAAGCTTCTGTACAACAAAGGAAACTATAAGCAAAGTGAAAAGACAGCCTTCTGAATGGGAGAACATAATAGCAAATGAAGCAACTGACAAACAACTAATCTCAAAAATATACAAGCAACTTATGTAGCTCAAGTCCAGAAAAATAAATGACCCAATCAAAAAATGGGCCAAAGAACTAAATAGACATTTCTCCAAAGAAGACATACGGATAGCCAACAAACACATGAAAAGATGCTCAACATCACTCATTATCAGAGAAATGCAAATCAAAACCACAGTGAGGTACCATTTCACACCAGTCAGAATGGCAGTGACCCAAAAGTCTACAAGCAATAAATGCTGGAGAGGGTGTGGAGAAAAGGGAACCCTCTTACACTGTTGGTGGGAATGCAAACTAGTACAGCCGCTATGGAGAACAGTGTGGAGAGTCCTTAAAAAATTGCAAATAGAACTGCCTTATGACCCAGCAATCCCACTGCTGGGCATACACACCAAGAAAACCAGAATTGAAAGAGACACGTGTACCCCAATGTTCATCGCAGCACTGTTTATAATAGCCAGGATATGGAAACAACCTAGATGTCCATCAGCAGATGAATGGATAAGAAAGCAGTGGTACATATACACAGTGGAGTATTATACTCAGCCATTAAAAAGAATACATTTGAATCAGTTCTAATGAGATGAATGGAACTGGAGCTGATTATACAGAGTGAAGTAAGCCAGAAAGAAAAACACCAATATAGTATACTAACATGTATATATGGAATTTAGAAAGGTGGTAATGATAACCCTGTATGCAAGACAGCAAAAGAGACACAGATGTATAGAACGGACTTTTAGACTCTGTGGGAGAGGGAGAGGGTGGGATGATTTGGGAGAATGGCACTGAAACATGTATACTATCAGGTAAGAAACGAATCACCAGTCTATGTTCGATACAGGATACAGGATGCTTGGGGCTGGTGCACGGGGATGATCCAGAGAGATGATATGGGGTGGGAGGTGGGAGGAGGGTTCAGGATTGGGAACTCATGTACACCCGTGGCTGATTCCTGTCAATGTATGGCAAAACCAATACAGTATTGTAAAGCAAAATAAAAATAAAAATAAAAAAAAATGAGGGTGACAATATACAGCCCTAACGTACTCCTTTCCCAATTTTGAATATTCAAAAAAATGGAATATTTACATAAAATTTATTTATGTAAATATTTATTATTGTGTTTAGGTGATGGAAAATTAGAAACAGCTGCATGTCCAATAATAGGTAAAGGAATGGGGGGCAGAGAGGGAAAATGAGTGAATAACGATAAAAATGGTTAGATACACTCTATGAAATACTCTACAATCATTTTTTTAGATCAAAATTTTTGAAGATTATTTAATGATGTTAGAAAATGAAATAGTGTTCCCTGTGAGGGGGAAAAGCAACATACAGAGCTGTATATATAGTATGTGTAGTATAATCCATATTTTAAAATAGTTTATTCTTATAAAGTACATGTAACATAAAATCTACTTTCAGTGACATTTAGTACATTCACAGTGTGCAACCATCATAACTCCAAATTTTAGAAATACATATTTATTTGCATAGAAAAAAATGCCCTCCAAAATACATAACAAATATTCTCAGAGAATTATTTTTATGTGATGGAGATATCTGCATTTCTTGTTCTTTATCTGTTTTAGTATTTTCCACATTTTCACGCCCTGTTTTCTTTTTCCTAAAGAGTCATTCTAAGCTTGAAACTAGTAATGTTTATTTCTTTTGTTTTAAAACATTTAAATAAAATGTTTATTTTCTCTTTATTTTGAAATGTCATATACAAGGCTGAAGGGCTTGAGTAATTTGGAAAATGCTATACTGCATCAGGTCAATAATAAGGAAAAAGGTTAATTAAGAAATTGAATGAGGTTTAGAGTTAAACTCTTTGATAATGGTTTAGATTCTTGTTACTGGACAACATTCTAAAAAGTTATTTCATTGAAAATTTAAAATTAATTAATAAATACCAGTGTTTATATTTTCTGGTAATAAAATGCTCTTCAAATATATTTTAAACCATAATTAGCAGTATTTGGGTGATAATGTTATAGAAGAAATCTTTGTACTATATTTGGATTTAAATCTGCTGTAGACAATATTTTATTTTACCTGCAATTTGCACAAGGAGAAGTTAGATCTAGGATCTTTCTCAACTAAAGGAAATGCATATAAGATTTTTAAAGTGTTGATTATAAACCTAGTGAATTCCTTTATAGTGTATGTGGTTGTACTCTATAGATAAGTAAATTATACATGTATCTTTTCTGTTGATGTTTACATTCCAGGGAGGTTAAATCAGAATTTTGTATTGAATGTGTTGGGAAGAACTTTAAAGTTATCTATGAATGTTTCAGAGAACCTTGCTTCTTCAGGACCTGTATAAATCCAAATTTAAAGAAGACCTTTCCCTGCCTGTCTAGTCTCTTAAGAATGGTCTTCATTTATAGGCTCCTGTAAGTATAATGTGATGTTACCTTATCTAACTAATAAGAGTTACCTTATCAGCATGGTATATGCAAAATTCAGAATATTTACTATAATATTATTTTCTGCCCTAACTTACCTAATACCATTCTGACTTATAATTTCCTCTGAACCAAATGTCAGACGAAACACACACACACACACATGAGAGCTGTGGGTTTAGTTTTACTGGGGGACTTACTGAGGACTGTAACCCAGGAAACAGCTTCTCACATAGCTTTGAGGAACTGCTCTGAAGAGGTAGGGAGGGGAGCTCAGTGTATATATAATTTTGGTGAAGGGAGTAGGGGCAATCAAGCACATATCTCAGTAGAAGGTTGCTGCTAGTTATGAGAAGGTTGCTGCTAGTCTCAAGAAGCTGATGTCTCTGTTAATTACTTTAGTGCTTTCTAGGTTTGAGAAGATGTAAACAATTGAATTCATAAAATTTTCTCCTGAAAATATCTAACTGTCTGAAGGCCTGTTCTGCCAGTTTTCCCCATAGCACAGAGTGCCTCATTCCTTGTCTCCACCTTCAGCTCCTTTCAGGATATGTTAAAGGTCAGCGACTGTAGTGGCTAGTGACTTAATTCTTGAAGAACCAGATGGCTAGTAACTTTTTTTCATGATAGCAGGAAAGGGTGCTAAGCCCATAATAATAAAAAAGTGTCATTTGCTTTCTGACAGGTTAACAAAAGCTCAGTGGGAATGTACTGTTCTTATTCCTACTTTGCATATAGGAAAACATGGTCATGGAGAGTTGATGTAACTTGCCTAGGGTCACACAGCTAGTAAAAGATAGAACCAGACACAGGCCAGTTTGAGTTCAATCAGACTTTATGTCATAACTTAGCAACCTATTTAGATATCTTTTGCTGTGTGATCAGTGCTATCCCTCACTGTTACCCACTTAGAGCTAGTCTGTCTTGATGCCAAAGCTTATGTGTTTCCTAGGGAGGTGATGTTGTCATCAAAGGTATAGGGGAAAGATGGTAGATTCTGGATCCTACCATTTCTGGACTTAAATTCTATCTCTAATACTTATTGGCAAGTCACTTAACCATTATGATCCTCAGCATTCTCATTCATAAAACGGGCACAGTATCATATACTTAATAAAGGTTATTTCGAAGGTTAAAGATAATGTATATTATGGTTAGTAGTGAAATCAGATTGATTATATTCTTTGCAGCCGAAGATGGAGAAGCTCTCTACATATAGTCAACAAAAACAAGACCGAGAGCTGACAGTGGCTCAGATCATAAATACCTTGTTGCCAAATTCAGATTTTAATTGAACAAAGTAAGGAAGCCACTAGGCCATTTAGGTATTACCTAAGTCAAATCCATACAGTGGAAGTGACAAATAGCTTCAAGGGATTAGATTTGATAGAGTACCTGAAGAACTATGGATGGAGGTTTGTAATGTTTTACAGGAGGCAGTGACCAAAACCATCCCAAAGAAAAAGAAATGCTAAAAGCAAAATGGTTGTCTGAGGAGGCCTTACACATAGCTGAGAAAAGAGGAGAGGCGAAAGGCAAAGGAGAAGAGAAAAGTTTTACCTATCTGCAGAGTTCCAAAGAATAACAAGAAGAGATAAGAAAGCCTTCGTAAGTGAACAATGCAAAGAAATAGGGAAAAATAATAGAATGGGAAAGACTAGAGATCTCTTCAAGAAAATACAGATACCAAGGGGACATTACATGCAAAGATGGTCACAATAAAGGACAGAAACAGTATGGAACTAACAGAGGCAGAAGATAGTAAGAAGAGGTGGCAAGAATGCACAGAAGAACTGTACAAAAAAGAGCTTCACGACCCAGATAATCACGATGGTGTGATCACTCACCTGGAGCCAGATATCCTGGAATGTGAAGTCAAGTGGGCCTTAGGAAGCATGACTACGAACAAAGGTAGTGGAGGTGATGGAATTCCAGCTGAGCTATTTCAAATCCTAAAAGATGATGCTGTGAAAGTGCTGCACTCAATATGCCAGCAAATTTGGAAAACTCAGCAATGGCCACAGACTGGAAAAGGTCAGTTTGCATTCCAATTCCAAAGAAAGGCAGTGCACAATTGTACTCATTTAACACGCTAGCAAGGCCATGCTCAGAATTCTCCAAGCTAGGCTTTAACAGTATGTGAACTGAGAACTTCCAATTGTACAAGCTGGATTTAGAAAAGGCAGAGGAACCAGAGATCAAATTGTCAACATCCGCTGGATCATCGAAAAAGCAAGAGAGTTCTAGAAAAACATCTACTACTTCATTGACTACACTGAAGCCTTTGACTGTGTGAGTCACAATAAAGTATGGAAAATTTATTCAGGAGATATAAATACCAGACTATCTTACCTGTCTCCTCAGAAACCTGTCTGCAGGTCAAGAAGCAACAGTTAGAACCGGACGACGTGGAACAATGGACTGGTTGCAAATTGAGAAAGGAGTATGTCAAGGCTGTATATTGTCACCCTGCTTATTTAACTTATATTCAGAGTATATCATACAAAATGCTGGGCTGGATGAAGGACAAGTTGGAATCAAGATTGCCAGGAGAAATATCAATAACCTCAGATATACAGATAACACAACCCTTATACATAACTATTGTAGTTTAATGGCCAGTCACCACACATATGTTTAATGGGTTACTGGTGAGTTTTTTCAATGTACCTAACATCTGAAGTGTCTTTGACCTTTGAGAAATGGTTTTTTAAAAAAAAAAGCCTGATCCTGTGTGTTTGAATGCTAGACTGTTGGAGCTTCAGTTTAATCACATGTTAAACAAGAAAACCAAGTCATACTTGACAGCACATGAGGCCCAAATCACATGCTTTATCATCAGCATCTTTGATGGTGAAATAACTGGAAACTATCACTGGGTGCCTCTTCTGTTAAGGCACTATTTCACATGTTTAATTCTTTCATTTCTTCCAGCAAACAGGAAGCTTAAAGCAAGATTTCAGTATTTGATTTAGATAAAAATTTTGTTAAAGTCATGTAGGTCCAGGCCTCCACAGAACAAACTTATGTGACAAAGGGCCTTGGACAGAGTGGAGTAGGGGTTCACCATATATTTATTCAAATCATATCATTTTTGTATACTGATATATTTTCTTTCAGAGACTTCTTTAGTACTTTCTTTAAACATTTACACAAAATATCTCCGCACTCTTATGAGACATAATTTTTATGTTAAAACTCAAAGCTCAACTGAAAATTTGCTCCTTGAGATAAGTTTTTATTGACTGTGACATCTGTTTGGTAAAGATTCTCAGTTCTGTATCTGTAATGTTGAGAGTGAACCAGAGCCTGTGTGTAATCTGTGATTATCAAGGTAAGATGGTTTCCCACTATATAGGTATAGGGATTTTTCTTCTTGAGTCAATACTGGTAAATTAATATAGATTCCTTTCAAGTATAGTTAACAAAGATATATTAAGCTTTCTATTTACTTTAACTGGTAAGATAGGTATATTTTATAATATACAAGTTGCACGGTATTTAATACTTTAAATCATGCTTTGATGTATATTATTTTATCAAATAATTACAGCACTATTGTAGGTAGGTAGTATAGCTGTTAAAATTCCTTTTTAACAAATGAAAAGGCTGAGAGAAAAATTATTTGCTTTAGCTCATATATGTGGTCTGTAGCACAGGCAAGAAGTCACAGTCCAGTTTGCTGTCCTCTTTAAAAGACTACATAGTCTTTAAATGATCATGTGTTATAATTTCACTATATATTTTTAGGTACAATAGCTAGTTCATTGGATATAATGTTTTTGGTGGTAAGAAAGGGGCAGAGCTGATAATGGCTTCTCTGGAGCTGATACAAAGGTTAATTTTCTTTTCTTTGTGTAATTTTAACTTTGAGATCAGCTCTGACTTTCTCCATGCTTTTTGTAGATGCAGTCACTCATTGGTTTTATATGTACAATATCAATCATCTTCATCCTGGTTTTTTCTCAAATTTAAGGTTTATTTTCAAAGGTAAGTTAAGTTTGAGATTTGCTCTCAGTTGGCCCTTGCTATTAATAAACTTGACCTGCTCGTTGGCAATTGTTCAAGCCCAGAAAGGTTTATGCTGGTATTTTGAAAAAATAATATTTCTTTGATTTATGAGCCTTGTGTGTGCTTCTGACAGTAATCCTTTTGCAGAAAGGTATACAGTGTTAGCATAATATGTGATGGTTACTCAGGTGGGTGTGGAAAAGAAGTTTATGCTATAGTTTGCACTCAAATACATTTATTTATGCCTAAAAATCAATTGTGGTCTCTGCTTCTGCTTCAGGTGTTAGTCCATCAGCAATTCAGAACAGCATGCTGTTCACCATTTACGGTTCAGAAGCTGCTTAGAAATCTTGAAATAATCCTTTCCTTTGGCCAGCTGTTCCTCCATTTTGGTGTTCTGAAAGCCTTCAGCAGCTTTGGAGAGGTTGGCTGCCTCTTCTTGACAGTGCCCCACCCCAGTCCACCTCATTTAACTAGAATAGCTTATAAGCTTATAACTTCCATTTAAGATTTTATTTAAATTGTATTTGAAGAAAGATATCTGTATTTAACTTTGGAAACAAAAGACTTAGCTAGTGTCTTTATGTCAGCGTTGCAAATGAGGTGACAGTATTGCCAAAGAATGAAGTACTCCTCCTTCCTTCCTGTTATATCACGCAGTACCGTGGGAGTAGTTCAGCAATTAGTAAGCTCTGCCTATCCATTATCTTTGGAACAGTACACATCAGATGTAATTTTTACTTTTACTCCTATCAATATATATTTTTGAAAATATGGTAACTATGAAAAGTGTTATTTTACTAGTCTTGTTCATATTTAGATTAGATTAACTTTATGGATTTCCCAAAGGGAATGAGTCACCATCTGATGATGGTGTTTTACAGTAACCGTATTTTTTCTGAGTCATCCTGATCTCCAGAAGTTCCTCAGAGTCTCACAGAGGAGGAAAAGTGGAGTATAGGTGTACTGAGCTCTGGCCCCAATATCTACTTCAGTCAGAGCAGGTGCAGCTCTACCTGTTGAATTAGTGAAGTTCCACAAAATATTTAGCTTGAAAGAGAATTCTGGAGCTAAACTTTGAGACCACCAGATTAGTAAAAAGACCTAGGAGTTAGGAAATCTAGGTACCAGTTCTGGCTATCCCATTAACTAGTTTTGTAGTGTCAGGAAAGTCACTTAACATGTCATTCTCAGTTTTTTTGATTAAAAAATTAAAATTGCGTTAATCCTGTCTAAAGTTGTTTTTGAATAGTGGTTTTTAAGACTGATGAATCAGAAAGTGTGATAAAGATACTATTATTAATGGGTACAATTCCCACTAACTGAAAAGTCTAAAATGGTTTTTAATTTTATTGTAGAATTTATCATGATAATAACAAAAATTTCCCCTAATTTTCTGTGATCCAAGGCATTGTCATTTCTTCTTCTATTTTTATTATTTTTTAAAGATTTGTTGGCAGCCTTCCTTAAAACTTGATCTTTTTCTTTCTTTCCAGCTGTGCTGGGTCTTTGCTGTTGCGCATGTGCTTTTTTTGCACAAGTGGGAGCTACTTTTCTTGTGGTGTACAGGCTTCTCATTGCAGTGGCTTCTCTAGTGGAGCACAGGCTCTAGAGTGCACAGTCTCAGTAGTTGTGGTATACGGGCTTAGTTGCTCCACAGCCTGTGGGATCTTCCCGGACCAGGGATTGAACCCGTGTTCCATGCATTGGCAGGCAGGTTCTTAACCACTAGACTACCAGAGAAGTCCCTAAAATGGTCTTTGATGGGAGACAATGATTTTATAAACACAAACACACACACAAATGTGTGTATATGTATGTGTGTATATTTTTTAAAATTTGTATTAATTTTACTTCACTGTTTCTAAGAACATAAGTAGATAAATGAAGCTTCGCTTGGAGAAAATTTTAACTGTTCCTGCATTCCCAAGAGAAATCAAGTCCAGGATGCTTGCATTAATTTTCAGTCTTTGAAGGGTCAGAAAATTGTGCCTAAATTGGGTTAACACATTTCTGACACTGGTGTTGTTACTGCTTAGTTGAGTTGGGTGTCATTTCTTTTCTTCTGTCCTTGGAGAAGGAAATGGCAACCCACTCCAGTGTTCTTGCCTGGAGAATCCCAGGGACAGGGGAGCCTGGTGGGCTGCCCTCTCTGGGGTCGCACAGAGTTGGACACGACTGAAGCAACTTAGCTTAGTAGCAGTCCTTAAAGCAGAGAGTACAAGCTTCTTATTTACTTTAGGGAATCATTGCAAACCTGTAAATTTATTTAAATGCCGCAGTTTGTGAAATCATAGGGACATGCATGAAGAAAAAATCTTATTCAGAAAAGCTTATCAATTGTGTTCCAGCCCTACAGAGAACAAGCCTGTCCTCGTCTCTTTTACCTAATGGAGTATCAGAATGGCCTCTTAGTAAGGAGTTGAGTAGCTAATTTGATTCATAGAGAAATGAGAATAACATTGTGAGGTTAGGTGGTGCTGGCTGATTTTTAGCTCTTGAACAGCATATGCATTTTAAACATTGGTGGAATTAACCTACCAGAGTGGGATTGCCCAGGTTACAATTTTGAGCGCAGCTGGCCTGTTTCTATCAGCTGATATGGATGCAGAGGAAAGCAGTGTCCTGTCTGACAAAGGAATATATCTGTCTATGGGGTATTAAATGTGAGATATGCCAGAAGTGTAATAAATCCTATCTTCTGAAAGTTAACAAAATAAAATATCTGAAAAGATATGTTCTTTTTCCTTTTTTATAACTTTCTACTGAACAAAAAAGTCCTTGGAACCAGGAATTCCATAGGAATTAAAGCATTTTTAAATGGTCAGATATTTCCTTGCACATGCAGTTTTATTGTTCTTGTAACACGCAGTTTTATTGCTCAAAAATATTCCTGAGAAAAATTTAGCAATTCCATAATAGTTATAACAATAGCCACTTGTTGAGTGCCTCTTCTGTGCCAGTTCTTAAAATAATATTTTAAGGATTATAAATGAGGAAAAGGTTTAGTTGAACAATATACACAAGGTCATACAACTCAAGTAGGAGGGTTAGAGGATTAAGCACAATACTCTTGCTGTAAAACTCTTTCCCTATCCATGTTGTCTCTCAGTGAAGAATTATTCATGAAATCTCTCTCTTAGTTTCCCTTTATAATAATTTTTGTCAAGTGAATCCTACCTTACTTTTACTTTTCATGGTGAAGTTAGATATATCTAAAAATGAAAATCCCAGACTAAATTAAAATATTTCAGGAAGAAAATAAGGTTGGAATCCTTGGGATTATGTATCACCAACATTGATTTGCCTTGCTGAGGCTTGTCACTTGTCACCTCTTTTTGTTTTTTGTGTTATGTTCTTTAGTATAGAATTTTCCCCTGACCACTGATCACCCTTTTCCTCTTCACACTGCTGTACTCCCCACTCCTAAGAGATTGTGGGGATCTTTAAGGTCCACACCACCAGACACTTTGCTCTTCCTCCAGATACTCATGACTAATATGGGGATGCAGTATTTTAAATATTCTAAGTATTCCATTTAAATATTTTAAATATTCCATTTAGTCATAGATGCCATCATCCAACATGATGTGCTTCAGCCTGAAACTTCTTCAATTCATGACTTTAGGTTATTTTAAGTAACTCCATTTCTACTTTCTGGATAAAAACTTTGGATCTTTTTTTGTTCATAATGAAAAATACTTCTAGTTTTTCTTGATAGATTACATTTGTAAAGTTGATTTGTATTTTCTGCTATCTGTTTTCTTAATAAAAGAAATTGAGTAATAATTGAGCTATTTTTACATGTTTTATGTGCTGGCACTAAGGTAATGGTACCACTGGTAAAAGTAATCCTCTGATGAAGATATCAGGCCAGTTAATGCTTTTACCTTCCAAAGGTGTTTACAAGAAATTGAAATACCTCGTTATATTTTTAAGGCCAAAGAATACTTCAAACCTATTTTTCTGTGCAGATTTAGGCACTTGAGAAGATTGTCAGATATCCTCTAACTTTGGATTAAGGAACACTGAGTTTACCGTCTTTTACCCAATAAATACACATTGTTTTATTCAAAGAGGCTAAGCCCTATTGTCATCTTGAGATTTGTCAATGAATCAGAACCTTTGGAAGTAGCCTTTGGAGCTAAGTCAGTGATTCTGGGTATAGCTTTAGGGAAACAGAATAGCTTATACCTTGGCCCTTTGCTAGTTGGAGATTAAGCAAGAATAGCAGTCATGTTCACTAAGGATGTCTACTTAATAATGGCTAGGTGACCTAAAGTGTCTTTTTAAATTCTCAGACTTGAACTGCTTTATTTCAGTTAACTGTTCTTTGTCAGATGGCTTCTTTTCCGTTTTTTTTTTTCCCTCTCTCTCTCTCTCTCTCTCTCACTACAAAGGTGTGTCTGTCTATCCATTTATATATGGAACCAAATCAGTTTTCAATACCATAAGGAAAGGTTTTAAATTTTTTCTTGGTTGTCATTTAGTGGTATCCCATATACAGAAAGTATGTCTCTATTTGCTCTGTCCTTACCTGTAAATTTGAGTTAACTTGAATTTTACTTTTGGAAGTTATGTCCAACTAAGTCCACCTTCCAAATGATTGGAAGTAGTAGCAGAATAGGTTTTTCTATAGTGTTCTACTTCCTGCTCATATACAAGCTATTCAGGATGAAACTGAAACAAAGATGGCAAACTGGTATAAGATGGAAGGTGAAGGAATACTATTCTTCTCCTTATGAATAGCAAGGAAAAGGCTTTGGTGCTTACCCTGAGAAACTTAACCTAACCATTAAAAAAGTTAATTTATTTCTTTTAGTTGGAGGCTAATTACTTTACAATATTGTAGTGGTTTTTGCCATACATTGACATGAATCAGCCATGGGTGTACATGTGTCCCCCATCCTGAACCCCCTTCCTACCTCCCTCCTCATCCCATCCCTCAGGGTCATCTCAGTGCACTGGCCCTGAGCACCCTGTCTCCTGCATAGAATCTAGAGTGGCGATCTATTTCACATATGGTAATATATATGTTTCAGTGCTATTCTCTCAAATCATCCCACCCTTGCCTTCTCCCACACAAATCAAAAGTCTGTTCTTTACATCTGTGTCTCTTCTGCTATCTTGCATATAGGGTCATTGTTACCATCTTTCTAAATTCCATATTTATGTGTTAGTATATAATAAACTCCAGTTTCATCCACCTCATTAGAACTGATTCAAATGCATTCTTTTTAATAGCTGAGTAATAATAGTTCCATTGTGTATATGTACCACAGCTTTCTTATCCATTTGTCTGCCAATGGATATCTAGGTTGCTTCCATGTCCCATGTAAACAGTGCTGCAATGAACATTGGGGTACATGTGTCTCTTTCAATTCTGGTTTCCTCAGTGTGTATGCCCAGCAATGGGATTGCTAGGTTGTATGGGAGTTCTGTTTCCAGTTTTTTAAGAAATCTCCACATTGGTCTCCATAGTGGCCATGCTAGTTTGCATTCCCACCAACAGTGTAAGAGCGTTCCCTTTTCTCCGCACCCTCTCCAGCGTTTATTGTTTGTAGACATTTTGATAGCAGCCATTCTGACCAGCGTGAGATGGTACCTCATTGTGGTTTTGATTTGCATTTCTCTGATAATGAGTGATGTTGAGCATCTTTTCATGTGTTCTTAACCTAACCATTTCCTTTTCATCCTTCTTGTCGTGGATGTTACTTGATTATGCAGATTTTTCCTTGACTTCCCTGTCTGGGTTACTGCCCTCGATTACATACCTTCCATAGCTCTTCCTTTTCCCTTGTTATAATACCTTATCCTAGTTGTAGTTGCTTGGTTAACTGTCTCATCAGACTTTAAGTGCCATGAAAGTAGGAATTAGCCTATTTTTACTGCTTTTGAATCACAGGTACTTATGATAGTATCAGGCAACAAGTTTCATTCAGTCGCTCAGTCATGTCCGACTCTTTGCGACCCCATGAATCGCAGCATGCCAGGCCTCCCTGTCCATCACCAACTCCCGGAGTTCACTCAGACTCACGTCCATCGAGTCAATGATGCCATCCAGCCATCTCATCCTCTGTCGTCCCCTTCTCCTCCTACCTCCAGTCCCTCCCAGCACCAGAGTCTTTTCCAATGAGTCAGCTGTTTGCATGAGGTGGCCAAAGTGCTGGAGTTTCAGCTTCAGCATCATTCCCTCCAAAGAAATCCCAGGGCTGATCTTCAGAATGGACTGGTTGGATCTCCTTGCAGTCCAAGGGACTCTCAAGAGGCTTCTCCAATACCACAGTTCAAAAGCATCAATTCTTCAGCACTCAGCTTTCTTCATAGTCCAACTCTCACATCCATACATGACCACTGGAAAAACTATAGCCTTGACTAGACGGACCTTTGTTGACAAAGTAATGTCTCTGCTTTTGAATATACTGTCTAGGTTGGTCATAACTTTTCTTCCAAGGAGTAAGCGTCTTTTAATTTCATGGCTGCAGTCACCATCTGCAGTGATTTTGGAGCCCAAAATAACACTGTTTCCACTGTTTCCCCATCTATTTCCCATGGAGTGATGGGACTGGATGCCATGATCTTCGTTTTCTGAATGTTGAGCTTTAAGCCAACTTTTTCACTCTCCTCTTTCACTTTCATCAAGAGGCTTTTTAGTTCCTCTTCACTTTCTGGCATAAGGGTGGTGTCATCTGCATATCTGAGGTTATTGATATTTCTCCTGGCAATCTTGATTCCAGGTTGTGCTTCTTCCAGCCTAGCCTTTCTCATGATGTACTCTGCATATAAGTTAAATAAGCAGGGTATAGTGATGCCAAATATAAACTTGTTGCATTAATGAGCAAATGAACAGTCAAATGTTATGAGAGGCTGGGTGAGGACTTGCCTAACTCATTCCCAGTGTTTTAGTTTTCTAAATTAGGAACTCTCCTCTAAAATCTTTGCACTACCTTATCTAAGTAGAGACTAATAGAAGAACATTAAGGGTGAATGTGGAGTAAATTAACTGTTTTAACAGAGGTCTTATATAATTTTACAGGTGGATGGTAACTTTTTAAATAACTACAGGTATACTTAGCCATTTGTTTCTAAATTTATTGTGCTGAGCTTTTGAGATATGTGTTTTTTATTCTACTGTTTTCTGATTGGGTTCTATATAAATTTTTTCATGGATATTCATGTCAGCTTAGTATTTTTGTCTGAGCATTCATTGGTTTGATTTATGAAAAAGGATTACAGATTTATAGGTTTTTATCATAGAACTACTTGAGTGTACGTTGTGTGTGGGTAAAGCCTGAAGGATGGGAAATAACCCTTTAAACTGTGCTATAAATAATGTGTTGTTGTTTATGATAGCTTTGTATCACTCATTGTGGCATTTAGGAATATTTGTTATATCATTTGTAAAGTGTTTTTATTTCTCTAGGGGCCATGGGAGCATCAAAACATTTTCCACAGTAAACCCATGATCCTTAAGGAGTAAAGATTTTTTCTTTGTAGTTTTATGGCCTTCCTACTGCTAACGTCCAGCAGCAACTGCTAACCTCCAGGTGTTCTTTTCGCTTTCTGGCATCTCTCTAATTTGGGAATAATTATATTATTATTTTTTATAATTTATAATATAATTCCAATTATATTATTCAGTTCAATTCAGTCGCTCAGTCATGTCCAACTCTTTGCAACCCCTTGGACTGCAGCACACCAGGCCTCCCTGTCCATCACCAACTCCCAGAGCTTACTCAAACTCATGTCCTTCGAGTCGGTGATACCATCCAACCATCTCATCCTCTGTTGTTCCCTTCTCCTCCTGCCTTCCATCTTTCCCAGCATCAGGGTCTTTTCCAATGAGTCAGTTCTTTGCATCATGTCGCCAAAGTATTGGATTATATTATTATATAATTGGATTATATTATTATTATATATAATTATATTCCAATAATTATACTCCAAAATTTTTGCAAATTTTGGCCGCAGATTTGTAATCCATTTGTTTGTTCTTTTCCTTCATTGTGATTAACCGAGACTAGATTTTAATTTGCAGATTTTCTTGAATTTATGAATTATGTTACAAACTTGTAGTATGTCCAGTTAGTTTTTGTAACATTTGGTTGAAGAGGGATGTCATTTTGAAGGTAGAGACATTTGTCTTATTTCTGATGGCCTTCTAATCTACTTTCTGCTTCATCTCTTGCTTTTGTTTTTCACTGATCCCATCCTACTTTGATGCTTTTAAGTGACTTCTATGTTGGCTTCATTTTTTAAAACTTATCAGTTTAAATTGTTAATTAGAATTTATAAATGTGAAAGTAGCTGTTTGCTATAGTTTATTTGTATAATGCCTTTCCTGGTTCTATAAGTGTCTTATTTGTCTTCTTGGCATCTTTACAAAGTAGATTTAATAGGACTACTAAACAGAATTATTTAATAGAATTATTCTTTTTTTTATATTCTTTTTCTCAAAGGGTGAACCAGGCATTGTAGACTAGCAGTCAGTGTCGAAGAAAAGCAGAAAGAAGTAACAGAACAGGACTTTAGGAATCAGGGTTCTGCTCCTTCTCCTATCAAAGAAACAGCCTGGTGAGAATTGGCTTCTGCCCATTTGTGTATAGGATCTCCAAGGAATGGGCTTCCGACCATGTGAAGAATGACCTATTCTCTTTCTGTATGAACCATTAGAAGTCTTCTGTCACCACATTCATGTTAATTTAATCGATCATACAGTCATTTGGGGATCTGGAATTATTAGCATTGTTTTTATGGAACAAGAAAATGAGTCATAAGTCATATAACTTCGTTTAATTTCAGCACTCCTTTAGAAGGTACTAAATGTGTAGCTAAATCTGTGCAACATAGATATGCTATACAGAATTTGATTTGAGTAAGGAGATAAGACAGGCGCTTATGTATGCAGTTCTGACCAGTAAAATATATGATAATGTGATCTGAAAGACTGTGGACAAAAATGCTAGACAACTCAAAGTCAAAGGAAAAGAGTTCATGAAAAGGTAACTTTTGAGTTGGACTCCAAAAAAAAAAGATAGGATTTATCCAGAGCCCCTTGGATTTTAACAGAGCTGGAATTTGTTGTCCATTATGGTATTCATTATATGCTATAATTTTTTGCCAGAAAAATAAAATTAGTATAGAACTCACCATGGAACATTAATTGAAGAAGTTAAGCAAAGAGAAGAGCTTAGACTTATTGGCTTGATCCTTCAAACAGTTCATTTTCTTTGCACTGAGTCTTGGGAACATGATTCAAAGAATGTAGCAGATGCCAGTTTTGAGGAAAGAAACTTGATGGATTTCTTTTGTTTCCTCTCTCTCCAATTCATGATTTACAAAGTCTTCATTTTTTCCAATGTTTACTTCTCTGTGTAGCCATAGTACTGGAATAGGTAAGTAGGTGAACTAATACATGACTTACAAAGATAGGACTAGTCAAGTGATAATCTTGTGAAGCTAATAAAGTGTTTGGTCTTGCTGTATTATCTCTGAGTGCAGATTAGAGGTGGTTACTCCCACCACCTCCCTGAACTCTGGAAATAAGCCAGAGTTTCTACTTGAGATAGACATTAAGAAACGTTCATTCAGTCTTCAGTTCAGTTCAGTCGCTCAGTCGTATCTGGCTCTTTGTGACCCCATGAACCATACACAGCACGCCCAGGGCTCCTTGTCCATCACCAACTCCCAGAGTCCACCCAAACCCATGTCCAAGTCAGTGATGCCATTCAAACATCTCATCCTCTGTCATCCCCTTCTCCTCCTGGTCTTAATCTTTCCCAGCATCAGGGTCTTTTCAAATGAGTCAGCATTCGCATCAGGTGGCCAAAGTATTGGAGTTTCAGCTTTAACATCAGTCCTTCCAGTGAACACCCAGGACTGATCTCCTTTAGGATGGACTGGTTGGATCTCCTTGCAGTCCAAGGGACTCTCAAGAGTCTTCTCCAACACCACAGTTCAAAAGCATCAATTCTTCAGCCCTCAGCTTCTTTATAGTTCAACTCTCACATCCAAACATGACCACTAGAAAAACATAGCCTTGACTAGACGGACATTTGTTGGCAAAGTAATGTCTCTGCTTTTGAATATGCTGTCTTGGTTGGTCATAACATTTCTTCCAAGAAGTAACTGTCTTTTAATTTCATGGCTGCAGTCACCATCTGCAGTGATTTTGGAGCCCTAAAAAATAAAGTCAGCCACTGTTTCCACTGTTTCCCTATCTATTTGCCATGAAGTGATGGGACCAGATGCCATAATCTTCGTTTTCTGAGTGTTGAGCTTTAAGCCAACCTTTTCACTCTTCTCTTTCACTTTCATCAAGAGGCTCTTTAGTTCTTCTTCGCTTTCTGCAATAAGGGTGGTATCATCTGTATATCTGAGGTTATTGATATTTCTCCCAGCAATCTTGATTCCAGCTCGTGCTTCCTCTGGCCCAACATTTCTCGTGATGTACTCTGCATATAAGTTAAATAAGCAGGGTGACAATATACAGCCTTGACATATTCTTTTTCCTATTTGGAATCAGTCTGTTGTTCCATGTCCAGTTCTAACTGTTGCTTCCTGACCTACATATAGGTTTCTCAAGAGGCAGGTCAGGTGGTCTGGTATTCCCATCTCTTTCAGAATTTTCCATAGTTTATTGTGATCCACACAGTGAAAGGCTTTGGCATAGTCAGTAAAGCAGAAATAGATGTTTTTCTGGAACTCTCTTGCTTTTTCCATGATCCAGCGGATGTTGGCAATTTGATCTCTGGTTCCTCTGCCTTTTCTAAAACCAGCTTGAACATCTGGAAGTTCACGGTTCACGTATTGCTGAAGCCTGGCTTGAAGAATTTTAGGCATTACTTTACTAGCGTATGAGATGAGTGCGATTGTGTGATAGTTTGAGCATTCTTTGGCATTGTGTTTCTTTGGGACTGGAATGCAAACTGACCTTTTCCAGTCCTGTGTCCACTGCAGAGTTTTCCAAATTTGCTGGCATATTGAGTGCACCACTTTCACAGCATCGTCTTTCAGGATTTGAAATATGAAATAGCTCAACTGGAATTCCATCACCTCCACTGGCTTTGTTTGTAGTGATGCTTCCTAAGGCCCACTTGACTTCACATTCCAGGATGTCTGGCTCTAGGTAAGGTTTACTGGACACCAAAAAGTCTTCAGGAGAGTTAAAATATATAGTCACTACTCAAGTTCTTTATAATCTGGTTGGGGAGACAAAAATGAAGAACATAAGCTAAGGCTGTGTGTCGTTAGTACTTTTTAGTTCATAAGCACTTTTCCCACCGATTCTGTTTTAGATTATCAGAATCACTATACCAGCTGTCCAACTGACAGACTAGAAGCTACATCATTTAAGCTGACTTAGATGAGAAACTAAGTTTCAACTACTTACTTAAATTGCCAAATTACTAAATACTAATAGTCTGTGGGAGAAGGAGATGGCAACCGACTCCAGTATTCTTGCCTGGAGAATCCTGTGGACAGAGGAGCCTGATGGGCTGCTGTCCATAGGGTCACAGAGAGTCGAACATGACTGAAGTGACTTAGTATGCATATATGCATTGGAGAAAGAAGTCCAACCTACGCCAGTATTCTTGCCTGGAGAATCCCAGGGACAGAGGAGCCTGGTGGGCTGCCGTCTGTGGGGTCGCACAGAGTCGGACATGACTGAAGCGACTTAGCAGCAGCAGCAGCCTTAGCAATAATCTTGTAGGAATGAGAGAAACCATTGTCATCAGTAGATTTTAGGCAATTTACAAACACCCTCACATTATATAGTAAAGTTGGTAGTGTAAATGTATTTTTCTAGGAAGAGGGTCCTTAGTTTTTATCATATTCCCCCCTTTTTCAGTTGATTTATAATCATTTCATCAGATTTTGAAAGCGAGTCTGTGGCTCCAAAAAAAATGTTTAAAAACTACTTGCCTAGGTTATTTGGAGAATACTTAGAGAATGAGTCCTTAGCTGAATTCTGAACAATAAGCCAAGGGAAGAAACAGCAATCTGGACAGAAGAGTGACAGCACCTAAATTTCTTCTATCATCTCTAGTAGGAGTGCCCTGAACTGCTAGATCTTCAGCCCAGATTCCTGGTGAAGTTTACTTACTTTCTTATGCTAATTTTCCTACTTCCCTTTGCTGTCACCCATGTTCTATAATGTACAGGTAATTGGTTCAGATATCGTGGTTACATCAAAGGTCTTAATAATTAATTTTTAGACCTGATTTAACTAGTAGATTTTTTTAGTTAAAATGGATAGGAGAAATACATTTAAGAAATGATAGTACACATAGAAGTCATGATAGTTTATCCTGAAAATTGAATAATAATTGACTTCCCTATACTATGGGTAGAATATCTATATAGTTTAGCTCATTTAACAGACATTGTCACACATGATCATGGGCCAGAAACTGCTGTAAATACAATACCCAGAAGAAAAAAAAAAAGACCTTGACCTTGCTCCTATAGAGCTTTCAAAACAAATTTCACAAATGTGCTTATAATTATGAACCCAGCTATACTCTTCGATGTCTTTTTATGAAAATCCCAGATAGGATCACTGACCTACATTGACAGGACCGTTACTGATGATTGCTCTCTTCCTCAACCAGTGCTTCTCAGTGGGGGCTTGTGAGGAAAGGTTGCCCACAGAGTACATCTGGTAGTGTCAGGAAACAGTTTTGCTTGTTCCAGCTGGGAAGATAATACTGATATTTAGTACATAGAGGCCAGGGATACTGTTAAATATCCTCCAATGCACAGAGCAGTCTCCACAACAAAGAGTTATTCAGCCCAAACTGTCAACAGTGTCAAGACTGAAAAACCGTGCCCTAGATGGACATTTCAAAGTGACTGAACAAAGTTGCCGTAATAAGAGTCAGGACAGGCATTTCAGTATTGTAGCATCATATCACCCGAAGGTTCTAGTGTTTCCTCAGATTTTATTTAAAGACTCTTTGATGTACTTGTATCTGCTTTTGGTTCATTTCAGTAGATATGGTTAAAGTGATAGGGGATGATGGCTTGGGTTTGAAGTTGGGAACTATGCTTTCTTTTAAAAGATTACCCAGACTGTAGTGGTATGATTAATATATTCCTTTTATTATCTCTTACTATCAAAATGTATTGAATTCCATGACTATATCTAATAGGTAAATCCCCAAAAATGATCATTATAGATTAACAGATAGGAAGGGGTTAGAAAGGAACCAACACAGGTGTTTATTTCTAGATGAATAGTCTAGAACTAGTTTAATGTGCAGCTAGAAATCTTACTAAGATGTAGGCTCATTATATCTGCATTTCTGTCAAACTTCTGGGTGGGAAGGCTAGGTGAAGCATTAGATCATAGCACAAAATAAGAATGCCTGAAGTATCACCATTCTTCAGCCAAATAGAAGAAGATTAAAAGGCTTTTTATGCTGTTAACAATTTTAGTTTGACTTTCTGGTTATAATAGTGATGAAACTAATGTTGGAGAACATTTGAAAAACATTTAAAAAGTGGGAAATCTCTAGTACTAATCTCTACCATCCCAATAAGGTTACTAGTATTTTGTGTATTTTCTTTCCATGATTGTATCTTTGCTGCTGCTGCTGCTAAGTCGCTTCAGTCGTGTCCGACTCTGTGCGACCCCATAGACGGCAGCCCACCAGTTTCCCCCGTCCCTGGGATTCTCCAGGCAAGAACACTGGAGTGGGTTGCCATTTCCTTCTCCAGTGCATGAAGGTGAAAAGAGAAAGTGAAGTCACTCAGTTGTGTCTGACTCTTTGCAACCCCATGGACTGCAGCCTACCAGGCTCCTCCACCCATGGGATTTTCCAGGCAAGAGTACTGGAGTTGAGCTGTATAAGTTGCTTGTATATTTTTGAGATTAGTTGTTTGTCAGTTGCTTCATTTGCTATTATTTTCTCCCAATCAGAAGGCTGTCTTTTCACCTTGCTTATATTTTCCTTTGTTGTGCAGAAGCTTTTAATTTTGATTAGATCCCATTTGTTTATTTTTGCTTTAATTTCCAGAATTTTGGGGGGTGGATCATAGAGGATCCTGCTGTGATGTATGTCAGAGAGTGTTTTGCCTATGTTCTCCTGTAGGAGTTTTATAGTTTCTGGTCTTACATTTAGATCTTTAATCCATTTTGAGTTTATTTTTGTGTGTGGTGTTAGAAAGTGATCTAGTTTCATTCTTTTACAAGTTGTTGACCAATTTTCCCAGCACCACTTGTTAAAGAGATTGTCTTTACTCCATTGTATATT
>SJYQ01003995.1:108966-139513 GCA_006410935.1 Redunca redunca
GTGGTACATATACACAATGGAGTATTACTCAGCCATTAAAAAGAATACATTTGAATCAGTTCTAAGGAGATGGATGGAACTGGAGCCGATTATACAGAGTGAAGCAAGCCAGAAAGACAAACACCAATACAGTATACGAACGCATATATATGGAATTTAGAAAGATGGGGATGATGACCCTGTATGCGAGACAACAAAAGAGACTCAGATCTATAGAGTGAACTTTTGGACTCTGGGGGAGAGAGAGAGGGAGAGGGTGGGATGAGATGGGGAAATGGCATTGAAACATGTAAAAAAAAAAAAATTAAAAAATTAAAAAAGAAATAAAAAAAAATAAAAAAAATAAAATCCAAACTGACAAAGAAAAAAAAAAAAAGAGTACTGGAGTGAGGTGCCATTGTCTTCTAGGGGTTTAATATATGTATGCTTAACTATAATGTATGCATTATAAAATTCTATATCTACTTTTGCTGAAAAAAAGAAGACAAAAGTCCCCTCCCCTTTTTTTCTCATTTTCTTTGTCCTCTCTACTACTGCATTTTATTGTTCAGCTTTGGATAATTTAGTTTAGGAAAGAATTTATCAGTTAGGAAGAAATCTGCTGAGAGGGATAAAGAGTCACATGCCTTACTGTAAAGACTTCATTTCGTAAGCTGACTTATGTCATGTGGCAGTTAAAAATATATTTCTCATCATTGGGAAGAACAAAGCTGAGAAAAGTTTGTCCCCTTAAGTTTGATTTTCTTTTTCCTTGGATAATGCATAATCAATATTCTGAAACTTTACGTAGAAAAGGAACATGCCATTACTATTTGAAATTGAACAGTTTTTTCCTTAAGGAACTAACATTTCTTCCTTATAATTGGAAGCTCAGTGATAAATGTAAGATTAAAACACAGGTGTACATTGATATGCAGGTACTGAAAATCTGTGAGTGAGTTGAATGTATGTGATGGTGAATCTTATTTTCCACTTACAGATCTTCCTTGACTTACAATAGGGTTGTGGCCTGATAAATTTTATAGCCCACTGTAAGTTGAAAATATCATAAGTCAAAAATCATTTAATGCACCTAACTTACCTATCATCATAGCTTAGATTAGCCTGTATTAGAAGTGCTCAAAACAGCCATGTTAGTCTACAGGTGGGCAAAATCATCTAACACAAAACCTATTTTATAATAAAATGTGGACTATCAGTAATTTATTGAATGCTATTCTGAAGGTGAAAAACAATAGTTTTCTGGGTACAGAATGATTGTGAATGTATAGATTGTCTACCCTTGTGATTGTGTGGCTGACTGGAAACTATGGGTCTCTGCCTCGTCACAGGAAAAATCAAAATTCAAAGGACAGTTTCTGTTGAATGAGGATCTCTTTCACACCACTGTAAGGTTTAAAAATCATGAATTGAAATGTCATTAACTCTGGAACCATCTTATATTATTCACTGCTAATGAAGGTTGTAAAGAAATTTTACAGGTTGTACCCTTTGCTTTATGCTTTTGATTCAGCTTGTCTTATTATCTGCTTGCCTTAGTTAGGCTCGATTTGTCTCTTGAAGGCTTCTATTCTAGATTGACAAGTAATTAACTCATACACTGGACTTTTTGGTTATCATAAAAGTCTATTTTTTTTAAGGCGTCTTAGGTCTCTGAAGTTTCAGTGAACTATTTATTTCTTTAACTCAACTCATAATTTGTTCAGTTGCTAAGTCATGTCTGACTCTTTGTGACCCATGGACTGCAGCACATAATTTGTAGTGTAACCGATTTTTTTAAAAAATACAGAGTCATTTTATAGAGCTGAAAGAACTTTTATTGCTGTGCTAAAAATTTCACCATATTTTCATATTGTATAACTGTCAATCTAAGTGATTTATAACAAACTATTTTTGCTCATCTTTGATCTTTCAAATCTCTTGATAATTTTTGTGTTTTTGGCCGCATGGCACATGGGATCTTAGTTCTCAAACCAGGGATTGAGCCCAGGCCCATGGCAGTGAAAGCAATGTGTCCCAATCATCTGGGTCATCAGGGAATTCCTGCCTTTTTAAAGTTGGCAGATTTATGAGAGTGATTATGTGATGTAAGCCAAAAGAGTCCAAAATCCAGTACTTGGATGCAGTCTCAAAAACAACAGAATGATCTCTGTTCGTTTCCAAGGCAAACCATTCAATATCATGGTAATTCAAGTCTATGCCCCACCCAGTTACTCTGAAAAGGTGAAGTTGAATGGTTCTATGAAGACCTACAAGACCTTTTAGAGCTAACACCCCCAAAAGATGTCCTTTTCATTATAGGGGACTGGAATGCAAAAGTAGGAAGTCAAGAAACACCTGGAGTAACAGGCAAATTTGGCCATGGAGTACAGAATGAAGCAGGGCAAAGGCTCATAGAGTTTTGCCGAGAACTAACTGGTCATAGCAAATACCTTCTTCCAATAACACAAGAGAAGACTCTACACATGGATATCACCAGATGGCCAACGCCAAGATCAGATTGATTATATTCTTTGCAGCCCAAGATGGAGAACCTCTATATAGTCAGCAAAATCAAGACTGGGAGCTAGCTGACTGTGGCTCAGATCATGAACTCCTTGTTGCCAAATTCAGACTGAAATTGAAGAAAGAAGGGAAAACCACTAGAACATTCAGGTATGACCTAAATCACCTTACAATTATATAGTGGAAGTGAGAAGTAGATTTAAGGGACTGACAGACATCTGATAGATCTAGATATGATAGAGTGCCTGATGAACTATGGATGAAGGTTCATGACATTGTACAAGAGATAGGGAGCAAGACCATCCCCAAGAAAAAGAAATGCAAAAAAGCAAAATGGCTGTCTGAGGAGGCCTTACAAATAGCTGTGAAAAGAAGAGAAGGGAAAAGCAAAGGAGAAAAGGAAAGACACAAGCATCTGAATGCAGAGTTCCAAAGAATAGCACAGAGAATAAGAAAGCCTTCCTCAGTGATCAGTGCAAAGAAATAGAGGAAAATAATAGAATGGGAAAAACTAGAGATCTCTTCAAGAAAATTAAAGATACCAAGGGAACATTTCATAAAAAGATGGGCTCGATAAAGGACAGAAATGGTATGGACCTAACAGAAGCAGAAGGTATTAAGAAGAGGTGGCAAGAATACACAGAACTGTACAAAAAAGATCTTCACAACCCAGATAATCATGATGGTGTGATCACTCATCTAGAGCCAGACATCCTGGAATGTGAAGTCAAGTGGGCCTTAGAAAGCATCACTACAAACAGAGCTAGTGGAGGTGATGGAATTCCAGTTGACCTATTTCCAATCCTGAAAGATGATGCTGTGAAAGTGCTGCACTCAATATGTCAGCAAATTTGGAAAACTCAGCAATGGCCACAGGACTGGAAAAGGTCAGTTTGCATTCCAAGTCCAAAGAAAGACAATGCCAGAGAATGCTCAAACTAGTACACAGTTGTCCTCATCTCACACGCTAGCAAGAGAAGGCAATGGCAACCCACTCCAGTACTCTTGCCTGGAAAACCCCATGGACGGAGGAGCCTGGTAAGCTGCAGTCCATGGGGTCGCTAAGAGTCAGACACAACTGAGCGACTTCACTTTCACTTTTCACCTTCTGGCATTGGAGAAGGAAATGGCAACCCACTCCAGTGTTCTTGCCTGGAGAATCCCAGGGACAGGGGAGCCTGGTGGGTGCCTTTTCTGGGCTCACACAGAGTCGGACACAACTGAAGCGACATAGCAGCAGCAGCAGCAGCATGCGCTAGCAAAATAATGCTCAAAATTCTCTAAGCCAGGCTTCAGCAATACGTGAACCATGAACTTCCAGATGTTCAAGCTGGTTTTAGAACAGGCAGAGGAACCGCTGGATCATCTAAAAAGCAAGAGATTTCCAGAAAAGCGTCTATTTCTGCTTTATTGACTATGCCAAAGCCTTTGACTGTGTGGATCACAAGAAACTGTGGAAAATTCTGAAAGAGATGGGAATACCAGACCACCTGGCCTGCCTCTTGTGAAACCTGTGTGCAGGTCAGGAAGCAACAGTTAGAACTGGACATGGAACAACAGACTGGTTCCAAATAGGCAAAGGAGTATGTCCAGGCTGTAAATTGTCACCCTGCTTATTTAACTTATATGCAGAGTACATCACGAGAAATGTTGGGCCAGAGGAAGCACGAGCTGGAATCAAGATTGTCGGGAGAAATATCAGTAACCTCAGATATGCAGATGACACCACCCTTACAGCAGAAACTGAAGAACTAAAGAGCCTCTTGGTGAAAGTGAAAGAGGAGAGTGAACAAGTTGGCTTAAATCTCAACATTCAGAAAACTAAGATCATGGCAACTGGTCCCATCACTTCATGGCAAATAGATAGGGAAACAGTGGAAGCAGCGGCTGACTTTCTTTTTTGGGGCTCCAAAATCACTGCAGATGGTGACTGCAGCCATGAAATTAAAAGATGCTTACTCCTTGGAAGGAAAGTTATGACCAACCAAGACAGCCAAGCAGAGACATTACTTTGTCAACAAAGGTCTGTCTAGTTAAGGCTATGGTTTTTCCAGTAGTCATGTTTGGATGTGAGAGTTGGATGGTAAAGAAAGCTGAGTGCTGAAGAACTGATGCTCTTGAACTGTGGTGTTGGAGAAGACTCTTGAGAGTCCCTTGGACTGCAAGGAGATCCAACCAGTCCATTCCAAAGGAGATCAGTCCTGGGTGTTCATTGGAAGGACTGATGATGAAGCTGAAACTCCAATACTTTTGCCACCTGATGGGAAGAGCTGACTCATTTGAAAAGACCCTGACACTGGGAAAGATTGAGGGCAGGAGAAGGGGATGACAGAGGATGAGATGGTTGGATGGCATCACTGATTCAATGGATGTGAGTTTGGGTAAACTCTGGTAATTGGTGATGGACAGGGAGGCCTGGTGTGCTGCAGTCCATGCGGTCACAAAGAGCTGGACATGACTGAGCGACTGAACTGAACTGAACTGAAACCATTGGTTATTTAACCCTGTTATGCTGTTGATTCTTTTACTGATTTTCTCAGATGTGACTCTTTTTGGAATGCATTTCTAAGTCTTCTATAGTTATATTACAATTGGTTCTTTTTGGGCCTCCCAGAATTGGTTGAAAGCAATGCTGTAGATAGTCCAAAGGTTTTTAAAGCCATATGTTCATTGAAGCATGTAAATGGTTTTGTAAGCTCATGTACTCTGTCATCAGCATGATTAGGCTTCAGAGCAAGTATCAGCATTCTGTGAATATGCCAGCGACTTCTCTGATCCACTCAACTGAGTTCACTCTTTAGAAGACTCTCATTTATGCTACACAAATAACCCTTCGGACCTGCTTCATTATATTGTGCATGTTAAATCACTTTAGTCCTGTCTGATTCTTTGAGACTCTGTGGACTGTAGCCCACCAGGTTCCTCTGTCCATGGGAATTCTCCAGGCAAGAATATTAGAGTGGGTTGCCATGCCCTCCTCTTTGAGATTTTCCTGACCCAGGGATCAAACCTGTCTCCTGCATCTCCTGCATTGGCAGATGGGTTCTTTACCACTAGTGCCACCTGGAAAGCCCTTGCCTCATTGTATCGGAGGAATAGTAATTAAAAGTTCCTCATCTCCTTTCTCAAAGAATGTATGTATCATCCTCCTTCAGTCTGCTTTAATGGGATGACTCTTAAACTGAATGATAAGGAATCTCTTCACCATCCTATTTTGGTTTACTTATTGTATTAGGATTAAGTTCAGCTGTCAGTTACAGAGATTCAATTAACAAAGACTTTAAAAAGATAGGAATTTATTTATCTTTTATGTGAAAGTCCAAAGTTAGGTTTTGTTCCATTTAGCCTTCATAGTTCCAGACTTTTCAACAGATCACTCTGCTGTTCCTTGGGTGTAATCCTTGTTCTCCTGTCCCAAGAAGCTATTATATCTACATCTCAGGCAGCAGGATGCAGGAAAGAGTCAAAGAAAAGAACAAAAGTTACATATTGCCTTTCTATTAAGGAAGATTCCTTGAAGCTGCCAGCAGCAGTTCTTACTTTTATATACCATTGATTGGAGCTGAGTCACATGGTCATACTTAGCTGCAAGGAAGGGAAAGACATTTTTATTCTAGGTAGCTACGTGTCTCATTTATTACCGTGGAAGAAGGGATAGATAGAAGAAGGGATAGATACTGAGAAACAAAAGGCAGTATCACACTCAACATGATTTGTTTCCTCCACTGTCACTGAGTAAAATAAATTTCAACATAATTTCATCCCAATTTTAGCATAGTATCTTTAAGTTATTATTAATAAGAACATAGTAGACTAAGATGAGGGGGAAAAATAGAACTAACATGAACTATGTGTTAGTGTATTCACACAGCTCTTCTGTTTTTGAATTTTCATATATTGTTACAGTTTATGTTCTCACTAACCACTACAGTTTCTTTACCATTTGGTCCAAAGGGACAGGATTTGTCTTCAAAGAGTCCTGAGCTTGAAACCTAGGTTGAGTAAAAAGTATCATTGTCAATATCTTATAATTCTGACACCTTTATCACCTTCTTATGAAGGTGAGCTCCTGACTGTATCAGAGAGTTAAAATGTGAGTCACAAAATAATGAGAGAAAGATGAGTGTGGGAGCTATTACATTCTGTGTCAGAAATGACATGAATGGTGTTAATAGAAAAGTTTTCCTAGTAATGCAGGGTGTTTAAATCAGGATACTGTCCATAGTAACAGAACATGGAACCATGAGAAGTTGGGATTTCTGGAAAAGAAATCAGGACCAAAATCAGCTAATGGGAAAAAATTTATCTCTATATTTGGGGAGGTACTTTGTTTGCTTTTTAAGTGTCAAATTTTATTAATAGGGTTTTGTATAGTGGAAGGAAATGGGAGATACTTCCACCTTGCTTTTCCAGTGAATGAGAGAAATAGTATTCTCAACTTTTAAAGATTCAAATGCATTTTTGAGACTGATGAACAGAGTCTAATATTGGGTCTCTGAGAAAAAAGGTAAACACGTCCCATTCTTTCTTTTCAGTTGTCTGAATGAGCCCAGTGAATTCCTTTGGGTTTGACTGACCTCAGCAATTAGGTTTCAGGGATGACTGAAATGGTTAGCTTGGTTATAATGTAGTCCAGCAGGACATCTGGAAACACATTTGACCATATTCTGAGGAACAATGAGCATGTCCATCACAATGATGTCACACCTTTACCTCATAGAAAAGAGCTTTTTGTGAATGAGGTATTAGAGTTGTCATATTTTTTGCTATATTTGTCCATTTAGAATTTTCATGTCCTTTATTATATTGCAAATTTTCGAGAAATAATTCTAACACAAGCCAAAAGGTACGTTCCCTACTCATGGAGCAGTTTTTAGATATTTCACAGTACTTAAAAAACCATTTTTGAATGCAGAAGTTTAAAAGAACTTAAGTAACTTTCCCAAGACAATATAGTATTACTATACTTAAGAAAAAATGAAAAACACATTATAAATTTAAAATAGATGTGTGGAACTAGTATACATGTTAACCAAATTCTGTGAAATGTAGTTCTGTGTATTAATATCTTGAATTGAGTAGAAGAATGCAAACCTGTGATGATCTACATATCACAGAGTTTTCAAGTATCTGCTCTTGGCTGCCCATCTACTTTGTTTTTCTTAAAGTAATTTCTCCGTGACATTTTATTACAAAAAATTTCAAGCATACCAAAAGTAGAAATAATTATACTAGCAACACTTGTACAACTCTATGCGTTTTCTACTGTTGTTAACATTTTGTTATTTTTGCTTTATCACTATCTTACCATCTATCTTTCCACCTATTTTTTAAAATATACTTCAAAAGTAAGTTGCAGGCATCACACTCCTTCCTTACATTTTTCTGCATGCATTTCTTTCACTGGATTTATTTATGACTTTTAAGGTAAAATTTGTATATCCTAAAGTGCTCAAATGTTAAGTGTATGATTTCATGAGTTTTGAAAAATGCCTACACTGCTGTAACCAAATCCCCATCAAGATATAAAACATTTCTCTCATGCCCAGAATTTCCCTCTTGCCTCTTCTGAGTCAGTCCAAGGCCCTGGAAGCAATCACTCTTCTGATATTTTAAAAAATTATGGCTTAGTTTGCCTGCTGTAAAACTTCGTTTAGATGGAATAGTATATATTCCTTTGTGAAAGGCTTCTTTCACTCAGCATGTTTTTGAGATTTATCCATATTATTGCATTAATCAGTATTTCATTCCTTTTTATTGCTGGTTAGTATTCCATTGTATGAATATACTATGCCTTATTCATTCATTCTTCTGTTGATGACCACCTATACTGTTGCAGTTTTGGGCTAAGAGATAGATAATAGCCAACAACTATAATATAATATACAAATATATGTGATACAAATAACCACTTCATAGCAGTAGGATGGGAAAAAGTGGAAACAGTAACAGACTTTATTTTCTTGGTTTCCAAAATCACTGTGGATGGTGACAGCAGCCATGAAATTAAAAGACGCTCACTGCATGGAAAAAAAGCTATGACAAACCTAGATAGCATATTTAAAAGCAGAGATACCACATTGCCGACAAAATTTCATATATTCAAAGCTATGGTTTTTCCAGTAGTCATGTATGGATGTGAGAGTTGGACCATAAAGAAGGCTGGGCGCCAAAGAATTGATGCTTTCGAACTATGGTGCTGGAGAAGACACTTGTTCCTTGGACAGCAAGAAGATCAAACCAGTCAGTCCTAAAGGAAATCAACCCTGAATGTTCATTGGAAGGACTGATGCTGAAGCTGAAGCTCTAATACGCTGGCCACCTGATGCCAAGAGCCAACTACACATTGGAAAAGACCTGATGCTGGTAACGATTGAGAGCTAAAGATCCTGCATGCCACAATGAAGAATGAAGATCCCAAGTACCACAGCTAAGACCCAGCGAAGCCAAATGAATAAATATTTTCAAAGAAAGGAATTAAGAGAGAATTAAACATGGTCTTATATACCTAGCCATATTTATACCACTTCCACTGCTTTTTGGTTCATTTAAAAATTATTTTTATCATTTTTAAGTTCCATTGATTTATTTTCTTTTATCTGTACCAGTAATACAATGTATAGGTTTTTTTTTTATGTTTATTTGTTTAACTGAACTGTTCATTTCTTTTTGAAGATCTGTTTCTCCATTTGGTTTTTACATTACTTTGAAGAATCTTCTATAGCATTTCTTATTGTACAGGTATGTTGGCAGAGTTTGCTTTGTTTTCATTTATCTGAAAATATCTTTATTTCATCTTTTGATGGATATTTTTGCTGAATTTGGAATTCTGTAATTTTCTTTCAGGACTTTCCATATATTGTTCCACTGTTTCCATTGTTTCCAATCTAACATTGTTTAGTTCAGTTCAGGCATTCAGTTGTATCTGACTCTTTGTGACCCCATGGACTGTAGCATGCCAGGCTTCCCTGTCCATCACCAACTCCTGGAGTTTGCTCAAACTCATGTCCATCGAGTTGGTGAAGCCATTCAATCATGTCATCCTCTTTCGTCCCTTTTGCTTCCTGCCTTCAATCTTTCTTAGCATCAGGGTCTTTTCCAATGAGTCAGCTCTTCACATCAGGTGGCCAAAGTATCGGAGCGTCAGCTTTAGCATCAGTCCTTCCAATGAGTATTCAGGACTGATTTCCTTCAGAATTGACTGGTTTGATCTTGCAGTCTAGTCACATATGTTATTCTGTATGTAATGTGCCAATTTTAATTGGCTGCTTTCAAAATTTCTGTTTATTGAAGTTTGCCTTTCAGTAGTTGAGTATGCCATGCATAGGTATGAATTTCTTTGTAAGTATCCTCCTTGGTATTTATTGTTATTCTCAAATTTGTACATTTATGTCTTCTATCAAATTTGGGAAACTTTTGGTTGTCATAAGTCCTCTTTTATTGCCTTACTCCCTTTCATACCCCACTTTTTCTTATGGAAATCCAATTACACATGTCTTGAATCTTTTAATATTGTCCCACCTGTTCCTCAGTCTCTGTTCCCACTATCCCCTTTGGTCTTTTTTCCCCCTCTTTGTTCTTCAGACTGCACAATTTCTGTATCTGCAAGTTCAGTGACTCTTCTGTCATCTCCAGTCTTGCTTTTGGAGTGACTCAGAAACAATCTAATGTTGTTTTTCCTATTTATTGAATTTTTTACTTCAGGTATGATATTTTTTAGTGTTAGAGTTTTTGTTTGGTTATTTTATAGTTTCTATTTCTTTGCTGAGATTTCCTATCTGTGCATTTATTTCAAACATCTTTTAATATAGATATCATAGCTATTGGAAAAGGAAATGGCATCCCACTCCCGTATTCTTGCCTGGGAAATCCCCAAGGACAGAGGAGCCTGGTGGGCTACAGTCCATGGGGTCAGAAAGAGTCAGACATGACTTAAAAACTGAGCAACAACAATTACAGCTATATCTGCTAATTCCTACAATTGGGTCATTTCAAATTTAGTCTCTATCCATTTGATTATGTGTCACATTTTCCTGTTTCTTCATATGTTTAATAATTTCTTGTTGTGTAATGTGTGTGTGTGTGCTCGGTTGCTCAGTCGTGTCTGACTCTTTGTGACCCTTTGGACTGTCACCTGCCAGGTTCCTCTGTGTCCATGGAATTTTTCAGGCAAGAATACTTGTGCGGTTTACCATTTCCAACTCCAGGGGATCTTTCTGACCCAGGGATTAAACTTGCATCACTTGTGTCTCCTGCATTGGCAGGTGGATTCCTTACCACTGCGCCACCCATACTACAATAGTGCACTGTAGATACTGTTGGTTCTGTTATGATTCTCTGAGGAATGTTGATTTTTTGTTTGTTTGTTTGGTTTTCAGGCAGTTAACTTGACTGAATCCAACAATGAACTGCAGTGGGTAGCAGCTGAAACTTTTGTTCACATCTTTTAGTTTTATTGGGCTGAGTAGAATCTGTCCCTTGTGTACAGAATTTACTTAACAGCCAGACATTTCAGTAAAGTCAAATGAAGAATGTGGAGTTTCTTTTCTGTGGCATACTCTCTCTGTCTCAAGAATTTTTCCTCAATTTCTGGATGTTGTGGTAGCCTCAGACTCTCTTTTCTTGGTTCCTCAAGCCAGAAAGACTGCAGATTTTGGTATTTTAGCTGTCGACCCAGCACGCAGTGGGGTGTGTCCTCAGCAAAAAGCTCTTCAAATTTAAAAGAGGGCATGGGGCAACAAACTCTCTCAGCTGGTACTATTCCTAGATGCTGCTGCTGCTGCTGCTGCTGCTGCTAAATTGCTTCAGTTGTGTCCGACTCTGTGCGACCCCTTAGATGGCAGCCCATGAGGCTCCTCCGCCCATGGGATTTTCCAGGCAAGAGTACTGGAGTGGGGTGCCATTGCTTTCCCCTCCTAGATGTTGATTCCCCAGCAATTTCTGTCTGCTATTGTTTTTTCTTTGCCTTTAGATTTTGTTTTGTTTTGTTTTGTCCAGTTTTTGTGATTCTCTACCACTAGTGGAAGTAGAACATTTTTCTTTGGTTTCAAGAAGAAGGAAAAAAAAAGGTTACCTCAAGTTGTTTTTAGAAAAGAACATGAGGAAAGAGGCCTTCAAGCAGTGTCTTAAGGTTCTTCTCCTTGGTCTTTCTAGACATCAGGGACATAGCCTTATTAATAATTTTATCTCCATTATTAAAAATTTGAAATAAGAAAGCAACATGATATAGGGGGGAAACCTGAGAGTGAGTGGGGCGTTAGGAGACCTAAACTATAGTCCAGCTCCTTCATAGACCAGGTGGTTTTCCATTATTCCAAAATTAATTTTTTATTTACTTCAAAAAACTGAGAAACACATGTCTCTATACAATATTTTAAGTTTTATCAGTATCCTAATTTGGCTTTGTTTACATCTTCTAGTGTTATGAAATGTGTTTTTTAAATGTTTTATGTAACTAATGTTAGTATTTGGAGCATGTTTTTTAGTAAATTTCACATAAAATTTGAATTGTGAGAATAGAAAAGTAACATAGCTTAATGAAAAATAAAAAGTAGTACTTAATGGAAAATAGTACTCCTTGAACAAGAAGAAAATTAGAGCGGCATGCTAGTTGCTTACAGTCTCACCTTTCCAAATTTGGACACTATTAATATCAGTAAAATTCATCTCTGTATTACCCTCCTTAGACTTAAATTCGGAGAAGGCAATGGCACCCCACTCCAGTAATCTTGCCTGGAAAATCCCATGGGTGGAGGAGCCTGGTAGGCTGCAGTCCATGGGGTCACTAAGAGTCAGACACAGCTGAGCGACTTCACTTTCTCTTTTCACTTTCCTGCACTGGAGAAGGAAATGGCAACCCACTCCAGTACTCTTGCCTGGAGAATCCCAGGGACAGGGGAGCCTGGTGGGCTGCCGTCTCTGAGGTCGCACAGAGTCAGACACGACTGCAGCGACTTAGCAGCAGCAGCAGCAGACTTAAATTACTTGAGGCACATCAGAAGTCAGCAGCAAAAGATATTGCAGTTCATGTTTAGATTTTTCTGGCCATGTGGAGTCTACCAGTATATGAGACTTGTTAAGGTCTTCAGATGTCATCCTTGTGAGGTGCTGCTAAGAACACATCTGCTACCTCTGCTATTCTGTCATCATCACCTGGTAGTTAAAGGGTACATTGCCTACCAGCTGTCCTCAGTTTGCAAGACAGCACAACTAGTAACAAAGGCACACCTGTTTAACCAGCTTTTGTTGAGTAAAGGTGAAACTGTTAAACACATCACACCTGAACCATCCCTGGATAATAAACTATTCTAATTGAGATCTGCATTTGAGTTGTCATTCCAGTAGCAAGCACACACTTGTATAAATTTGCTCTACATTCTCTTGTTTCTGGTGGCATGTGTTTATGAGGGAAAGTCTCTAGCTACTAAAATGTTTTAGAACTTGTCCATTTTCACATATATTTGATTGTTTACACTTTGCTTTTCATTGTGGTATTTTTTCCTATTCTTACAACTCAAATCGTTTGGAATAAAAAGATTGTTTCAAACACTAACATTTGTTGCATCTAACATTACAGTTTTGTTTTTTTTTTTTCCTTCAAAAGGGTAAAGGAAAGCCAGGAATGAGGAGTTTAAATCTTGAATATTTTCTATTTGTAATGAAATAATGAAAGTGGAGTTGGCCCTGCTGAAGAGCTCTGATAGGCCTGTAATACTGAGTTGGAAGTCCACTGAAGACCATTTTGGAGCAGAAGTATATACATATCTGAATAAATCGGTTGCTCTGATAACAACATTGGGTTGTTTTAGAGTTAGTGAACTCTAAACAGCGTGTCTCCATTGACTCAAGTGTTGTGCAGACTAAAGAATAAAGATGAAATGCTATGGTTCTTGTCTCTCAAGAACTGTGAAGAATCTGAGGTTTTACCCTACTTACAAGCTAACAAATTAATCTGCCACAGTTTTATGAATGCTGGCAGATTCCTGGGTCAGAGACAAAGGACTTTATTAGTCCTCGTTGGTGGTGGCAGTAGTAGAAATAGTAGTAGCCAGAGTACCAGCAATTGTACTATTTGCCCACTTCATATCACTCTATTTACTCTATTTACCAGAGTGATACAAAGTGGGTCAAGTGAACCCTGCCCGGAAGGAGAGATTATCATAGTGGACAATAAACACACCTACCCTCTACTCCAGAGGGTGACTTTATCTTCCATAGCTGCTTGTACTAACAATTTTTAAAAATATTTATTTATTTATTTTGACTGCTTTGGGTCTTAGTTGTGGCATGCGCAGTCTTTGATTGTGGCATGAAGTCTTCTCCCTAGTTGTGGCGCAGAGACTCCAGAGCGCATGAGCTTTATAGTTGCGACACTCAGGCTCTCTAGTTGTAGCATGTGGACTCAGTAGTTCTAGTGTGCAGGTTTATTTGCCCCATAGCATATGGGTTCTTAGTTCACTTGGACCAGGAATTGAATCCACATGCCCCCCTGCATTGGAAGGTGAATTCTTAACCACTGGATCACCAGGGAAGTCCCTGTTCTAACATTTTGAAAAGATAGTCTGGAACAAATACAGTCAGTGCTTCAGCTCACAAAATATTCAGAAATGTGAAAGACCTGTGGAAAATTGTTGCTTAATGGTGACCTTTAGTATGTTCTTTTAAGCATAATATTATGTGGATGAACCGATATAAAACAAAACACATGAATCAAGTTTTTATCTTCCTTTTAAAATATTGTTAATATTTGATCTAGAAAAATGGTACAGATGAAATTATTTGCACAAGAGAAACAGAGTCACAGATAAAAAAACAAACTTATGGTTTTCAAGAGGGTGAAAGGGAGGGTGGGGTGAATGGGGAAATTAGGATTTTACATATACACACTACTATATGTTCAGTTCAGTTCAGTCACTCAGTCATGTTCCGACTCTTTGCAGCCCCATGAATTGCAGCTCGCCAGGCCTCCCTGTCCATCACCAACTCCCTGAGTTCACCCAAACCCACATCCATCAAGTCGGTGATGCCATCCAGCCATCTCATCCTCTGTTGTCCCCTTTTTCTCCTGCTCCCAATCCCTCCCAGCATCAGGGTCTTTTCCAGTGAGTCAACTCTTCACATGAAGTGGCCAAAGTACTGGAGTTTCAGCTTTAGCCTCATTGCTTCCAAAGAACACCCAGGGCTGATCTCCTAGAATCGATAACTAATGAGAACCTGCGGTTTAGCACAGGGTGCTCTACTCAGTGCTCTGTGGTGACCTAGATGGGAAGGGAATATAAAAAAGAGTGAAATATATGTATAACTGATTCACTTTCCTGTACAGCAGAAACTAACACAACATTGAAAAGCAACTATAATGTCAATTAATTTAAAAAATTAAAAATTAAATGGGAAAAATTTTTAAAAAGAAACATGTACCCCAATGTTCAAAGTAGTGTTATTTATAACACTCAAGCTATGGAAGCAATCTGAGTATCCATCAACAGTTGAATAGATAGAGATGTGGTCTATATATACAACAGAAGACTACTCGAACATAAAATAACAAAATTTTGCCATTTGCTGTAACATGGATGGACTTGGAGGGCATTATGCTAAGAGAAATAAGTCAGAGAAAGACAAATACTATATATCTCTTATATGTGGAATCCAAACAATACAACAGACTAGTGAATATTACAAAAAAGAAGCAGACTCACAGGTACAGAGAATAAACTGGTGATTACCAGTAGGGAGATAGGAAAGGACGGCATAGAGGTGAAGGAATGGGAGGCACAAACTACTGAGTGTAAGATGGTAAGTAAGTAAGTGTTAGTCACTCAGTCATGCCCGACTGCAGCCCACCAGGCTCCTCTGACCATGAGATTTTCCAGGCAAGTATACTGGAGTGGGTTGCCATTTGCTTCTCCAGGCCATCTTCCCAACCCAAGGATCGAACCCTGGTCTCCCATACTGCAGGCAGATTCTTTACCGAGTGAGCTACAACTGAGTGTAAGATAGTATTAAGGATTTGTGTACAACACAAGAAATATAGCCAACATTTTGTAGTAACTGTAAATGGGAAGTAAGCTTTAAGTTTGTATAAAAATTAAAAAAAATTTTAGTGTATGAATCAAAACTAATTATGTAACTTCAGGCTACCATGACCCAGAAGTTTACAGTAGTAACATTTTATATGCACTTACTTAAATTTAAGGGGAGCCTGGAATTTAACTGTTATTTTTATTTCAAGTACTCTTTCAAGAATAATATTTTTCAGCTATTGCTGCTGCTGCTGCTATTGAGGATGTGTTTATTATAATTGTTAAACTAATATTTAATAAAAGTCTTCTGAGTAAAACTTGTGATAGACTATATAGCTCAAGGGAAAAACTAACCTGGATGTTTCTTTATAATTCAGAAGAGGAGAAACTATTTAACTGGAAAATTATTTGAGATGATTTAAATTCTGTCATGCAATTTGATTATTTAATTAGAGTTAGAAAATCTGTGAAAGGAAATAAGAGAAATAAGAATGAGAAGTGGCTAGTCACCAGGGAGGAAGTATATGACCAACCCAGTGGTGTTTGGGTCTTTGTGTGGTGGTCGGGTCTCCCAGTTGCCACTCTAGTAGAAGTGCAGCAGAATTAACAGTGATGTTTCCCACTCAGTTTTGCTGGTTTTAGGAAGTGAAACTGACATTCAGATTTAATTTGAATTTACTAAGGCTTTTGTTCCCTTTTTTAAAATATAAATTTATTTATTTTAATTGGAGGTTAACTACTTTACAATATTGTATTGGTTTTGCCATACATCAACATGAATCCGCCACAGGTGTACACGTGTTCCCCATCCTGAACACCCCCTCCCACCTCCCTTCCCATACCATCCCTCTGGGTCATCCCAGTGCACCAGCCTCGAGCATCCTATATCATGCATCAAACCTGGACTGGTGATTCGTTTCACATATGATATTATACATGTTTCAATGCCATTCTCCCAAATCATCCCACCCTTGCCCTCTCCCACAGAGTCCAAAAGACTGTTCTATATATCTGTGTCTCTTTTGCTGTCTCGCATATAGGGTTATCGTTACCATCTTTCTAAATTCCACATATATGCGTTAGTATACTGTATTGGTGTTTTTCTTTCTGGCTTACTTCACTCTGACTTTTTTTTTTTTTTAAGATAAAGTTGGAGGGAGGACAGCTGGATTCTTGAATTATCATTTCTAATCTCATAATTGTTTCCTGAAAATTACAAATAGAAAACTCCCCAACCTTTCTTTTTTCTTAACTGTTGTGCTCTCTTAAGATGATCTTTGTTTAGCATTTTAGTACTTATACTATAGTTTGAGGGAGAAGAGGGCGAAATATGTGTATGAAAATGCCTAAATTCTCATTTACAATGAGGGGACAATGAGGGGAAATTTTGATTACAACTGCTTCACTCCTGGAATGACTGATTAGGGATGCAAATCAGAACTAAGTGTTTATAGTTTTAATAGGCTATTTGTTACTGCTAAAGTTCTAGGTTCAAGTTTCAATATTCAAATGTGGAGAAAAGGATGGAATTTCACGAGTACTTAAAATTAGACTCCTAAATGAAAAATTAGAGAAAATATTTTAATTGTGTGGCCCATTCAAGGCGTTTTCCCCTATGTTTTCTCTCTTGACTATCAACAATCCCATGTGGTAGGTGTTATCCTCTGGACATATGGAGTCTTCATTGATGATAGGACTTGTATTAGAATTAATTTCTACTGATTCTTAGTCCCACATTCTACTTACAGGATGCTGACTGCTATCTTAAAATCCCAGTTATTGAAGAAGCACACTGGTCATACTGTAAATAGACATCCAAGTCATTTGTTCCTGGTCGTAGAATAGAGTCCAACTATAGAGTACCATATACATGGTCAGTTGATTTCAGCAAAAATGCAAAGGTGATTTAATGGAGAAAGGATGGTGTTTTTAAGAAATAGGAGCAAAGGAACATTTGAAATTAAAAGTGACTCCCAGAATTTAATGCAAATATAGTGGTTACCTCCAAAAGGACTACTAGAGAATGCATTTGGGAAGAGGGGGGATACTGTGGCTCAGAGGTATTGACATTGTGTTAATTCTTCAGGTGTTTCATTGGGCATCATGTGTTTTTATTATTCTTAAAGCCCTACATATATGTTGTATAAATTCTTGACTACATGACTAAATCCTTAAGAAATAAAATTTAATTAACTTTGAAAAGATGCTGAAGACCTTTTTGGAAAACAGGAAAACCATTGTCAAAATCAGTCAGTCCTACTTTATGAAATAGTTTTTGTCTAGAGCTGTATTAGTGGTTATTTAGGGGGAAAATGACTTTCCATAACATAGGACAAATATTTATATTCTGGTTTTATTTTTACTTTTTTTGGTGTTAGCATGATATTAATTCTGTGTTTTTGGACTTTGCAGAACAAGAACAGAGGCAGATATGGGAAATTGGAAGGTTTTCAGCAAGGCCAAAATAATTTAACAACCTGATAGTAAATGATCTATGATACATCAGCCTTCATTTATTAAGGCCAAGATGTTTATTTGAGAAAAATAATTAGAGCTCAGGTAGTCTTTGTTAGAAGTAGCAACTCAAGCGGGAAGCTTACCTATGAAGGGGAAAGGGGCTGGTAGGAGTAGTGGGGAGGGCAAAGATTTAAGTTAAATAAAAATAAATTATAACATGTATTGCTGGGGCCTGAAAGACAAACTCTCACTGGTTGTATTTCTTTCTGGCAGACTTGTGAGATGTTTTCAAGGGGGAATAAATATTAGTTTTCTATTTTAAGAAAGATAATTTTTGATTTGACTTTGTCTTCTTAGTGTAACATTTAGTACTTGCTTTGCTAATGTTATTACTTGTGGCTGAAATACAAGCTCTTGAGTATAGGCTATAATTGAGTTTAGGCTCCTGATTACTCCTGAGATTAGAATTCTCTCTGGCACCAACAATTTAGATCTATCAAAATGTGTTAATTGTGTTTAATCTTACAATTAAAGTACATGCTCTTGTAGTACTGCAGTGTTCAATTCTGATGTTAACCATCCAAAATTAGTGCAGATCTCCCAGTTAAAGACATGGTCCTCCAACAGACTGCCCTCACTTCTGACTCTGGTTGCAAGTTTGGGTGGATCTCAGAACACCTACACTTCTGACCAACTGGATACAAATATAGGAGGTTCCTGCAACAGCCCCCGTCAGATTTGATAATTAGCTAGAACAACTCACAGAACTCAGGAAAGCACTATACTAATGATTTCAGCTTAATTATGAAGGATACGAATCAGGACCAAATGAAGAGACACACAGGGTAAAGTCTAAAAAGGTTCCAAACACAGAACTTTCATGCCCTATCCCCTTGGCATCTGAATTCATCTCCCTCCTAGCATATTGATATGTTCATCAACCAGGAATCTCAACTGAGCTTCTATGTCCAGAGTTTTTGTTGGGAGTCACATTTCCAAACCATTGACTGATTGTACCATTGGCCACATAATTGAACTCAGTTTCCAGCCCTCTTGCCCTAATGGAAGTTGGACTGATATTAAGTGGCTCAAAGTCAACCCTCTGATCACATGGTTAGTCTTTCCTGCTTGGTTTGACCCCATTCTGAGTCACCTTTTTAGCATAAGCTATCTAGGGGCCTACAATGAATCACCTCTAAAGTGTAAACTATCAGAGCCCACCATGAATAACAAGACATTCCTATCAAGGGGGAAATCCCAAGGGTTTTGTTGCTCTCCCAGGAACCAGGCACAAAGACCAGTCATATCTGCATTGTACATCACTCTGGATCCAGAGAGTTAAAAGGTATTCAGGGCCTTTGCTCTCTATTTCTGGTATTGTCTTTTAATAGTAGTATCAATTTATCTTCTCTGTTTTGTCTCATCATTTTCTCAGTACAGGAAAAACTAGGACTCAAGTGATGAAACCAAAGCCATTACCTTTCCCTCTCACCAAGTCTTTGAAGCTTCTAGCAAGGGAACTCTGTTGGCAGCTTCTCCCTTCCCTCTGAGCCATTTAAGGCATAGACTGCAAATTGGTGACATAGGTTTTAGCAGGGGCTTCCCAGGTGGCGCTAGTGTTAAAGAACTCACCCGCCAATGCAGGAGACATAAGAAACAGGAGCTCAGTCCCTGAGTTGGAAAGATCCCTTGGAGGAGGGCATGGCAGCCCATTCCTGTATTCTTGCCTGGAGAATCCCTAAGGACAGAGGAGTCTGGAGGGCTGCAGTCCATAGGGTTGCAAAGAATCAGGGACGACTGAAGTGACTGAGCGTGCACACACAGGTTTTACCAGGTGTTATATTGGTGCACCCTTTGAAAAAATGTTTTTAAATTACATGCCAATGGTTTTTTTAAAAAAGAAAAAAAACATGGAGAATTCACATTAATGTGAACTTTCAAACTTGTCTTAAAGTTTAAAAATATGTGTATCACTGGCCTGTGTTCCTACATAGCAATATTTGGCTGCAGTTTAGGAATCTCTGCGGTTGCTCACAATCCTTACCTCCCTCATCCTCCTACTTCCATTGAGCAAGTTGATTAAAAAAAAAAACAAAAAAACTTTATTTTTTTATCAGAGTGTAGCCAGTTAACAATGTTGTGATAGCTTCAGGTGAACAGTGAAGGGACTCAACCATACGTATACATGTGTCCATTCTCCCCCTTACTCTTCTGCCATCCAGGCTGGCACATTGAGCAGAGGTTCCATGTGCTATACAGTAGGTCCTTGTTGGTTATCCATTTTGAATATAGCAGTGTGTACATGTCCATCCCGAACTCCCTAAGTGGCCCTTCCCCCTGACAATCATAAGTTCATTTTCTAAGTGAGTCTTTCTGTTTTGTAAGTTCATTTGTATCATTTCTTTTTCAATTCCACATTTAAGGGATATCATGTAAGGGATTCCACATTTAAGGGATACCTTCTCTGTCTGACTTATTTCACTCAGTATAACAATCTGTAGGTCTACCCATGTTGCTGCAAATGGCATTATTTCATTCTTTTTAATGGCTGGGTAATATTTCATTGAGTATATATAACACATCTTCTTTATCCATTCCTCTGTCAGTGGACATTTAGGTTTCTTCCATATCTTGGCTGCAATGAACACTGAGGTGCATATATCCTTCAGATCATGTTTTTCTCTGGATATAAGCCCCAGAGTGGCTTGCAGGGTCATATGGTAGCTCTATTTTTAGTTTTTTAAGGAACCTGCATAATCTTCTTCATAGTAGCTGTGCCAATTTACATTCCCCCCCAGCAATGTAGAAGGGTTCCCTTCTATCCACACCATCTCAAGCATTTATCGTTAGTGGATATTTTGATAATAGCCATTCTGGCTGGTGTGAGGTGATATCTCATTGTAGTTTTGATTTGCAGTTCTCTAATAATTAGCGATGTTGAACATCTTTTCATGTGCCTTTTGGCCATCTGTGTGTCTTTTTTGGAGAAATATCTATTTAGGTCTTCTGCCTATTTGTTGATTGGGTTGTTTATTTGATGCTGTTAAGCATCATGAGCTGTTTGTAAATTTTGGAGATTTGTCAGTCACATCATTTGCAAATATTTTCTCCCAGTCTGTGTGTTGTCTTTTCATATTGTTTATTGTTTCCTTTGCTGTGAAAAAGCTTTTGAGCTTAAGTAGGTCCCATTTGTTTATTTTTGTTTTTACTTCTATCATTCTGGGAGGCAGATCAAAAAAATATTACTGTAATTTATGCTAGAGAGTGCCCTGCCTGTGTTTTCCTCTAGGGATTCACCTTTAGGTCTTTAATCCATTTTGAGCTTTGTTTTTGTGTATGGTATTAAAGAATGATCTGATTTCATTTTTTTCTTATAGGTAGCTATCCAGTTTTCCCAGCACCATTTGTTGAAGAGATGGTCTTTCCAACATTGTGTAGTCTTGCCTCCTTTGTCATACATTAATTGACTGTGGGTGCATGAATCTGTTTTTGGGTTTTCTATCCTATTCCATTGATCTGTATTTCTATTTTTGTGCCAGTACCATGCTGTTTTGATGACTGTAGCTTTGTAGTATAGCCTGAAGTCAGGGAAACGGATTCTTCCAGCTCCATTTTTCTTTCTCAGGATTGCTTTGGCTGTTCGGGGTCTTTGATGTATCCATAGAAGTTTTAAGATTTTTTTTGTTCTAATTCTGTAAAAAATGACATTGGTAGTTTGCTAGGGATTGCACTGAATCTGTAGATTACATTGGGTAGTATAGTCATTTTGACAGTATTGATTCTTCCAATCCACAAACATGGTATATATCTTTTTATCTGTTTGTGTCTTCTTCGATTTCTTTCACCAGTGTCTTACAGTTTGCAGAGTACAGGTCTTTCGTCTCCTTAGGTAGGTTTATTCTTAGGTTTTTTTGTTTGTTTGTTTGTGATGGTAAATGGAACTGTTTCCTGAATTTCTCTTTCTGATCTTTTGTTGTTGGTATATAAAAATGCAACAGGTTTCTGCATATTAATTTTGTAATCTGCAACTTTACCAAATGAGTTCTAGTAGTTTTCTGGTATCATCTTTAGAATCTTTTATGTAGAGTAACATGTCATCTGCAATCAGTGACAGTTTAACTTCTTTTCCAATTTGGAGTCCCTTTACTTTTTTTTTCTTCTCTAATTGCTGTAGCTAGAACTCCCAAAACTGTATTGAATAAAAGTGGTCAGAGTGGACATCCTTGCCTTGTTCTTGATTTTAGAGTAAATGCTTTCAGCTTTTCACCACTGAGTTAGGGTTAGCTCTAGATTGGTCATATATGGCCTTTATTATGTTGAGGTATGTTCCCTCTATGCCCACTTTCTGGAGCATTTTTATCATAAATGTGTATGTGAGAGTTGAACTATAAAGAAAGCTGAGCGCCGAAGAATTGATGCTTTTGAACTGTGGTGTTGGAGAAGACTCTTGAGAGTCCCTTGGACAGCAAGGAGATCCAACCAGTCCATCCTAAAGGAGATCAGTTGTGACCATTGGAAGGACTGATGTTGAAGCTGAAACTCCAGTACTTTGGCAACCTGATGCAAAGAGCTGACTCATTTGAAAAGACCCTGATGCTGGGAAAGATTGAGGGCAGGAGGAGAAGGGGATGACAGAGAATGAGATGGTTGAGTGGCATCACCGACTCAATGAACATGGGTTTAGGTAGACTCCTGGAGTTGGTGATGGGCAGGGAGGCTCGGCATGCTGTGGTTCATAGGGTCGCAAAAAGTCAGCCATGACTGAGCAACTGAACTGTACTGTATTTTGTCAAAAGCTTTCTCTGCATCTATTGAGATGACCATATGGTTTTTATTCTTCAGTTTATTGATATGATGTATCACATTGATTGATTTGTGGATATTGAAAAATCCTTACATCCCTGGGATGAATCCCACCTGATTTTGGTGTGTGATCTTTTAATATACTGTTGTATTTGGATTGGTAGTATTTTGCTGAGGATTTTTACATCTGTGTTCATCAGTGATACTGGCCTGTAAGTTTCTTTTTTTGTGGTATGTTTGTCTGGTTTTGGTGATGGTGGCCTCATAGAATAGGTTTGGAAGTTTTCCTTCCTCTGAAATTTTTTGGAACAGTTTCAGAAGGATAGGTGTTAACTGTTCTCTAAATGTTTGATAGAATTCACCTGTGAAGCCATCAAGTCCTGGACTTTTGTTTGTGGGCAGCTTTTAAATCACAGTTCCAATTTCATTGCTGATGATTAGTTTGTTCCCATTGTCTGTTTCTTCCTGGTTCAGTCTTGGGAGACTATACCTTTCTAAGAATTTGTTCATTTCTTCCAGGTTGCCCATTTTATTGGCGTACAGTGAGTAACTTGATCTTTAGGGAATCTCTGAGTTTAAAAGGGAAAAAAAGCCCACAGTCCTCTGTTTATGCCATCTCAGTTCATTCTGGTTATAGTCAGATCAGGTGAGCATTGTAACTCTCATTTTGTAGTTGAACAAAATGAAACTGGGATGTGGTCATGGAAAAGTTGCAGATACAGATTTGACAGCAGTATTAGTGGGGGTTGTATGCTATTGACGTCCAGCAGAGGATTGCTTTATAGTCCCGACTCTGTTTTATTTGTTTGTTTGACTGTGCCAGGTCTTCCATCTTCATTGCAGCATGCAGAATCTTCAGTTGCAGCATGCAGAATGTTTATTTGTAGCATGTGGGGTCTAGTTCTCTAACCAGACATTAAACCTGGGCCCCCTGCACTTAGAGATAGTGTCTTAGCCATTGGACCCCTGGGGAAGAACCTCATCTCTCTTTAAACAGTCACTAAATGGAATAAGGAGATTCCTTCTCCAGTAAATTTTATTTATCAAGCACCATTTCAAAAGTTACCAAAAAATTCACAAAATGTATAAAAAATACAGAAATATGTAAAACTTTACATATCCCTCAATTCTGCCAATAGTAGTATTCTTTCACTTTGTCTTCCTTGTTAAATATAATCATACTTACAAGGTTTTGAGGAGTAGTTGGATGTTTTTACCAAAATTGGATTATACTGTATGATACAAATTATTCTGCTAACTTGCTTTATTGCTAAGTAGATCATGGACAATTTTCAAGGTCAGTAGATAAAACCATAAATCACTCTTTTTTTCTGGTCTGCTGCCATGTGGCGTGCAGAATCTTTAGTTCCCCTACCAGAAACTGAACCCGTGCTTCCTGCAGCGGAAGTGCAGCTTCTTAACCACTGGGCCATCAGGGAGGTCCCAAATCACTCTTTTTTTAATAGCTTACTATTAAAAAATAAGCATAGTACTTACTCCACAGTCTAGTCAAATATTAGTGATATTCAAGATATTTCCACTTTGTTGTTTTTAATTGCTGTTTCTGTCACTACATACAATCTAGCAGAACAATATCCTTATGTGTGCTTATATGTCCTTACATACTGGTGCTTTTGTTTCTGTAAGAGAAAGAGTGTTTGTTATAAGAGGTAGGTGTACCTTAACTTTTAATAGTTATTGCTAGATCACTTTTTTAAAGGTGATAATAATTCACAGTTCTGCAGCAACACATCGGAGAAGGCAATGGCACCCCACTCGAGTACTCTTGCCTGGAAAATCCCATGGATGGAGGATCCTGATAGGCTGCAGTCCATGGGGTCTCGAAGAGTCGGACACAACTGAGAGACTTCACTTTCACTTTTCACTTTTATGCCTTGGAGAAGGAAATGGCAACCCACTCCAGTGTTCTTGCCTGGAGAATCCCAGGGATGGGGGAGCCTGATGGGCTGCCGTCTCTGGGGCCACACAGAGTCGGACCTGACTGAAGCGACTTAGAAGCAGCAGCAGCAGCACATAATATTTCTTTTTTGCCTTCATCTTTACCATCCTTGAATGTTATCATTCTTTAATTTTTCGTATCGTAGATTTTTAAAAAGTGATATCCTATTGTTGCTTTATTCTGTATTTCCATGACCACCAGCAAGGTTGAGTCTGTTGTCATGTGTCGTATGTCATAGAGATGTCTGGAATCTCTTATTAACTGCTTGTATACATCCTATGTCTGTTTTTTTTTAATTGGATGGCTTATGATTTATCAACTTAGAAGTTCTCTGAGTTATAGGAATTTTAACTCTATCCTGTATAAGAGATACTTATCATTAGACCTCAAAATTAACCTTGTATCTATTTATTTAATACAGTTTATCACTGAGTTTGATCCCTGGGTCGGGAAGATCTCCTGGAGAAGGAAATGGCAATCTACTCCAGTACTATTGCCTGGAAAATCCCATGGACAGAGAAGCCTGGTAGGCTGCAGTCCATGGGGTCGCGAAGAGTTGGACACGACTGAGCGACTTCACTTTCACTTTTCACTTTCATGCTTTGGAGAAGGAAATGGCAACCCACTCCAGTGTTCTTGCCTGGAGAATCCCAGGGACGGGGGAGCCTGGTGGGCTGCTGTCTGTGGGGTCGCAGAGTCGGACATGACTGAAGTGACTTAGCAGCAGCAGCAGTAGAAGGTTAAGAATTGGATATAGGAATCCTCTCCCTACAAAAATGACCAAATGCCAAAAGTCTGTTGTTTGTATGTATGATCTGTGATTCTGAATTTCTTTATTTCTCTGTTTTGCTGAAGAATAGAACAAAGGCTTTTCCCCCCAGTTTTGAATGTGTATAGCCTTTGTCACTACTCCTCTGTTTCCTGTAAAATGATAATTAAAATCTCAAGATTCGTTTGGATTTAGATTAGACATTTTTGTCAAGATCATAGGTGAGTTTTTAAACAAATTTTGCAGAGAGAGGAAGGAGAGATGCTTTTTAGGGCATAGGGTGTTATGGAATGATCTAGCATCTTGAGAAAGTATGGCCAGAAAGGAGGGAGTGACAGAGTAGTTCTAGGTACTGGAGACAAAGAAGTTCTTAGTTTTCATGAAGACATACCTGTCTGTTGATCATTGATTAGTGGACACATTGCACTCAAAGTATTCAGTTAGATTGGCTACTGAAATTCCGACTTTTGAAATTTAATTGAGTATCTCTTCTCTCCTAAATAAGCACAAACTTTAGGTAAACCTGAGGTAGGAAAAATGATACCAGAATAACCCCACTGATCATTGATAATGAAAGCCTTTGATCTGAGCAGTTCAGAGAGCTATGGGAACATTATCTCATAATTCTGAAATGTTCTCTGAAGTAGGAGGGCAAATACTATTACCCTGACTTACAGATGTATTGATAGTATATGATCTTTGAAAGGTTAGAGAGGTGCTCTATGTGGAGCTAAAGGCAAAAGTAGGGATGAATTTTAAAAACTGTTTTTTAATCTTTTAAGAGCACTCTAAGCCCACAATTGTTCTTTTCAGAACTATAAAGATTATTATAATGTTCCAGTTCAGTCGCTCAGTCGTGTCCGACTCTTTGTGACCTCATGAACTGCAGCACGACAGGCCTCCCTGCCCATCACCAACTCCCAGAGTCCATGTCCCAAACCCATGTCCAACTCCCAACCCATGTCCATTGAGTCAGTGATGCCATCCAACCATCTCATCCTCTGTCGTCCCCTTCTCCTTCTGCCCTCAATCTTTCCCAGCCGCAGGGTCTTTTTAAATGAGTCAGCTCTTTGCATTGGGTGGCCAAAGTATTGGAGTTTCAGCTTCAACATCAGTCCTTCCAGTGAACACCCAGGACTGATCTCCTTTAGAATGGACTTGTTGGATCTCCTTGCTCCTTGTTGTCCAAGGGACTCTCAAGAGTCTTCTCCAACACCACAGTTCAAAAGCATCAATTCTTTGGCTCTCAGCTTTCTTTATAGTCCAACTCTCATATCCATATATGACCACTGGAAAAAACATAGCCTTGACTGGAAAGACCTTTGTTGGCAAAGTAATGTCTCTGCTTTTTAATATGCTGTCTAGGTTGGGCATAACTTTCCTTCCAAGGAGTAAGCATCTTTTAATTTCATGGCTGCAATCACAATCTGCAGGGATTTTGGAGCCCAAAAAAGTAAAGTCAGCCACTGTTTCCACTGTTTCCCTGTCTATTTGCCATGAAGTCATGGGACCGGATGCCATGATCTTCGTTTTCTGAATGTTGAGCTTTAAGCCAACTTTTCCACTTTCCTCTTTCACTTTCATTAAGAGGCTCTTTAGTTCTTCTTCACTTTCTGCCATAAGGGTGGTGTCATCTGCATATCTGAGGTTATTGATATTTCTCCTGGCAATCTTGATTCCAGCTTGTGCTTCCCCTGCAGCCCACCGTTTGTCATGATGTCCTCTGCATATAAGTTAAATAAGCAGGGTGACAATATACAGCCTTGACATACTCCTTTCCCTATTTGGAACCAGTCTGTTGTTCCATGTCCAGTTCTAACTGTTGCTTCCTGACCTGCATACAGGTTTCTCAAAGAGGCAGGTCAGGTGGTCTGGTATTCCCATCTCTTTCAGAATTTTCCATAGTTTATTGTGATCCACACAGTCAAAGGCTTTGGCATAGTCAATAAAGCAGAAATAGATGTTTTTCTGGAACTCTCTTGCTTTTTCCATGATCCAGCGGATGTTGGCAATTTGATCTCTGGTTCCTCTGCCTTTTCTAAAACCAACTTGAACATCTGTAACTTCATTCTTCATGTATTGCTGAAGCCTGGCTTGGAGAATTTTAAGCATTACTTTACTAGTGTGTGAGGTGAGTACAATTGTGTGGTCATTTGAGCATTCTTTGGCATTGCCTTTCTTTGGAATTGGAATGAAAACTGACCTTTTCAAGTCCTGAGGCCACTGCTGGGTTTTTCAAATTTGCTCACATATTGAGTGCAGCACTTTCACAGCATCATCTTTTAGGATTTGAAATAGGTCAACTGGAATTCTATCACCTCCACTAGCTTTGTTTGTAGTGATGCTTCCTAAGGCCCACTTGACTTCACATTCCAGGATGTCTGGCTCTAGGTGAGTGTGAGTGATCACATCATCGTGATTATCTTGGTCATGAAGCTCTTTTTTGTACAGTTCTTCTGTGTATTCTTGCCACCTCTTCTTAATATCTTCTGCTTCTGTTAGGTCCATAACAATTCTGTCCTTTATTGTAATATAGTTTGAAATTTTTTCTAGTCAAAAGATAAAAACCTGAAATGAAACCTGGTTAGTGCATTTCATACTCAACTTAAATATTCCTATTGGGTGCTTAATAAGAAGTTAATGATGGTCCCTCTTATCAAAAACATTTAAGACATTACAAAGAACAATGGACATTTTTGTCATTTCATATTTATCACTTGAATATCCTCAGTGTAACATTTTGTTCTTAAATGTTCTCCAGGCTGTATAGTGTATCTAGTATCTAAAATCCATTTGGGGTGTGGATTATTACTATTGTTAACTTTTGAATAGAGAAATTTCTATACATGAATGTGTGTTATTCTTACTTTAAACATATTTCTCATTTCCCGTTTCAATTAATGGCATCACCATCACACAAATCACACTGGAAATATTAGTGATTGTCGTTTCTTTTCTCTCCCTTGCCTCCAATCCATTTGGTTACCTAGTCCTTTATGTCTGCAGTATTTTTGTGTACCCATCTATCCATTTATTCCCTGGGCATTGCCTTAGCTCAGGCTTTTTACTTGTCTCTAATCTCAGGCTTTTTACTCGTCTCTAATCTCTTGCGTCTTAGTCTTTCACACTGTTTCTTAAAATATACACTTGACCATTTAACTCCTCCTGAATGGCTTTCATTCCTGATAGAGTTAGGCATTAAGTCTATATGCCTTACTATGAAATCTCACGGCTGTATCCCTTCCTGATTCTTGTTCCATCAGACTAGACTTTAAAACTTTATGCGAAAACTCCCCACTATTTTTGTACTTTTGCTGTTCCCTTTTCTTCAAAGTGGGCTTACCCAGTGTCTCAGTGGTAAAGAATTCACCTGCAGTGTAGGAGACCCAGGAGACACGGGTTTGATCCCTGGGTCTGGAAGATCCCCTGAAGGAGGGCATGGCAACCCACTCCAGTATTCTTGCCTGAAGAATCCCATGGACAGAGGAGCCTGGTGGGCTACAGAGTCGGACACAGTTGAAGTGACTGAGCATGCGTGCATACAAGCACACATGCTACTTCAAAATATAACTGTTTCTTCCTATAGAAATCTAAATACCCAAGTCATTTCCTTTGTGAATCTCCTTAATTCTTTCAGTAAGACATAATATCCCTCCTATATATAGTGAGTTGGCCAAAAGGTTCTTTCAGATTTTTCTGTAAGATGTTATGGGAAACCCAAAAGAACTTTTTGGCCAACCCAATACATTTGTAATACCTGGGCTAAACCTCTTTCTATTATGGCCTTGACATTTTACTTTGAATTGCAGTTCACTGTGTATATACATCACCTTCATGCATCATGAGCTTGCTGTCGGTGGTGACTGTGCATAGAGCACAGGCACGCTTTAATAACTTTTCATGTAGTAGTCTTAAGGTAAGGTAAAGTCGCTCAGTCGTGTCCGACTCTTTGCGACCCCATGGGCTGTAGCCCACCAGGCTCCTCTGTCCATGGGATTTTCCAGGCAATAGTACTGGAGTGGATTGCCATTTCCTTCTCCAGGGGATCTTCCCGACCCAGGGATCAAACCCGGGTCTCCCACATTGTAGACAGACGCTTAACCGTCTGAGCCACCAGGGAAGCCTTAGCTTTCAGCTTTAACTGAAATGCTGTAATTTGTTGAGTAGATCAATTTCACAGATTGATTCATCTTCCTACTACTCCTAAAAATTGGCTAGAAAGAATAATTTTTTTTCCACAGGTGTTAAAAATCCAGAAAAAAAATTGCCATCTTTGGACATGTTTCTTGAAATCACCAATATATTGGATTGGTCAAAAAGTTCATACAGGTTTTTCCAGAAGATGTTGTGGAGCCAGCCTAATAGCTAGAAATGGATTCTTCTTTTGTCCATAGTAAACTATTCTAAACATATAAAATTTTAAAGCATGTGTTCCACCTGTATTCATTTCTATGAAATTGTTGTAGGACATTAATACAGGCTGACAGAATTCACAATTTACCCTCAATTTGTTCCATTCCTCTGTTCTTCTTACCAGCTGCTCTTCATAGTTTAGAAGTAAGAGCCTGCTCTGTGCCAGGCACAGTTCTAGGTGCTAGAGATACAACTGTAAAACCAAACATAGTCTGTTTTCTGGTTTCAGGAAGTACTCATGTTGTGTTGTTCAGTCGCTCAGTCATGTCTGACTCTTTGCCCCTCAATGGACTGCAGCACGCCAGGCTTCTCTGTCTTCTCTGTCTTTCACTATCTCCTGGAGCTTGCTTAACTCATGTCCACTGAGTCAGTGATGCCATCCAACCATCTCATCCTCTGTCACATAAAGTCATATAAAGAAAGCAAAAATATACACTACAGCAGATTAAGAATTGTACGAAATGCTAAGAAATACAGAAAATCTATTTCTACTTGACTGGGCTAAATTGCTTACTTTGAGTCTAAATTTTATATGTAAATCTTTGCTCGTCTGTCACTTTCCTTGCCCATGCTAATTTTGTTTAGGTTTCTATTTTGGGTTCCAGATTACATAGTAAT